>JAWNOR010000126.1:0-394754 GCA_035045885.1 Drosophila borealis | reverse complement strand
AAATGTTTGAATGCAGATTGATAGTAGGGATCCGTACGAGTGGAAAGAGGTGTATCAATCCGAAATCGGATTTATCCGAAATATTTCAATTATTGAATTACTTTCAAACTTATGCGTGTGATTTGCGAAAAGCCGGTGCCCCTGAAAGCACATGGTGGAATTTTCGATTATAACTTTCGTTAATCTGCTTGCGGTTCTGCTCGTCTGGTAGTTCGGCTGAAAATATTTACTTATTTGAATAAAAGTTCAAAATGTCATTTTTGTTTACTAATTTATGTTAATATACTTTACATGTTAAACTGATATAATTAATCTTCCTTTTCTTCTTAATGTTAATTAAAATTTTTCGCTGCATATTCTAATAATATAAATTATAGCATTTATGACGATTAATGATCCAGCTAATTAGTATTTAAGTTCTAAAATATAAACGCATATACACTTACCATATATTTGAAAGCGACTGTTTGCTGTTGCTTATGTTGTAGTCGTTTGATTGCAGTCATTTAATAAGATTTCACATATAAAATGGTATAATGTTAGTATTAATATTAAAACTGAGTAAAAGGATAATAAGCACAAATAATATACGAATTTAAATTGGTCAATAAGATGCTCAACAATTATATTTGGATTTGCCCAAATTTCCGTGGGATATTGGTTGAGCAAAAATAAACAGCCCTACGATTAAGGTTAGACCGATGTCTCACAAAAAAATAAGTTAAGTTTGGTTAAAAGTATTTTAACTAAATTACACAATATATTCAATTTTACAATAATAGCCTTGATGTCTAGTATAACCATAATGAATGCTTATTAATATTTGTGAAAAAATATAGTGTAAGTGTCTCTCTCACACATGACTGACTTAGATAAAATGAAAAAAGTTTTTGACACTACCACTTAAAGATACTAAGACTATATATAATGATAAATTGTAACAAATATCTTTATAAAAATGTTTACAATGTTTACTTATGCACAAACTTATCAATGTTTTAAGCCTCTTGATGTTTGGTGTTAAATAAAAAAACAAAAACCGAAAAATTCTTAAGATTTTTAATATATCTAGTGAAGCTAAAAATCCTGCTTTCTTGATTGTCGATCCATATCCCAACGGAAGCTGCAAATCGGTCAATGCTCCCACGAAGATTGTCCAAATAGTCCTTGTCTTTCAAGGAAACCTGTTTATGAGGTTAGTAAGAGTAAGAGTTATCTGCAGCTGGACACAATTTCTTTGGAGCAGATTTTCATTAAATGTGTATATACAATTTTTTTTTATTTAATTATGCATATTTTATAATCGTACAATTTCAATAAGTTCTCTTTACAATTTAATATCAATTACTTATATTGACTATGCACTTTGTTAATAGGTTAGAAATTTTGATTATATATTTGGGTATATTTAAAATTAACTTGGATAAACGTGTTTGTTTTTTTTTTTTGTTTTTGGAGGTATTATGATAAAAATACAAAGTTTAGTTTTGATATGGCGACAAGGATATTGGAAACCTCTACAAACTGTATCTATAAATGTGAAGGCGTTCGATTTTACACAGATTGGTCCAACGTTTCTTATAATATGACTTGCTTCATTTTTGTCTCAAATAAAAAGCAAATCTTGTTTAAATGTCAAATTTAATAGACGCATTTGATTGATTGGTTCGCTAGGTTTTCATTTAATATAATGGTAAGTGTATAGGTAAAGCTTTAACTCAAATTGCTAAAAAATCAGAATGCAACACAAATTCTAAACCATCTCTCGATGAGAAGTGTGATTCGGTGTAACAATTTTGGCTTAGTAAAATGGTTGATTTCATTAATGAGTGAGCAAAATCAATATATCAATATATGTATATGTTAACACAGTTGAAATAGGAGTAAATAATATACTATATAGCAAGTATTGTTAATACAATGTTCAACATTTAGGCACAAATTATATTGCTTTTCAATAGATAGAAAAAAATTATTGCATATTTAATAGAGTTGGGCACTCCGTCTTTTACTTCCTTTTCAAGTGGAGTCTCATCATGATAATAAAAAATAATACATATGTATGTCTGTCTGTCTGCACATTTCATTTCTAGTTAGGAATTGGTTGTCAAAAACTTTTTCAAGTTGAAGCCACCCGTTTTGGTGAATTGGCATTGCTATTGGTCAACGCCGCCTCCTTGGCACGCTCGTGTTCCTCTTGGAAAAAGATTTTGGTAATAACAACGTCGCCGGTGCTCAGAGTTTGCGACTCTGCATCCACCAGTTTGACAACTCTCTTGTCATTCCCTGATCTCAAAATGGGCGTTATGCTGCGCTCTCCATGGCAATTGCAGTTCTTCATGCTTAAATTGCAATATCATATGATAGTTTTTTTTTTGTTTTTTCGTTTGCAATTAACGTTTTTGCACTTACTTTCTTGATTTCTCGCGAATGATTTGCAGATTCTCAGTGGTCGCAATGCTGGAGCCCAATTGTTCCTGCATTGCATTGGAAGTAATAATCTGCAAAATGAATTTAGCATGGGAACTTATGATTTGAACTTAAGGCTACACTCACCTGATCGCATGGCAATGTAGTTGCAGTCGTCAATATGGCCTCGAGCTTATCAATGCGCGCTATTCGATCCATCGATTTGTTTTGCAGTATTTCCTCCAGCATTTGCATTGATTCAGTCAAACTGGGCGGCTCAGAGCTGAAGCGCGGCGAGAATGTACCCGACAGCGAATTGTCCGAAGGCACCGAATCCAAGCTTGGGAAAAAGTCGTTTTCATTTGGTTCCGCCTCGTCCTCAGAGTCACTTTGATCTCTGCACAAAAATGTTACGTCTATTAAAATCGATATCAACTATACATCGAAAGGGGTACGTACTTATTTGGATTGCCAGCAGATTCCATTTTCTCCAACTTCTTGGCCACTTTGTAATAGCCCTTGAGGCGCTCCTTCTCGTCCTCCGTCAAGTCCATATAGCTGCAATTAAATGAAACGTATTATAATTATAAACTAGCTGATATTGGTCTGCTTTCGCAGGGTCAAGTTGAACTGAGCTATATTCATTTAACGCCAGATCTATATTTCAAATAATATTTCGAGAAAATTTCAACCGATTTTCGAGTGATACAGCTTTTTGGACGGATCGGAGGGCCGCGTGCCTTTTAAAAAACGAAATTCTGAATTTTAAAATCTAGGAAACGAGATCTAAATGTATACCCTTTCATTTTGGGACTTCCCTGAGCTATCGAGATTTAAAGTTCGAAATATACAAATAAAGATATCCGGGCTAAATAAAGACAGACCTTTAAAAAACAACACCGTGTTCGAAATTTTAAATGCACCCGTACTAATAAAAGTGTAAGATAGATACTCCAGTATTGGACTCACCGCAGCAGTCGTATCTCGCGATTGGAAAGCACAATACTTTTGCTGGTCTGGGCCAGTTTTTGCTTGAGATCCGACACCTCGGTGCTAACCTTGCGCTGCTTCTTTCGTATCTTGACTTCATTGGGCTTGATCTGCATGAGAATTTGCTCGGTGCAGAGCTCGGAGAATAGCTGCCTGTTTTCGGGCTTAATCTGTTGCGCCAGATTGCCAAAGAGCTGATCGTGTATCAGTACGAGGACATCTCCCGCCGCATACAGCATCATTTCGCGCGTCAGCGGTCTTTTGGCCCAGAACTTTTGATCCCGCCGATAGATTTGCTTCAGCTGATCCTTGATGGGATTACAGGGCGCATTGTATTGCTCGCACAGCGAGTTTAGCGATATGTATTTGGCCTTGTACACCTGCTTGCCGTTCTCTTGATACTGTAATATTGCATGCGCCGCTTGCGTGTCAAATACATTGCGCAACAATATGCCAAATTGCAGATACAAATTAACTGCATCATTGCGGCAATCGTGTATGACTTTTATCACCTGATCGTGCTCTAGCAGCGTCTTTAAGCCACCGTCGCTCACCATGGCTGGGCAGGATTGGACGTCGAAAAGGAATGCCTCGCCACGAGCTGTGCCTATCTCGATCAGCGTTATCTCGCCCTTTATGCCCAGATTTATGCCCTCACAGTCGAGCGATACGGCTATGTTGCTCTCATCTTTGGCCAGGTCTAGCAGAGCCTCGGTGACAAACGTTGAATGCTTCACATTGGCAATGACTGTGGTATTTTGCAGTACTTTAATCTTCCAGGTGTCGCCAACGAAATAGCTTTGACTAGGTGACGAATTGGCATTGTTCTGTGCCGATGTTGCCGCAGCTGTGTTGCCAGCAACCGTTGCTCCTGCGCTGCCCGTCGCTTTGGTGTTGCCGCCGTGCACCGGACTCGAGTGTGAGTTCTGATTGGCTAGCGATTGCTTGTCCTTCTCCAGATTTTCGGCCAGGGTGCGTATGACCAGTGTATTTATCCGCTGCTTCAGTGTTTGATTAACGCTATTCAAACGCTCCGTTGGCGCCGTCGTTTGTTGCTGCTGCGGCTGCGGCGGCGGCTGCTGTTGTGGTGCTGCTGTTCCTATGAGACCATAGCACACATTCGAGCTGGGATAATTGTTCTCGCACAGATTCTCCAGTTTCAGCTCAGACATTGGCACATAGCTGTCGAAGCCTGAATTGGGCTCTGACTTATTTTGACTCTGGCCAAAGCCATTGCCGCCTGTCATATTCGATACTGGCGCATTTAGCTTGAAATTAGGCGATACTATATTGTTATTGTTGTTGTTGTTGTTCAGATTGTTGTTGTTGTTCAGATTGTTGTTAGTGTAACCATTGCTGCGCATGGCTGGCGAATGTAAGCGCTGCTGCACGGGACTCAAAGCCGCCTCTGGCTTTCGTGGATTCTGATTATTGTTAAGCACATTGAACTGCTCACGAGAACGCGCCTGTGCCTGCTGAATGTGCGAGTCGTTTAGCTTGGGCTTCTGCAGCAGCGTGACTAGATTGGCCTGTATGTGAAAGCAGTCGCCAAATAGTTTGAGAAAGGAGCTCAAATCGCCGGGCGTCTTGAACATGCGCAGCCATTGATCCTGGGGAAAGTTGAGTGTCAGCAGGTGGAATAACTGATCGACCAGCAGCGGCCCTTTCATTTCGATGCACTGCGCGAAAAAGTCGAGCATTTGCTGTGTGCCGCGCGTATCGATGTTCGACTGGGGCAAATGCAAGCGATCCCTCGCCGGTAAATCCGTCATATTCTCACTGCCCACCAGCACCACATGGTCGTCTGTCACCTTAAATGTGTCCGTGTGCTTCATAAGAAAGTCCGTAAACTCCTTGATATGCTGCCCTATAAAGTGAACGCCAACATCAAAGATCAGATGATAGGTACTAATGGCAATTAAGCTCAATTACTCACCCGATATGTGACGCACTTGTGGCGATGCCTGCGACCGATGGCCGAGCAAACTGCGAACTGGGACCTCGGCAGCGGCGCCATATTGGAGCATCTTGTTCTTGAAGTAGTCTTTAGCCTCTTGGATGTAGTCGCGCTTGCCGCCGCTGTTGCCATCGTCCGAACTGCTGTGCTGATAGGCATTCACCTGCACATAATCACCGTCCACAAGAAATATTGATGGGTATTGGGCGAGAAATTTCTTCAGACCTGCCAGCGAGAAGCCAAAGATGTCAATTATAATTAGTAAAAGCCATTAGCGAGTTTCTCTCTCTCGCCCTCTATTAATATATCCATCTATGCAGTAATGCAGTAAAAGTGTTAACTTAATTAATTCGCCAGCACTTTAATTGGCAAAGTACTTAATGTACATTGTATATATGTATGCATGTATGTATATCCACAACACATACATACACATACATATGTACTCTCCATAGCAGTTGATTAGTTTTTTCTTTTGCCAGGAATTAAACTTTAAAGCGCGCATTGTATAACTTTGCTATCATGCTGCCGCATACATATGCCCGGTTTCCCATAATTAACTTCATTGTAATCACTAAATCACATAAATATTTATGTACATGTATGTGTGTGTGTGTGTGTGTGTGTGTGTGTGTGTGTGTGTGTGTGTGTGTGTGTGTGTGCATATCTTCTTCAGATGTATGTTGCCGCTTTAGTTGTAAAGTTGGCCAAAGTTGGGTCGGGCCGGGGGTTGGGCGAGAATGGGGCCAGGATGGGATGGGGCACGAAAAGGCTAGGACTTGCTCTGACATATAGTTTTGTTGGTTTTGCGTGCACGGCGCAAATAGAAGAGAAGTATACATATACATATATATTTTCGGTTAAATAGATGGAGCTTAAAAGTTGTTATTCTACATCCATTAACACAAGTAAAATTATTTCGATTTTAGCAAAAGTTGCTAGTTTTATAAATATTTAGACAAACAGAGTGCTCGAGCTAGAAGAAGTTTTACATACTTTTTATAATAACAAATTTTATCAAAGACAAACAACTTAAAATGTATCAATTTCTGTGATGCCAGATTGTCAGATATTCATCTGAAAACGTCGAGAGTAATGATATTAGATATTCATTTAAAACAGATTATTCAGCTGAATCTCAAAGAATCTGTTTTACAATGCAGCCGCAAATTGTTTGCAGTGCACATCTCCAGCCAAATGAAAAGTGAATGCACTCAAGCCAAGCTGTGCGAGCTATTTATTTGATAAATCAGGTCATAGTTGCTGACTGACTGCCGTCAGCAGCCCAGGGAAACGACTGACACCCGCTCGTCACCATTGGCAGCCCCTCGCCCCACTCCTGCCACAGCCTATTGTGTGTGTAATATGACGTGACATGACAAACGCGCAGCATTTGATGAAGCGAGAGTGGGGAGAGGGGAAGCAGGGAATTTGTTTGTTTTTATTGTTGCGTGTCGAGGAGGGAGCAACAGCAACAACAACAACTACAGCCTCTGCTCCGGCTACGAGTTGTCATTGTTAGCTATTGTCAAAATGAAGCTGTAACAAGTTTTGCTCAAAATCGCAGCATAAATTAATCTAATTGCATTTCTCACCGGGCTTTAAAATGTAAATGATCAAATTATTAAGAAATTGCGAAAAGATGTGCAGAGATTTCTGCCACCAGGAAGATTAACAATCTGAGCCGGGGATTCATCTAGCATGTGCTCAATGAGCCACAAAACTGAGAAAAATGATGTGGATTCACTTGAGCCTTCCCGCTTGAAAGTGAAAAAGTGAAATATCGTCGTACATTATGTGTCCACTAAATGGGCCAAGCAACTGGTGCATAATTCAAGTTTTATGTGTCCTTGTGCATTACACAAATTGAAATTGAAATTTACAGGTGAAGCGGAGCGAACTCTGCGAAAATTGTAAGCCACAAAAATACGAAGAAGCATAAATATTTATCTACCGCAATATGCGCTCAGCAAAGCAATATATACCCTCTACATACAGGTACATCCCATCATAAGAGCAGCTGCGAGGGCTACTCAAGCTCTTTTCGAAATGTAATCAACACATTAATTTGGCATTAAAATCTAAAATATATTCTGTAGAGTTTAACGATCTGAGGACTGAATACAAAAAGTGTTCAAATATAATCTAGTAGCCCGAAACGTGATCGGCAATGGCCCAGTTTTCTTCGGCTTTGAAAGGACCCTTTATGCTACAATTATCGGGCGTACAAATGCCGACCGTATACTGAGAAATGCTGCGCGTATCGCGATAGTAAAGGATTCGCATGCAATCGCGGATCAAAGTGGACGCCTCCTTCAAGCTGAAATCCCTGTCTGCGGGCTTGCGTTCGCGCACCAGAGGCACAGCTATCAGGCGGGCAAAGCCGCTGGCCGCAACGTAGTTCTCGAAGGGAGATCCGCGCGCATCGACAGCACTCAAATATGGCCGGCATCCGTCCTCGATGCCGGCAACGATTAGCTCGGCGTTGAGGGGTTTTTTGAGAGAGCGACGCCCGTAGAGGAGCCGCGTCAGCCAGTTAACCAGAGCCATCGGTTTCATGCTCGCCCCATCGTCGTGGCAATAATCGTTGATGATCTTCTGGTCGATAGTCCGGACAATTGATTGTATATCGGCGAAATCGCCGCCGCCTCCCAGCAAGACACTGTCACTGATCTTGAGCACCCGATCGACGTTCTGGTACCGAGCCAAGTTGCCGTAGGTGACCAGCGTATCGGCGGAGACCAAAATGCCGCCATCAAATCGTATGCCCAGCACCGAGGAGCCAGGCGTCATGCCAGCTGTGGAAAATTTGGTCCCAGTTAGATCTGCACTCATTAGATTGTGAAACCTTCTGGATCGACCGAAGCTGTTTAGCATATCGTTCGCCATTCGAATCAATTTAGAGAGGTGCTGCACAAATGGATAAAACAGCCATATCAGCTGTTTATATAACAAAATAAAGAAACAAATTCTTCAAATCAATATAAATCAAATAAAGACTTATTCCAGAGCACACTAAAACTATAGTGTAAGAAATAAAATAAACGAGTCTCGAATACTTTACACTTAACCCTCAAGCATTTTCTTTTAGATCCCACCAAAAACTCTGTGAGACAGAGACAATATTTGTCTGTTTGTTTAGCAACATTTCTTGGCTGGCAAGCAAGAATATTTCGCGGGCAGGTGGGCAGGTGGGTGAATCCCCTGCCGCCCCCTGAGGAGCAGGTGTCTGTGTTGTTGGCACATTTTACGGTCACTCGCCGCCTCACATATTGGACACAGTTTTGTGCAACGAGAACGTTTTCTATAAATATATATATATATATGTATATTATATGTATATTTATGTTTGCTTATTGAAATGTAACCCCATGCAGAACCTTGCCCACCCACCCAGTCGCATGGCAGAAATATTATACATTCTGCAAGTGGCTTGGCCAACAAGGTAAAAGGGTTATGTGGCAATAAATTCAAGATTTTATGTGCTCAGTCGGAAAGTGAAATTTGCTTAAAGTGGGAATGTATTTGGCTTGGATTATTTTGGATTATATTATATGACTCCAACATGACTTCATAATGGGCTTATTAAATGACGCTTTTGCTCATTAGGCGCAAAAGGCGCCACTAATAAATAGCAAATTGGTTAGCTGTTAAAAGTTGTAGCTATTAATACGCCGACTTGCACACAAAACAAAAATCAATGTCGAGCTTTAGCGAGCGCCATTTCCAAATCCATTCTGAATTTCCATTTCCCCGGTCGCAAGTCAACAATAAGAAAAACCTTTTGCCATCTGCCAGGCAAGCTCCGCACAAATACAAAACAACTCAACTTGAACGCAGCACAATGCCGACACGCAATGCCAAGGAACGGGGAGACGGAGATGGATTGGCAGGAGCCAAGGGTGCTAAAGGATTTCAAATGGGCCAACCGACTGCTGTCGGCATAAAATCGTTAAATTTATGCCCTCAGTCTGACACGGCACCAACCAAAAGGAGCGCAACTCAAAGCTGAAATGTGTCCGAGCGGCAAATCGAACACGGATGCGTTATCATTACATCGATCATTGAACAAGCTGCTGTCCGTTAGCGGAGACTTCACTGTACAATCTGTGTATATTTTGCCGAGCCAACCGCTCGTTCAAAATTTGAGTTCCCATTGACAAATGCGTTCCACCTTCGCTTTGGCAATCGATTACGCAAAAAAACAAAAACATTGCGTGCTTCACGTGGAGGCCAACGTTGGCCCCGCCGCCAATATGGAATATGTTTGTGTGCAACTATTCAACATCAACACCAACATCCATATCCACATCCACATCCATATCAACATCGATGTCGATGTTGTCAGCTGGCCATTAACTGGCATGTTTGAGTTTGGCCAAACGATTCGCGCAAAATGCATGCAAAACTAGTTTTTAGTTTTTAGGCGATCGGTTGTCAAATTAGCAGTGAAATGGGAACGCAGCCATTTGGAAACTGTTTGTCCAAGCCATTATCACATTTTAGTTAATAGCCTTTAAGCCGAGAACTTGTGACGGAAGCGAGTGTTGGTTCAACACGCTCTCGAAGCTGTTGAGTTAGAACAAAATTGCTTGTGACATTAATTTCGTAAATGTTTTCTTGTTTGCCCGTAAACCCTCGTCAGCCGCCGGGGGAATAGAGAGAGACAGAGAGAGAGAGAGAGAGAGAGAGAGAGAGAGAGAGAGAGAGAGCTTCCTAAACCTAAACTCATGCATTATTGAAGCAACAAATGGGCGGCTCTTACCCTCCCCTTCTCTCCGCCTCTCTAGAATAGTTTGGCATAATATTTGAAATTCAATTGAACATTTCTGTCACGTAATCGACACTTTTCTATTGCAAACCAAACAAGAAAAGCAAATTTACCCACATCATCATCATCATTTGGATTCCGGCTCGGTTTTTAGGTGGGCCATATGAAAATATTAAAGGTTAAGAGAGTTGGGCCACAGTACGCCCTTAACGGCTTATAAGAGGAATAAGCAAAACGTTGACAAGAAAAGGTCTGCCGCATTAAATATGTCTATAGGCTGACCGGGTCTAGCTTAGCTTCAAGCTGGAGCTTATAGCTTCGGTATGGCGCCCATTAAAGACCTTCCCTTAAAGTTGATTCGCTTCAATATATGAAATAGTCAAGTCTACTCGCCCCACAGCTTACTAACTTGGCCTATTGGCGCTGTGTTGTTCGCATCTGCAGCAACGCTTTAAAGCTGTATTTAAAAACGCACGTCACGAATTGTAGTTTAAAAGACATATGTATTTTAAATGCGATAAGTATTTGTTGAATGCATTTGTTGCACTTATTTTACGAGTGCAATTAACGCAACCACAAGCTGTGAACAATGTCTGTGTAATAAAAATGTGCCGTAAATGATAACAATTAGCAAGGCATGCTAAGGTAAACAGCAACTCAACTATGAAAACACGATAAAAAAAAATAAAGATTGTCGCCAAAGAGCCTGAACATGTAAAGTTCGCAAATGCCCTAATTAATAAATAATTCCCTCCAATTGAATTTCTGCTATTAATCGAAAGAAAACTGTCGCAACTTCCTGTGAAAATCACTTTATTTCTATTCTTATTATGCGCTAATGAATTTTGGGGCCAATCCAACGCTTTTTATTTTTTTTGGTAGAAAGTGCATTGCACCGACCTCCAGAAGATGTTTATTTTTAAAGTTTTTTTGAAGAGTTGTGTATTTCTATTTTTAAAGCGCACGCAACTTGTGTTTACGTGTGTTAATTTGTTGTTGTTGTAAGTCAAAGAGCGGACGTCCACGTCGAGTGTTTTATATTATATGGATGAATCCAGTTTTTTTTTTTTTTTGAGGCCGACATAAACAAAACCTCGCGAGTCTTTAAAGCCCCACGACAAACAAAACACAACAAAACTACGTGTATTATCGATTGAGGTAAAAAAAAATAACCCTGAAAAAATAGCTGCCTGTGACCTTATAGAGAGCATGTCTTGAAAACCCAGCTTAAGCAGGCATAGGTTTCTGTTTACAGCTTATGCAGGGTATCTTTAAGTCGTGCTAGCTCGACGCATTCAATTTTCTCTTGCGGTTGAAACCGCAGCGACTGGCAATGACATGTGCACTTGGACAAGTCAAGCACTTAAACGACAAGAAAAACGACAACAGGCAGCGGAAAACATTGAACCCGCACACAGGTGTACAAATACGTTTAGTATTAGTTTTCACTGTACCTGGTTTCAGGTTGCCAATAAAGTTATCAAAACGTAAGGTAAAATGGTTTTCACTTTTGATTTCAAGCGATTTGAGCACACACTCACCTGACTGACTACCGCCGGCGATTTGTCGCATTTCCTTGGTGAACTCCTTGTTGCCAAACTGGCAGGAGAGATCGTGCACAGTGCGCGGCTCGCCCTTGTCCAGCAGCCGCTCGAGGAAGAAGAGCAGCGTCATGTTGCGTGCCATTTCATATTCCATGGACTCCATATCGTGCGCACTTGTTTAATCTTTTTAATTATTGATGCGAGAATACGTCACGTTGCGGCTAATTTTGTTGGCGTTATCTGGAATTAGCGAGACAGTTGAAAAGTTTTAGTAAAGAGAGCTTTCATTCATTTAAATACAGCAACAACAACAAATAACCTTATGCAATGAACGAAAAGAAAAGCTGAGACAAGTCAACGGATTGTCTGTCCTTCTGTTTTTTAATGCACAGCCACTTTTGCACTTTATGTTATTGCATTCTTCTTTCTTTCTTTTTTGTCTTTTTCTTGCCCTTCTTTTCTATAGGGTTTTCTCACATTTCTATCTCTAAAACATCTGCTGGCTCGCGTCGCAAAGTCATAAACTCAACTTGCACGTCGGCTTTCCGGCTTAAATAATTGAAAAGCCGCCACGTAAATTTTGGTTGTAAGGTAGTTGCAACGCGCTTGTGTGTGTGGCTTTACGGAATTATCCCTGCGTATATCCTTGCGGCGCGCACGAATGCCGAAAAACAACTGATGCTAGCAGCGCTGTTGCTGCCAGCGTTAATGTTAACTAACAGTGATTCCTGAATGCTATTCCACATTCAGTTGAATCATTTAAAGCACAGTCTATTTAACATTATGTTTGATTTAAACAATATATTTAATGATATATATTAAAATTATTAAATTGATTTGGCAGGTTTACAAACTTAAAGTTCTGTGTTAACGTTAAGCAGTTTTATCTGTTAAAACTTTGTCCCTTTAATTTAACATTATGCGCCGCAAGAGGATAAACAAAGCAGAGAGTTTCAGCTGTTATTGTAGCAGGGCAAGCAGGAAGAAAAGACGGCGAATTGTTGCCCTCTATTTTGAGTTGTTTTGGTTGGCGGTTGGCGTGTGAAAAACAGGTGACTGACACAAAAAAGGTGGACAGGCAACGGAAAGAAATAACAAAGCTACACAGTCTGCAGTTTGTTTATTGAAATTAGCTTGATGAGTATGTGTATGTGTGTATGTGTGTGTGTATGATGATAGCAGAAACCCGTTGACAACGTCCACACACATAGACCTAATACAAAATGTATTGAGAACAGGAACGACAACACAAAAACCATCGAAGCGAACATTCCAAAGCAGCGGCATTTATTGGCCAGTTTGTAGGCATGTGTGTGTGTGTGCTAAGCAGCGGCATTAAGCATGTATTGGTAGCCAAACAAGAAACTTCAAGCACACCGATATAATTCGTATAAGACCCGCTGTTAGTATTGTTGCCATTTCTTTGAGTAAAAAGAGATGGCAACATTTAGAAGCAAGTGCAAACTGATGATGACTGTTAAATGTGTAGAAAGGTAAAACAATAAAAAAGAAGAGCACAGGGCAGGGAGAAATGATAAAAAGAAAATAGCATACAAAATATTTCAGTACGCTGCAGACAAAACGCGCAAAAGCACTTACATGGCATGCAAAGAAAAAAGCAAAAACAATGTCAATGAAAGAAATGAGCGTACAATATGTAAGTTTGTTTGTTTGTACACATAGGTATTTTTGCTTATTTATGTATGTACATACTACGTATGCTTGTATGTAAAAGCAAAAGTGAAAAATGTCAGTTATGTGTAATTACCTGCGTTATTTTTATTTGCTTAAGTGGACTTTGTAATCTATATTTAAAATACACTTGTTTCAATTTGTTGATGGCTGCTTTTGTTGTAAAGGAGCTTTGTTCACACACACACGCACACACACGAGCGCGCGCACAGACTGATATTTGGGCCCTCTCTCTTTCTCTTCCTTTATCACATTTAAAAACACGATACTGATCCTCGCGTAAGGGATTTTGTTAGTGTTTTTTTTTTTTGGTCAGCACTCCTAATTTGTTTTATTTTCATTCACTGAGGCTGAGCACTTTAATTAAATTATGTGCATGAGCTTAGCATTTTTCGGCGTAATTATCTTATTGGATTCCAAGCATACAGTTCACAACTTGTTGTTGCTTACGTATGCGCTTGTATGCGTGCAAGCTGGCAGGTAAAAACAATATCCGTGTGCGCGCGTCGGTATGTGTAAGGCACTTTGATTGAGAAGTTAAAAACGAGTTGAAAACCACTTGTTGCACAAAATTTTATCACCCACAACAGCTGCGCTCTGCTGGCACAAGAACTTTAGCAATATGAATGCGTATTTAAAGCAAAGAAAACACACGTTTTCGTGTGTTAAAACGGCTAAATTTGGTGTGCGGAGGTTTTGGAGCGATGATGACAACGCGAACGCGACTTCAGGTGTGCCTTCGATTTCGATATCGATTCTCAGTAGCTTCTGTGTGAATGGCAAAAACAGCTGTGCAAAGTATGTTAAAAACAGTGTGACCAAGGCTGCGGAGCTGTAAATTAACAGTGCCCATTCGAGTTATCATGCTGTTATTTAAATTTATTAACAGAGCGAATTGAAATGGCGCGCAGTTTAAATGTTATTAATTATTCAAAACGATTTGAAACTTATTCAGCAGTCAACAAATGCAACAATGTCAAACATTGATAGCACACCTGCATTATGTGTAAGAATTACATATTTGTGTACATATCAATATGTATATGACTGATATAAATCACGCGCTACGACAGCGAGGAAAAGCGAATCACGCACCAGAGCCATAAAATGTATGCAAATGCGACACGCGTGGCTTTGCTGATGATTGACAAGCTTCTGAATACTGGTCGATAGCTTGGCCAACGTCGGCCGGACTAATTGACCATATGCAAATTAATGGAGTTGCCCGATATCGGCGGAAAGGTGTTGCCCGCGGGCCAGTGACAATTTTTCTGACACCAACATGTGCTCCAGCTTAGGGGCCGGCAACTCTGGAACGGGTGTTACCAGGGACATGGCGCCGCAACTGCTCCTCCGGCTCATGTCAGGCATAATTGAATGCATCCGTTGCTCGTTTTGCTGCCTTGTCTCGACTTGTTGCCGCTAATTAAAGTTGATCGGTTGGGGCTGGTTCGGGGGAGGGTGAGGGAATCGGGGTGCGCACTCACATAATGTAAACATTTATAACTGCTGCGTTTATTCAATTAAAACGCACTGATTTGGTTCGTCTGCTCTCATCTACAAATTGCAGCCTTGTTGTAATTGCGTGAAGGAATTTTCATGTGCTTAACCAAATGTGCAATTATTATTGTTCGTGCACGTAGTATACTACTATATGTACTATATGTACAACAACTGGCTATTAGCTGATGGAATTGTTGTTCCATTTGATGCGTAATTTCAGCAATCTTCAGCCGGGATTAGCCGGCAACTCAATCTGCCGCACCTTTCGCCCACTTGGCACATTTCCAACTTACCAAATCTGCAAACACAGCCACTGCAACTGTCCGCAGTAGTTTGCTTTAAGTGTCTGTCCCCCATTTCGCAACAAGCATGATCTGCACAACGCATCCATTGACCGAGCTCGTGTTTGGATTTCAGCTTAAGTCCCAGGCGCTAACGAGGCAAATGAGGAGCTGCAGCAGGGGAAGTTACCGGACTTGAAGAATGTCCAAAGATCAACTAGATATTTCTTCCAGGTTAGAATCTATATCTGCGGCAAGCTGTAACTATAAAGACTGAAACTTAAGCGTGTATTCATGGATCATTCCCTCAGCTCTGGGCGAGCTCAGCTTGTGAGGCTTAAGGCCTTCGAGGGGCGTTGTGTCAAAAGAGGCGCTGCTGTCATCCTGCTGCGCGGCATTGTGTGTTTTGTGTCACGGGATGCAAAGGAGGGCGAAGGGGTGCCAAAAAGTAGTCTTGTTTGTTATTTATGCGACACATACAGTCTTGACAACAATTGTTAACTAAACTTGACGTCGACTTAGAATGCATTCAAATGGAAAGTAGCCATGCCTGGCAAAGGCGTTTTTGTTGTTTGTAGTCTGGTTTTAAATTGGCAAAGGTAAGACAGGGCGTTGCTTGAGATTGTTCTAATAGGCACATAAATTCGTTAACTATCTGGCGTCTGGAGTTGCTAAATCTAAGGCTAAAGCCGCCCGGGCACGCCCAAAAGTGTTGAGATTTATGTACTCCCAGCATCGAGATCTTCCATTGGACAGCTTATCCTTTAAAGCGCTGCCAAGATTTATAGATATCACTTAGCCACTGGGCGCCATAAATAATGCGCCTATCTAAAAGCTGACTAAAGCTCATTATTAAGAGTTTAGTTAGTGCCAACGTTAACTTGACTAGCCCGGCCCACTAATTGCTGTCTGTGCGCTGGCTGCAGGCTAACTAGGCCCATACATAAATAACAGCACACGTAGGTGCATGTCTGCCACAGGACAAATTTAGCATGTGACCGACCACCTATTGTGTGGTTGCATCGTGTCCGTGCCACAAGGTGCAAGACAAAAGGCTGCCCAGCTGCAGTCTGATTAAAAAAGGTAACCCACGCAAACTGGGCCCACGTTTCGGCCTATGACTCGACTCGCAATTCCCCTGCCCTTTGGGCTGTACGTGGAAAATTTAACGCTTTTCGCGCCCGGACATGGCTCTATGGAATGTGAACAAGAACTTGACCGAGTCGGCTCGACTACAAAATACCCGTGCCAAGTTCTTGACTCAAATGATCGCACGTACAATTAATCATGCAATTAAAATGTTACAAACCAAATCGAATAAAAAGCAATGGGACATATTTTTTTGAGAATAATGTGAACCCCTGCGGATCGCGTGTTGCCAGGGGAATATACCCGTTTGCATTATTCTGGTGCGAACATTCTGAAACTCTGTCTACCCTAAATGCAATTTTACACACTTTTCGCCATAAACAAGATGCAATGGAAACGGGCTGTTACCTTTGCAATCTGTAATTTTCATGGTTAAATTAATGTTGCGCCCGAATTGGCAGCCAATTTTACGGCAACCTTCACGCCCTCCAGCATTTGTCATACTCGTAAAATACAAGTTCCCCCAGTTCCAGCTAGAGATCTGCACCCAACTGCAATGGCAACACGATTTGGCTTTCTATCTTATGGATAGCAATAGTTTTCGACATCAACTTGAAGCTGTAGACAGACACGAATCGCGTCAATTTTGACGGCAGCACCAGATGCTGCTGGCCGAGGCAATTGAAAGTCGTCTCAATAAAATGGGGAACGATTTTTTTTTTGGGGGAAAAAGCAATGTAATTGTTCAGATAAAAGCGCAATAAAAAATTGTGTTAATTACCAAAAAGACTTGCGATGAAAATTTGGAACAATCGTCGGCGGGGTCCGAATAGAACTCGTTGCTCCTTTTCTAAGCTCTCAAAGAAAAAAACGATGACAACATTTCCCTGACAGTTTACAGCCGCATCAATCTCACAGCTTTTGGGCTAAGTGCTGATAAGATGTCGTGTACCCAGTCCCAATCTTCTCCAGCTTCAGACTGAGTGACTGGTGGTTGATTGAGTTGATTCCCAACTCAGCTCAACTCGTCCCATCTGCAACTTGAGCGCGTGTCGAGTGGCAAACGGCCGTAAATTCGATAAATATGCAAATCGCATGCAACCAATTGGCCAACTGATCTTCGGCCATTGCTAATTGTTAACTGGCCACAATTCAGAGCTAACTGAAACTGGTAAATTGCAAGTCAAATGCTTATCTGGCGCTAAGCGTATGACTATAATATAAAACATTATTTAAACATTTATTCTTACCCCTATTATTAACGAGAAGCAGTAATGTTAAGTAAGTTGATCCAATTATTGTAAAGCTAGGTTAAGATGCTTAAGAATAGTATCAATAAATTAGTTAATAAAAGAGAGAAAAAAAAAACGAGAAGGAAGGGCTATCTTCGGCTAGCCGAAGATTTAATACCCTTGCAGACCCAACCTTTTCATAATGTTCATATCTAAGAAGCACAGGGAAAAAAGTTAATGCCGAGTATGTTTGAGATGTCTTGAAAAACAAAAAAGTTTTCCATACAACTTAATTTTCGACTGATCGTTCCTATGGCAGCTATATGATTTAGTGGTCCGATCTTAATAGGATTTTAAATATATACGAGGAGCATAGTAAAACTAATAATTGCCGAGTTTGGTCAAGATGTCTTAATAAACAAAAAAGTTTTTCATATGAGAACATGCTTTTCGACAGATCGTTCCTATGGCAGCTATATGATATAGTGGTGCGATCCAGCTGGTTTTGACATATGAACTGCGTGCAACAGAAAGAGGGACTTCTGCAAAGTTTCATAAAGATAGCTTTAAAACTGAGAGACTAGTTCGCATAGAAACAGACAGACGGACAGACGGACATGGCTATATCAACTCGTCTGTTGATACTGATCATGAATATATATACTTTATGGGGTCGGAGATGTCTCCTTCTATGCGTTACACATTTCACGACAAAATTATAATACCCTCTGCAAGGGTATAAAAAACACAAAGCACCTTTTGAACACACATACACTAGGAAAATTTTATTAAGCAAAACTAAAGTCAAACACACACAAAGACAGTGTACATTGTACATAAGTAGTATATGTACATTAGTAGCTAGAGCTGATTAAATAGTTGTACATATAGAGACGATGGCCAAAATCTGTTCAGTGGGTTTCGATGAGAGTTGTTCCGATTGGGCCAGTCTACCAAATGATCGACGTCTCGAGTAAAGAGAGAACAAATCAAATCAATACGCTGATATATTCAATATGGAGGCAAAGATTGGCTTACCACCAGCAGGGCGTAGGTGAGGCCAATGGCGCCGCCGGCCAGCACATCCGACCAGTGGTGCTTGTAGTCGGAGACGCGCGTCAGCGCCGTGTACCAGGCGAACATGAGCAGCAGGAACTGCAGCAGGTGGCGCAACATCTTGAGGCGCGACCAGTGCATGCGACGCTGCAAGTAGATCTAAATGGGGAAAACGAGCTGCATTAAGCAACCAAGCAAATGTCTGCACTCCTGTTATAATTACGCACCACCAGGTAGACCATGGAGTAGCAGGCAAAGCTGGCATGGCCACTGGGGAACGAGAGATGCATGTCCTTCAATCTCTTGGCGCTCATGTTGGATGCCGCGCACTGAAAGTCCTCGATATAGCGACCAGCATTGATGGCATCGTTGCAGGTGGTGCCGTCGCGGAGCACCGGCTGGCAGAGCTGCGATTAAAACATATAATGGTTAATCCATTCATGATGATTCAGGGGGGTTGCTGGGCTTACTGCAAAGAAGTGCGGCCGCAGTCGGCCAATGGCATATTTGGCTATGTCCGTGGTGAGCTGCTCCACGCCCAGGCCGAACACAAACGCGCCAATCTTGCGATAGCACTGCAGCACCCACTGCGGCAGCTCCATGTGGCACAGATAGTAGCCGCTGCTGCCATACTGGCCGTGTGCATACTTTGGCTTGTCCTGCGCCCTGTAGAATTCCACCAGTAAAATCTGTGTGCCAACCATGGATTAAGCAGCGAACTTGCGAGATAAGTAATGTACATTGATTTACCACAGAAACGGGCAGCGCTGCACACATCAGATACAGCATCCAGCTGCGTATGGTTGATTCCTTGTAGGGATGCATCAGGGAGAGATCGCCGCAGAAGAATCCGCGCCTGATCGGCTCACACCACAACGAGAAGGCAAGCATCGTCAGGCCGACTGCAACACACGTAAAGATCAATCAATATAATACACTCCGAAAGTATCTGTCCTCGACATTGGATTGGAGTAGATATCATTATTATGTCATAACTGGGCTGGGAAGAATGTAGAATCCAAGGGTGGGCCAGAGCATAATGTTCATCAGCATTTGGCATGTGGTGTCAGATTCTAGCTGACGCACTGGCTCATCGAAGCAAGGTCTGCTGAGCATGCCCAAATTGGACCTGGGTAAACAAACAGTGCCAGTTCCAATTCAAAATCAAGCTGATGATGATGATGATGATATTGTTGTTGCAACTATTCACCCCACAAACATTTGCGTAAATTAAGTCAAATATAAATCAGACAACACTCGATGCGCAAATACTTATGTTAGGTATTTGGGCGCTGATTGAGGCCGCAAATGGGTACATTGGGCATCCTCCGCAGGGCAGCGGCTGGAGAGCCCCAACCAGAGCAAAAATGCCTATTCATTTGGAAAAACATGCCAACGCTGTTGGATAACATTCATCTCTACAATTGCGAGTGTGTTATTATTAATTAAATGAACGGCACACGGTTTCGATAAAAACGATGAAACGAGAGCGTGAACAAGAGGCGCCCAGGGGCCAGATAATACACAACATAGTTGCGACTAAAACTCTGATACGGCACACACTCGATGAGCTTGATGTACACACAAAACAAAAACAGACAAGTTGGACCATTTAAATAGCTTCATAGAGAGCAAGAGTTCAATTGGTACAAAACGTGATAACAGAATGTTAAACAAATGGTAAAGTAGTGTGAAAGTTCATATGAAGGAATCTAAGCTCAAGCTGAGTTTCGCTATTGTGTTGCTTTAGACGGGCCTGAAACTCACCGCAGCTGAGCAGGCTCAGGTCCATGGCGATGCGTCCAAAGATGTGAGCTGTGCCGCGAGCTGTGCGCGGCATTGTGACAATTGTTCCAGTGCCTGCTCCACCCACTCCGCCCATTGCCCCCGCGGCAGCCCCAACAAACGGTGGTAGCTGTAAATCAACTTTAACATTGTTGTTGTTGTTGTTGTTGTGATGGTGGTGTTGGTGTTGGTGTGGGGAGTTTGAGGTGGACGCTGCTGCTGCGGCTGCTATGATACTCGCCGCTGTTGGCGAAGATGGCTCCTCGCCGCTGCTGCTTTGGCTCTCGAAGCGCTGCAGCGGCGTCGTATCGCAGACACTTGCGGGCCGCAGGCTACTCATGGTGGGGCGGAAGCGTGGGTGTAGCTCTACTGCACCTTGCTGCCGATGTGTGTGGGCATATTTTTTTATCAGTTGAGCAGTCCAAATATTTAAAATGCAATAAATAACGAAGAAATGTGCCTTTTTTGGGCATACGCTAATGGACTCGGGTCTCGGAATTCTATTTACTCCGGCTTAGTGGCTATCGAACGCTGCCTTTGCCTGGCTGATAAGCGTCGGCGTTGGTAGCCAAGTTGGGTAAATGAGAGCCCGGCGCAATCGATAATGTAAAATAAACAAAAAATCTGATTTTTTGTCAGAGGCGGGTAAAATGGAAATTGCGCAAGTGAGAAGTTAAAATATCGGTTAAATATTGCTGGCAGCGCACAAAAACCAAACAGAAACTTTTTGAATTTTTCTTAAATATTTGTACTTGAATTGCCTTCATTTGCGTTTCGACTTTTACGTAGCACTTTGATGAGCTTGCTTAAATATTATTGTTGTTTATTTTGTTTTATGATTCCGTTATTCTTTATTTAACTACGCCTTGCAATTGCACTTGCACTTTCTTTACGCGCCCTTCTTTCGCATGCGCAGCGCCGCCCGCGAAGAAAGACGAAAATGCAGAAGTTGCGTAAATTGTTGCGAGCGCCCAAGATCAATGCGACCGCAGCGTTCAACAGAACCCGAAGAACTGAGCGCAGCAACCACCGCGGCAACTGTCCAAACACCTCTGAAGCACCATCAACTGCAGCGAGAATGCAAGAGAGCCGAAAGCGGCAGCGCTCTTTGCAGCTGGCAGCGTGCTATCTCTTTCGATCGACAGGGGGAACGTAGTAGAAATTGTTTTATGTTGACCAAGCCAAATAGTCTTTAAAGCTATCCGAAATTATTTAGTGCTGATCACACGAATAGAGCTTTAAATTTAAGGGGTTTAATTCTAGCCAGAAAAAATATCGCAAAATGACTGTGACGCCTTTAAGATTAAGAAATTGATTGCGGATTGAACGAAACAAAAACTCTTTTGTTTCGGCATTCAGGTCTATCGAGTATTAATTATTCTACGGGTCTAGTGACCTCGTTATTATCTAAAACCCCATTTGATTCTCTCTATCACATACATATCTTATCTAAGCTTAGAATACCGTACCGTACCTGAGCAACGCGAGTGCGCACATCCAGTGTTATTCTCATAAAGTCCGAAAAGAGCACAGAACTCATTCTCTCTTTCACTTTCTGCCTGGCTCTCTGTGTGCGACAAACACAAGGCCTGTCTGTCTTTGCCTCCATATTTAGTACAATTTACCCAGCGGACGTGTTCGGTCGGTCGCCCGCTTTGATGAGAATTCGGTGCGGAAAATGTTTTGTGATTTCGTATTTGTTTATGCGCAAGGAAAATGAATAAATAAGTGACGTTAGAAGCAAAGCTGCAGAGTGGCCGTGGAAAATTCGCATCTGGTTTCACCAACGGAAAAACATTAAAAAGCGCTATATAAATACGCAATCATTCAACTCATTTTTGGCCAAAGGTAAAATATTCGATCACAAATATACATATATACTATTTGTACATTTATACAAATAAGTTTGTCTCTCTGCATGTGTGCGCGTGGATTCGGCAGTTAATAAAGATAATACCTTCCCTTCAATTTTTCTATCTATCTTTTTCGCTCGAATAACAATGAAAGCAGGAAAATGAGATTGCAAAATATCTGTGAGAACTCAAAGCTAATGCCAAAGTAAACAAACATAAACCAATTAGTAAACATAGGTGTCTATATTGTGTAATTGCGCGGATCTTTAAGAGCAGCACGCAAATGAAAGTGAGATAGCAGAAAATCGAAATACTGAAAAGCCTTTTGTGGGGGCGTAAATACTTGAAATATTTGCCATATCGTGAAACCGATTTTTGCCACCAAGAACGGCCCAGGGTCAAGGATAAAGTATTAATATTGTCTGCAGGTGTTTCTTTTTACAGTAAATTTTCAGTTATTTTGCAGCTTTGTTAACTGGTTCTGGCTCTGCTTATCAGTGGGCTGGGAAGGGGGTCTTATAATCAGCTACAATTTAATAATTGCGTTTCATTGTGATTTAACTTTAATTTAATGGACGCATCAAATGCGTCACGTTCCCTGTTGTTAATAACATTCGCAGACTGGCAGCTGACCAAAATCAGGTAAATAAAAGATTATTGTTAAATATAATTACATTGCATTTCTTCCGATTGTCTGTGTTTAGTAGATTTGAACTTTTCATAATCCATTCTTCCTGCCAACTTAACGCTTCGTCTTAGATTTCAATGTTGGGCGCGTGTGAACGTCATCAAATTCGGCCACAACTTGTAGAATGCAGTTAATAAACATTATTTACATGGCAAAATACAACGACCACACTTGGCTCTGGACGGCGACAAGGTGTCGTTTTGCCTTCCGCTGACAGCGACGTCGTCGTCAATAAGTCTGCAAATAGCTGTTGCCACTGCCTTTTGGCCAGCCGCAGTGCACGTTGCCAATCAGCCTGCCGTGGCCGTGAAATTGAATGCCCCCCCCCCCCCCCCCCCCCTTTGGGCTGTCGGGTATATTGCTGACGGGATTCGGATATAATTTTCAATTTTCAATGCTCGGTCGTAATTTCCAGCTTATACGCATATGAAATTATTTACATTTCATTTACTTTTATTTATGCACAATTATATTTTTGTTAATTTCCAACAACGTGCAGCAGATGCAGCTTTTTGACCTTATTTCGCAGCATGCGCAGCGTGACACTTGCCTGCGACGGCGAGGTGGAATGCGGGGGGGGGGGGGGGGGGGAGCAACTGGCAAGGTTAACTCAGCGTGGGGTCAATGCCCGCCCCACATACGCTAATCGACTTACTGCCGCCCAGTGAATGTGGCTTTATAGTATTCTGATGCAACAAAGGTTAATAAGATTTGTCCATCATGATCTCACATTTGACCAGCTGTGCCTGCCCTTTAAAAGAAGCCGCAGTCGTTTAATTCAAAGCAGTCCGGCAAATATACCAAGTACTTTTGTACTTGCCTATCCATTCACAGCCAGTCAAGTCAGAGATACAATCTTTAAAGATTCTGTGTTTAATTAAGACGCAGTTTTGTTGGGAAAACATTTTGGTTTTTTTTTTTACTCCCCTTTTGGAAAGGAATTAATCATTGGCATTTGAGCAGGGAAATCAACTGGTTGCCTTGCCAAGATGTAGAGACAACCGTCGTTCGAGCCATATTAAATTGTTCTTAAGCGAAGGCTGGAGCTGGTTTCGTTATCTATAAATAGGCCTTGTCTGCCGAGATGCACAGCGATTCGCTGGCTCGGATTCCCTGTTGGTCATATTTGAAGTTGATAACTGCAGATCTTCTGCCGATTGATCCCAGCCCAGTGCAGCTTGACTTTCTGCTGCTTTTTGATTGAAGGTTGGCATATCAAATTAGGAACTTGGCTGTTGCTGCACAGGTTCTGGTTTCAATTGCAGGCAATGCAGCTGCTTATTACAACGGCCCCATTTACGGGCAAACAAGTTGAGAAAACCGCATTAAATTATAGAGTTTCTTCAGTCAGAAACTATTTGCACACGGAATTGGCATAATCCTGTCCAACAACCTAGTCATTGGCTGCGCATCAATCACGACTCCCTGGGCTCTGTGGTGATTACTTTCCATTACAATCAAACTGTTCCTGGACTTACAACTATATTTGGTTAGATAGATAAGTACAGCATGCAAGCTGGTTTAGTCTTAGTTTGACTTTTGTCCGATTTAACTTTATTTTCTTTGGAACTTTTAATGTCAATTGTCTCTGAAATAACGAATCACAATAATGAATCACAGCATGAATACACTCAAAGTGAAGTCGTCATGGCTGTCTTTTATTCTAAAGGGAATCCGCGGCATTACTCATACAAAAAATACATCAAATGCCGTTTTGTGAACCCAAGATTTCTTTTTTAAATTATGATTTTTTAACCCTCTTACAGAAATGAAGTTTTTATAACATCAATTTTTTACCTGAGCATCAACGGTGAGCAGAACAATCTTAGCTGCTTGCGACGCTGACAAAGCCCAAGTTCATTGTCAAGAGAGAAGAGCCAGAGAGAGAGGGAGAGTGAGCTTTGGTAAGCTTTTTCCAACATTTTAAATCACCCAAAAGCATTTAAGCGAATTGGAAATGAGTAACGAATCGTCAGCGAGCGAGACAACACCGCTGCGTCGGCCGGAAAGTCACTTGAGTGCAGAATCAGGCGCTAACGTGGCTATTAACAACAACAGCAAACACGTCACCATCGTCGGAATTCCACCTGCACAGACAGCGTTGACTATTGCCAGCAACAACGAAAATAACTCCATCATTCAGGAGCGTCTGCACAGCAACAACAACAACAACAGCAATCGCGACCAACAACACAACAAAGATATGGACACAAACAAGCGCATTTTGTGCCGTGTGGGACTTGATGTTTTGATTTTGCTCTGCGGTGAGTGTTGCCAATTGGCATTTGTCACATTCGTTTGATTCCAATTATACATATTTTTAAATGAATCAAAATGTATGTATGTCGCGTGCATGTGCCTGTGTGTGTTTGCGTGCAAACGTATGCATATGTGTGTTTGCCGCCTGCTTGTTGTCGCAATGTTTGTTTTGTGTATTTCTTTTTATGTAATTTTCGTGTGCGTCGGTTGTGTGTGTGTGTGTGTGCGTGCGTGCGCTCCACACTGTTGGCTTCGCTCAGCAGAGCTTTATCTCACTGAGAGGCACGCTCTGTTGCTCTCTTTAGATGGGCGCTTTCAAACAGCTGAGCGGGCCACATCGCTTATTGCAATTTTCGAAACACAGTTTGATTTTATAATCGCAATTTTAAGTTATTTCCGCACTAAATAAATTTATTGTGACCACATACCAACACTTTTTATCAGCGCATGAATAATTTACATAACACTAAAAAGTTACTTCGAATTTATCCAGCACCCACATAAACAAGCAATTTCTACTAACTTAGATGACTTAACCAATACATACATATGTACATATGTATATAGCTGGCGATGCATTTTGCTTGCATTATATTTTCCCTTACTGCGCGCCTTTTGTCAATATTTGCATGCACAGGCGTGAAATTGTGTCACCGAAAAACGGGGTACACGAACCCGACTGTACAACTCCTCGGGGGAGTTATAATATACATACATACATACATACATAAGTACGTGTGTGCAGCGCCACAATATCAGCAAAATCATATTTCACCTGTTATCGGCAATCTTCGAAAAAATGTGTGTGTAGACCAAGCAATGCATAGTTATTTTTATGTTTTTAAATTTAAAACCCGTTTTCGTTCTCCAGAGTTTAAAAATAAATGTCCATGTATTGTGTTTATTGTTTTGCTTACTCCCAGTTCTCTCTTCAAATATGTGAGTCATCAAATTCAATTTACCTGTTTTTAGATGTATTTGCAATTGGCAACTGCAATAATTGAGCACAACACCTTCTTTTTTTTTCGAACGTAAACCGAAATGTCGCCATGTTTGTTGCTTTCGACCTCAAGCTTAATTTACAGCTTTTTGTGCCATTTACTTATTTGAACAGTTGATATTTATTTGTAGTGCATATATGTACATATATAACTCGCATAAAAGCCAGATCTCTTGACATGGCCCCATCACTCAACTCACACACACACACACATGAATAAATGTACTATATAAATAACTGTAGATTCGGATCAGGTAACTCAGGTTGACTCATCCGCTTGTTGGGCTTATCCCAAAGGTGCCGCAGTGCGTGATGAAGCACCGGTAGATACCATAAAAGAAAGCAAAATGTATATAAAAAGAAATAATCCTTGATGAATCACTTTACTTCACTTTACTAACACGTGCGTGCTTATATATTTCGTATTTGGCAATAAGTGGGAGCTAGTCACCTTTATCAGCAATAAATAATGGTTAAAAACAAGAGAGTTATCTCACCGATGAGAACAAATAAAGTGTAGAAATTATTTGAATTATTTCAACAATGACTGTCGACATATTGTATTGTATTGTATTGATTTTTCGACCCAAATGAAAGTGAAAGCCCTCGCACAGAAAAGTTGCGTCCATAAATAAGAGACCCTGTCGTTAACAGAAAACTTTTACCAGCTGCACACTTAATCAAATATGTAAAAACACAAAAAGTTCTATCCATATAAATTCCAATTAGTTTAATTTTGTAAGAATATACGAATCTCAGAGATCCATTCCATTTTAAGATTAAGGAGCACCTTTTAAGATTGTGGCCAGAGTCTTTTGTGGCGCTTTGTCGGATCTGATGCACATTTCGGTCTGTCGTCTACTAATTTTGGGCGTTAATTGGATCTGACGCAAGAAGCTGATAAAGTGATATTTCCAAACCGAGAGTGTTCCTCTAACTCAACTATTGTGGTCTTCTAGCTCGTGTCTTTTGACAGCGGCACCTACATACATTTGTACATATCTAAACAAGAAAACTCACTTGGAATAAACTTGCAGCGTCTCTGACGTTAATTGAATGCGAACGAGCTGTGGCACAGTTGGGGGAAACTGCCTCCAACTTTTGGTGGGGCTTGGGGATAAGTCATTAAACTCATAAAAGAGAAAGAAAAAAATAGAGAAAAAGTGCGCACGCACTTCAATAATTTATTGTCCGTGAGTGTGGGCGGAGTAGAATTCTCCGTTCGACCAAAAACTAAGTAGAAAGACAAATATTTATGTTACGCATTTTGTTGTCATGGCCATGGAGGCAATCACTTTTCCAATTCTTTCGTCCAATATTGTTGTTTATTTTCTACCCAAAAGGCCACAATAACAAAAACATGTACACCGAAGACGCGAGGGACACACGGCCACAAGCACAATTAATGACAGCGGTCTTGATACCCTGACATATTGAAGCCAGGGGATATTCACTTGTGTGTTATCAATTCTAGATCAGCATCCAACTATGATACGCATAAAGATATTGAGCAATGCTTCAGGTCTTTTTTGCGAATTAAACCAACAATTAATTGTTAGCAAGTATTTATCTCCGTATATCAGAGTGTAGGGTATCTGGCATATCTGTCAAATCTTTGTACATTTCATTTGTGCGTTATCAATCCTAGATCAGCATCCAACTATGATACGCATAAAGATATTGAGCAATGCGACAGGTCTTATTGGCAAATTAAACCAACAATCCATTGTTAGCAAGTATTTATCTCCCTATATCGGAGTGTAGGGTATCTGGCTTATCTGTCAAATCTTTGTATATTTTCTTTTCAATTTTTGCTACACTTTTGTAGGCATTGAAAATGTAATTACCTGTGCGCCGGTTTGGCCAGAACTCATCAGTCTGGCTCTGATTGTAGTTTTCTTTAGTGTTCATGACCTGCCATGACTTATGGGACAGCACACAAAGGCGTCGCATCGGGGCCCTACCTGTGTGACACCAACAGAGACACCTTTGCCGCTGCTCTGGGAATTTCTGGTAGTCCTGCACATTGCAGTTAATGTGCCGACTCCCGGAGAGAGAGCCTGTGGCATTGTCTCGAGAACTGATTTGGCGCAGTAAAGCGCGAAATTGCCAAAGAATTTGCTAAGCCTGATGTCTGGGTCTGATCAATCAATTGTGAGCTGTCAGTCATCCGCAGATCTTCTGCCGGAGTCTGCAATCCAAACCAAAACGGGAGACTTCTGGAGTCTGCTGCTGTCACTTGGCCAGAGGTTAAGAGTGCAAATCTTTGGCATTAATTGCCTTTAATTAAACTTCCGTCTAGCTTAATGAATGCTATTCGAATTTAACGGCCAGACGAGTCATTGTCTTCCCCATTTACCGCAAATAAGAGAGGAGATTTTAATTATAGCTTTCGTAATGAATTAGTTGCATCTCATTGTTGCAAGTTACGCAAGAACTAATGATAAAGACACATTTCTAACGTGCCGCTCAATGTTTGTAGACCAGCTTAGCCCACAACTTGAAAGAGTGCGACATGGAGCTACAAAAGCATACAAAAAGATACAAACTGCAGTTTCCCACTCGAGATGCAGATAAGTTGGGAATTAAAGCAGCGGCTCCCTTTTGGTCTCAACCTGAGAGCTGAGCTGATGTTTACCTAAGCATCTAGAGCGTTTACCTCTTTGTTTATCAAACAATTTGTTTATGTGGACGGAGGGGTGGGGGTGGGGGAATCAACAATTGTGCTTTAAGTTTTATATTGAAATGGACTTGACACCAAATGGACGCAAAACACTCTCAAATAATATCAAAATGCGACAGTTTCTGTGCACATAATTCAGTTGAACGAACTACTTCCGCCCCAGGTTTGCCAGCCTCGATCAAACAAATTTCTAAACCCATGCCCCATCACAAAAAAGAACCACAGCATTCAA
Organism: Drosophila borealis; assembly: GCA_035045885.1. Taxonomy (NCBI): domain Eukaryota; kingdom Metazoa; phylum Arthropoda; class Insecta; order Diptera; family Drosophilidae; genus Drosophila; species Drosophila borealis. The sequence goes on along the minus strand of JAWNOR010000126.1, from coordinate 365,730 downwards.
TCTAGTTAGTTATGGTTGGTTATTTTTATATATATATATATGTATATATAGAGAAGTTCCAGCTCGGATTATGCGTTCTATTTCGAGACGCAAAGTCATAAAATCTACCACCAGACCATCGCAGATATACTGTGGATAGGAGCTATCGTTCTGGGCAGGATGAGCCGCCCGCATACAAAGGCCACTTGCTGCTGTAATATGACTCTAATCTGGCAACAATGCCTGGGCATAACTTTCCCATGGAGGATCGTTAAGACTCCAGACAATTGCCGCTTTACTTTTCAGTTTTCATGCGTCTTAGTGATCGAACCTGTTCTCAATGCAGCTGCTCGCTCCGCTTTACTTTCATTCAGTGTCAACCTTTCCCGATTCCCGATTGCCCAACTCAACTGGTGTCCCTTTGTCTGGCATTGGTTGGTTAAATTAATAGCCAAGTCCAAGTCCAAGTCCCAGTCCCAGTCCAAAAGTCCGCCGTCTGCCACTGCGGGCAATCGTCGCCATCGAGTACTCTACATAAGATTCTGTGGCGCGACGTCGTCATCCAGCTAATGAGCACTTGGCTCTATAAATAGTCGGATATTAGGCAGGAGTATTCCGGGCCAATTGTGACTCACTTTCAGATTTGATGCTAATGCTTCAAGGGCCTCTGGCATTCCAATTTGAAGCGCATCGCTGGCCATCTTTCACGCAGGTAATACGCACGATTGCAATGGCAATTAGGCACTCTCTCTAACTGTAACTGTAACTGTACTGTACGAGTGTGGGCCTTAATCTAATTTTAATTAGATACTCGTACTTATATACGATGCAGTATAATTAGCACAGTGTGCGTCGACTTCGTGCTCAAAACAAACATATTTCAAGTGTCACTGACACTTTCGATAGCCTCTCTTTGATGGATGAGCTCGCTTGATCAATCAATCAATCAAAATGTGTGCTGCACACAGACCATTTGTCTAGCCCTATTTGTATGCCTGTAAGTTATTATTAATGGCAGTGCATTTTTAATTGTAAATTGTAAAATGTGGGTAACTTGTTGATAGGTCCGCGGCTCTACAATACATTCCCCCACACTTTTCCCACCCCTCCCCACCCCTCTTTACGTATTGCTGCATGCAGCTGTTGGGCCCAAAATAGTTGGTCGTCGCGATGTCTCCCCACATTTATTCGGCACACCGCACAAGAAGTCGATTGGGGTAATCTTATCAATAGCTTAGACATATCGTAAGTCAACAATGTCATTTATATATATTTGGGGGGGAGGGTGAGTCGGCAGATAATGCCAACTAATACTCAACGCAAGTCCCAATGACCTACTAAATGCATATTGATAAATCATTGCCGCTTATGTTTTGTGCCACAAAAGTTTTTTAGCTACAACTTTCGTTACTTTTTAGATTAAATTCCTTGATAAACTCTATATATTTTCCATTTGTAGTTGGTTTTCCCATACTATTGTTCTTTCTGCTTGGGGATCCATATAAGCGCGGCTTCTTCTGTGATGACGAATCGCTAAAGCATCCCTTCAAGGACTCGACCGTAAGGAACTGGATGCTCTACATTATTGGACTGGTGATACCAGTCGGCGTGGTAAGTACAGAGACGAGAGAGAGAGAGAGCACGAATTAAATGGCTTTTGGGGCAATATAATTGAATTGAATTGAATTGAATTCAATTGCGTACTGCGCTCTGCTTTCTGCGGGCTATTGGGGGTGGAGGAGCTCTTGGCAGTGCTCCCAAGTGGCCACCCATGTAAAATGTGTCAAGCATATGCCAGTTTTGAGTCCCCGGAGCGTTGTTGCACAATCATTTTGAAGTTCACACAATTGCCGATAACGTATTTGAAACGCTAGAAATAATGATGAAAACTCTTCAATGTGCTCCAGTTTTAAGCTGTTGCAATAGGACAGCAGCCACAAGTAGTGGGAGAGATCGAGACTAGGCATCTCTCTGCCACATGTCGAAAATGAAACCAGAGCAACATCTGGGCCATCAGTGTGGGCTGCTATAAAACTGTGGCCCTAATTCCAACGAAGCCTAAATAAAACAAATCACAAATATACACACGCAAACGAGGTCGAAGGCAACATCGTTATTTGCATACCTTTTCCGTGCCTATTTACTGTAGCTCTACCTAGGAAAACACTCTCGACGAGGTGCTAAAAGGAAATGTCGCACTCACCGACCTTTCCCTCGTTCACTCTTCCACAGATCCTCTGCATCGAACTGCTGCGCTCGCGGAAGGATAGTGCTAATGGAACGGGAACGGGAACGTCTCGGCGCTATGTCTTCATGTCATATGAGATTCCCGACTGGCTGATCGAGTGCTACAAAAAAATGGGCGTATTCGCGTTTGGCGCCGCCGTCAGTCAACTGACCACGGATATAGCCAAGTATTCGATTGGCCGTCTGCGTCCACATTTCATAGCGGTAGGTAAGCCCAATCGGATGGCAATTAACAAAGTTCGAGTTCACATTTGTGACACTGCCAATTAATTTTAATATGCAACACATGCAGGGACAGGACATGTGACAGGAGACACACACACGAACAGGCTATTAATAATGAAGTGCATTTCATTTACACATTGACATGCGCCGAGCTCCAAATGACAATTTATATATTTATTTTTATTTTTTAATATTTATTTCACCCATTCTGACGTCTTCTACACATTGTTGCGGTTGCAGACGAGGAACGTTTCAGAAATCAGCAACAATTTCATAATGATTAAAGGAATATTCGTTAGATTTTGAGTCATAGTTTATCTTAATTAAAATATAGATTAATGACAGGGCATCAGTTTTTACCCGGAAATGTTAATCCGGATCAGTTGACTATAGAATAGCCCCACATTAACCTAAGCCGAACTTTAATTAAGATTTGAACCAAATCAAAACAATTTCATAGTTATGGAAAATCAGGTTTACGAAGTTAAACTTAGAGCAATGCATTATTCAGTTGGGTTTTTCAAACTCTATTAATATATATATAATATATATTTCCACCAAGGAGGAACGAATTTTTCGAAAAGTGTGAAACACCCCTCAAATGAATTTGAACAAAGATCTTTGAAAATAAGTGTGGGGCCGATCGGATGGTAAACAAAAAAGTTACATACAAACTTTTTCGCGATTTTTCCACACTTGCGGGTGAAATTTCCCGAAACCCCGTCTTAACGGGCACCTACATCACATAAGGTAGCTACAGTGAAATTTTCAGCTTCCTAGCTCTTACGGTTTGGGCTGTGCGTTGATCACCAATCAGTCAGTCAGTCAGTCAGTCAGGACAAACAGTTATATATATAGAGATATACATATCTATATGTATATATTTGTTGAGCAGCTCTCGCATTTTCGCGCGTCGCCAACAACTTTGGTGGCAAGAGTTGTCTCTGGTGGAGGGGCACTGCGTCGTCTTGTTATGGCTCCCCCAGCTGGCAAACAGCACAGAGACGACGCCCTATTATTTAGTGAAGTGCGGCAACAGTTGTGCAAAATTGAGCATAAAATGTGTAGCAGTTGCCTGCAAATGTGCAGCACATGTTGCAAACAGGGGGGGGGAGGAAGGGAGAGACAAGGGAACACCGTTGCCCAGAGAGTAACTAAGCAGCTTTCGATGAAGCGCTTTTCCGGCTTAGTTTTTAATATCTGTACGTCTTCGGTATTCACAGGTGTGCCAGCCTCTCATGCCCGATGGCTCCAACTGCGAAAATGCGACCAATATCGGCAAATACATAACGGACTTTAAATGTCAGGGAGTTGGCTCGTCGGCGCGCATGCTGAAGGAGATGCGCCTCTCGTTTCCCAGCGGACACTCCAGCTTTACCTTCTACACCATGGTCTATGTGGCGGTAAGTGTGGCTCTTTCATCTAAAATCTTTGGCTTTTGCTCATTGCGAATTGTAAATTGCAGGTCTATCTGCAAGCCCGCATGAACTGGAAGGGCTCGAAGCTGCTGCGCCATTTTCTACAGTTCCTATTTATTATGATCGCCTGGTACACGGCACTGAGCCGCGTCTCGGACTACAAGCATCACTGGTCGGATGTGCTGGCCGGCTCAGCCATTGGAGCAGCCTGTGCGCTGATCGTGGTAAGCTCAACTCTTCATGCCTATAAACTAAGTCCCAATTCAATATCTGTTTTCCTATTGTCATATTTAACACACTTTACCATACAACACTTGATCATCTTTTTCTAGTGCTATTGTTTGCCCAAAGCTTGCTTCAACTTGCAAGCAGTTTGGCTCAGCAAAGATGCTAAAACCCAGTGAATTCGTCCAGAAACAATAACAGATAATAGAGATTTTTCTGTTTAACTTAAAGCATTGTAAAGCAAAGACTCTTAGCGATTAAAACAACTTGAATTGACACACACAACTTGGCGTTTCCTTTAAGTCGTTCTGCCCAATATCAGAAGTTCGCCATTAGTTTTATCAAGTCGTGCCCCCAAATTGACTCGCTTTCAACACCTTTCTGCCACTCTGTGGCATGTGGCACGCAATCGTAGAGTCGGTTTCAAATTAATAATGACCAGCTGCATGTTGTATATAGATCTGCAATTTTATGCTTCATTTGGTTTGACGGACATGCACATGAATTTTAACTCACACACAAGTAAAGCCATTTTCATGCACATGGGAGTCATTGAATATTGAGGTTATGTCTGTGGCTGACACTTTGCTCAATTTTCACGCAATTAATATCAGAATAAATAGATATTATTTGTTTATCATATTCCTTAAACAGACAACGTTTTAAAAGTGTATGTGCCTCAGAACAATTTATGATACCATACCATACTTTTAGGAGCTACCTTAAATATTATCACCCTTAACTTTAATAACCCCAAACTATTTATTTTTCACTTTCAGGCAAACTTCGTATCTGACCTGTTTCCCACGAAGCCTCGCGCGCAACCGTACTTGCCTCGGAGCTCGCAGGACTTAAGCCAAACACGTACATCGGTTGTTCTTACGACAAATTAGCCCACAATTGATTGCAATAACCGTTTTAGTAATCGTTTAGGACACAAATTCCATAATTTATAAGCTAAACAGGGATCTGCAAAATTGTATCACTTGATGCCACGGTTAAAACAAAGCAAAGCTTTCGTTTCTTTTTAGTTACATACATATATATATGCAATTTTAAATTAATTTAATTTTACTAGATGATTAGCATTTTCTGTGTGCGTATCGTGAAAATCCACTTAATTTTACCTCGTGGCCTCATGACTGGGGTCAGAAATGGTAATTAATTGGATTAAGCGCAGGCAAACATATTTATATGTACAACTTAATGTATTAGTCTGAGATATTCGTTTAGGTATGAACCGATCATTCAGGCTCTTGATTGTTGTTGATGACTATAACCACTAAAGTGACCTTAAGATTATAGAAATCTCGATTGGCTATTCTGCCAATCGTTAATAAGTATTATATTAAATTCATTCTAGTTATTGATTAAGAAACTTGAATATTTCACAATATGTATAAGTCGTTCAATAAATCATCAAGATATTTTATAATTAACAAAGCTGTTTTGAATTTGGCGGGGCTTTCATTGGTATTTTTAGACCTCCTCCTATCGTTGTTGAAGTTTTTAAACATCGATAGATAAATATAACATATTCGATTAGAAAATACCAATACTGGAGTTTTGTTTATATCGATAGTGTCGTAAAATCATATTTATCAGAAAACTGGATTTGGATGAATCGATAGTTATTTAGCATCTCTGGCTATATTAATAAGTCTAAACAAGACCGGCTTGTGTTTTTACAAAAAGTAAATATATGACGAACGTCATGTTTCAAGAGTCTAATTGTTAACTTAAGCCGCGTGTTTAATGTAGTGCAATTCACTTTATCTGCACTTTGTGTGGATTTATCAGAAAACCACCGGCCTCTTGACACATGACGTGTCACCAGCGTTCTGAAAAAATACTAATATTTTATGTTTTTTTAGAGGTTCAGTATCAAAATGATTACCGACGTGCAATTGGCCATCTTTTCAAATGTTCTGGGCGTATTCCTTTTTCTGCTCGTTGTCGCTTACCACTACATCAACGCCAACACGGGAAAGTAAGTAGTAATCGAATAAATCTGACCCTACAAAATGAATTCATTTTATTCTCGATTTGCAGGTCCAGCATTAAAACAAAATGATCTTTCAGGTTTCCGCAAGTTAATTAATACAAGTATCTTATAATGCAAACTTCGAGTAATAAAATGGTAACATAAAGCTTAATCCATGTCTTCAAGTGCTTCTTTCATTGCCTGCACATCGTTCAACGCCTTGTCAGAGCCGCGTTCCTTGCGTGTATTGAAAGTTCGCTGTGTAGGATGCCCAAAGCTAAAAGCCTTTATGTAAGGAAGTTTACCCTCGTTGGATGATGGCACACTATCCACATCCACATCCATGGCATCCGCATCTTTCTTCTTGCGATTCTTTGATTTAGTGGCCTTGTCTTGGTCAAAACGATAGTTAACCGGAAACTTGTGCAGCGTGATGCAATGGTCCTTACGCTCACTTGGCACATAGAATTTCATAGTACACTCTTCAATGTAACAAGCGTACAGAGGCTTATCGCCGCGCTCGACGCTTGCAGCAAAATACAAATCGTGCTGTTCGGTGATGTGCAGATCTAATAAATGTGCAGTGGGAAGTTGGCGCCGGCATTGGATGCAGCTGTAGTACTGTGATTGTGTCGTCTTAACATTTACGATACTTTTGTATGTGGGAGCTTTCGTTTCTTTAGCTTCAGCAATTTCATCAAAGTCAACGAGTACACCAAGTTTCTTGAATGGCGGCAGAATTGGTGTAGTTGTAATTGGTTCTGCCGACGTTATATATCCAGCGGTCATCTCGCCTAATATATTTTGCAGTTGCTCTTTTGTGAGCAAAAGCTCGGAAGATGTTTCCAAATTCATTTCGCACTTGCTTTTAAAACAGATGATATTATATATCGATATCGACAATTACCGATAGGATTTTATGTATTAAATGTGCCAAATAATACCACGCAAATCGACTATCGTATACATACAAATTTCGGGCGAGCACATAGCTAACTTGCCTATCGAAACTCGAAAAGCACAAACGGAAACCTCACATGTCGTATCGATATTTGTGTACCGATACCGATATCTGATATTTTATTGTTTTTATTGACGACAATAAGAGCTGTACTCCATAAGAGGACATATTAAAAATGTCAGCTGTGGGCGATTCTGCAGCTGGAGAAAATTGTTTTGATATTGAAAAAGTTTCAGAACTATTTGAAGGTAGCCTAATTGATGATGATGATGTTCGCATGGAAGACTACCTGGATGCATTCGAGGAAATCATGAAGTAAGTTAATCAGGATACATCAATACACAACAATTGAGAACTCTGCTTCCCCAGGTTCTTTTTGCTAATGGGCAGCGTGTTCACATTTGTGAGCAGCGACGTGCGCACCAAATTGGATATACTCTATGAGCATCGACAGCAAGACACCGGAAGTGAAAAGCACTTCGACAGCATCAAAACAATGATCCTGTATGAGAAGGGTGCCAGCCTACTGCATCAGAAGGGCTATGTGTCTGGCAGTCGCACTTTATTGCGACTACATCGCGGATTAGGTAGTTGCTTTAGCATAAGATAACATCTTATCGTTATCTTATATTTTCAATTGCAGAGTTTGTGTACGAGTTTTTGAGCCGCCTGCAAGGCGTGGCCGATGGCGAAAAAGCGCACCATATCTGCAAGTCAGCATACAACGACACGCTAGCCAGGCATCACCCATTCCTTATACGCAAAGGTGCCCAGGTGGCAATGTTTGCGATACCCACGCGCGGCGAGCTCTTCAAGCGCGTCTGTCACGATACGAATGTGCCGCGAGCCATTGAAAAGCTACCAGATATGTTGCATCACATGCGTATGGTCTACGATCGCACGAATCAACTTTATACGCTAGAGGAGCTGCACACACTGCCTTAGAATTCCAAATTCAGCGGATAAACTAGGTCATTATTGTATTTGTCGTATTGTAGATTGTGTCAAAGTATTGTTTCCTTTTTTTTAAGCCCTACTACAACATTTGTGTCACTGTTTGTGTTTATTGCCTTGCTCATTGGCTGTGCACGTGTATGTCTTATTAAAGCTTAGCATCGACTGAACAATGGTTCTCATCTATGTATATTTATCGTACCTATTCCCGTAAAAATAGTTGTAGGCAACTTATCTGTGACGAAATTTATAACGAAATATTTAAATTCGCCATGATTAGATTGTACAACCTCGAACAGCTGTGGGAGAACGTTGCCCCGTCCAAAAACATCGCTAATCATTTTTATCACTTGAGACAAAAAGCCGAGTTACCTAAAAATCCCGAAGATTTACAAGGCACGCTTAAGCAAAACAAACTCAGCTGCAATCTGCACTAAATGGCCGCATAAATGGCCGGCAATTTCCTGCGCTATAATGCTGTTGATTACGCATTTGACTATACTAGCCACAAGCCTCAGACAAGTCCCATTGGCCAACTGACCGCCAGCTTTTATCAGCAGTTTGCGTTGTGCCAAGTGCAAAATACGTTTAAGTGTGTTCTGATGACGGACTGGCTAGCACTTCAAACAAACACAAAAATTAGTTATAAGAGGTGGAATGGGCGCAATACGGCGCATTTTTAAATCGTCGGCCGTAGATGGTAGTAAAAATTCGTGAATGGCGCTATGAATACGCAGGCAAACCAAAAACGTGAAACAAATCCGTTTCTAGAGGCAAATATTTTTTCAAAGTGGTTTTTCGTGTGAGTTTAACATAAGATCACAACTTTTAAAAAAACGCTTAATATAATATGTATGTATACTTTAAAACAAACCTCAGTCGTGATTGACAACTATAGCCCACTTAAGCTCTGTATCTCCTGTCTGACTCGATAAGGTGGTCGGTCTGCAAGATATTTACCCTTGCATGTGTTTGTTTTTAATCATTTGGTTACTCGCTTCAAATAAATCATTGGTGAACTAACGGATCCGTGTATATTGCCTGTGAACCAGCACGTTGCTTCAGTCTAATAGATATGACAAACTAAGACTCGTTATTCTAATACTTTAGATGGATGCGTCATGTGTTCGGCAAAGGACGCCGAGAAGAACTATCAGACAACGAGCTATACGCCAATCTGCCCTCCTTCGACAGCGAGAAGCTGACGGAGGACTTGCAGCAGCCCTGGACACGTGAATCGCAACGCAAAAAGCCAAGTGTGCTACATCTGATCTTCACATTTTACGGCTGCCAATTCGTCCCTGTCTGTGTGATCTACTCAACGTTGGAGATCGTTATACAGTGAGTGTAGCTTTGATTGTTGGCGAATCCACTGTTTAGTGTCATTTATCAAGCAATTTTATCGCCCCCTCTAAAATGTTCTAGTTCGAGAATTTTAAAAATGTGTAACTTACCAGAAAGATATTGCCTTTAAAATTGCGAGTTAAATGCGGCTTAACAAACTATTTCTCTGATGTGCCGATCCTCAACATTTTTTTTTTGCACAGCGCCTTTCAGCCACTATTTCTGGGCGGTTTGATCTCTTACTTTGCCGAGGGACAAACCAGTATCACTAAGGATAGCGCATACATGTACGCCATGGGCATTGTTCTGTGCTCGCTAGTGACTTCACTGGTGTTCCATCCATTTATGTTTTATGTATTTGCCGTGGGCACACGTATCCGAGTGGCCTTTGCTGGGCTAATATACCGAAAGTGTTTGCGGGCGGCAATAAATGGCAGAGATGGACTGGGCGCCCTGGCCATATCAGTAATGTCCATCGATCTGCCGCAGTTCGATTTGACATTTTATTTCTTTCACGATCTTTGGAAGGGCCCTGTGGAGGCGTGCATCTTTGGATACATTATGTACACACAGATTGGCTGGACAGCTCTCATAGGAATTGCCTTTATTGTTCTCTTGATTCCGTTGCAGGCCTGGGCAGCCAAGGCGGCGGCTCAATTTCGCACAAGATCGGCGGAACAGCGAGATCGACGTGTCAAGCTAATGAACGAGATTATAGGCGCCATGCAGGTGATTAAAATGTATGCCTGGGAGCAATCTTTTGCGAAGTTAATAGCCACTGTGCGAAAGCTTGAGGTTAAAGAAATACGCGGTTCCATGAGCATCTACGCTGCGCTGCAGTGCACCAATATGATATCGAAGGTGTCCCTATTTCTCAGTCTCATTGCTTACGTGTACACCGGAGACGTGGTCACCGCACAAAAGGTGTTTATACTCTCGTCTTACTACAGTCTTTTGAATGATTCATTGCTCCACTTTTGGCCAATGGCCATCACCACCTGGGCACAGACTGTGGTCAGCGCAAGGCGTGTAACGGAATTTCTGCAGCAGGAGGAGTCACCCACAAGTAAAGACTGCTCCAGTTGTCGTGACAATCCCATAATGCAACTCAACACAGGCACTGCGGCATTAGCCAAGCCACTTTCTGACGGTCGACTCCACAGTGTGGAGAACGATGTGAAGTCTCTTCGTTTTAGCAATGTCAGTGCGAGCTGGAACATGCCAAACACTCGGCAAGCGCGCCGCGCGCATATTGAAGACATCAGCTTTGAGCTTCGGGCGACGCAAATGGTGGGCATTGTTGGCAACGTAGGCTCTGGAAAAAGTACCCTGTTGAATGTTATTTTAGGCGAAGTGGAGCTCATGCAGGGCCGCGTTGAGCTGCACGGCAAGTTGAGCTATGCACCGCAAGAGCCCTGGATCTTTCAGGCCAGCATTCGTGAAAATATACTCTTTGTAGAGCCATACGATGAGCAGCGTTACCGTGCAGTGGTGCATGCTTGCCAGCTGGACTGTGACCTGGCGCTGCTGCCCAATGGCGATGCAACTGTCGTGGGTGAGCGGGGCATCAGCTTAAGCGGCGGGCAAAAGGCGAGGATTAGTCTTGCGCGTGCTGTATATCGTCAGGCGGATATTTATTTATTTGATGATCCACTAGCTGCGGTTGACTCAAAAGTGGGTAAACTGCTAATGGAGAAGTGCTTCAATCGATTTTTGGCTGACAAGCTGCGGATATTGGTGACTCATCATGTGCAGTTGCTGCAGCAAGTTGATCATTTATTGCTACTCGAATCGGGCCGTCTAACACATCAAGGCAGCTATGCGCAGCTGCGGGATGTTATTGAGAAGCATGCAGCACCAGATTTAGATGCTATTGAGGCTGATAAGTTGCAGGTGAAGCGAGTGCTGAGCCAAGTAGACAGAAATTCCAAGCTATTCCAGGATCCTGCAAAGGCTGTGGATCAGCAGCCAAACAACGGGAACGCCTTCGCGGAGAAGCAGCAACAAGGCGCCGTTGGTTATGACATCTACAGGGACTATTTCCGGGCTCTCGGCTCTCCCCTCTTGGTGTGTTTGGTGCTCGCGCTCTTTATAATCGCCCGAGTTTTGCAAGCACTGGTGGACATCTTCATATCTCGTTGGGCGACTTGGGAGGAGAATCGAGAATATGAAACATCCGAGCAATTCGAAGAGACGCGCGCGCGTATGGTCACTTGGTACTCGGTGCTCCTGGTGTGCACCCTGGCATTATATTTGTTGCGCACTTTTGGATTTTTTCTCTTATGCCTGCGCATTTCACTTCGACTACATAATCAACTCTTTGATGGGATAATTCGTGCCCGTATGTTCTTCTTCAACGCGAATCCCTCGGGACGGGTGCTGAATCGTTTTTCCAGCGACATTGAGAATGTGGATGTGGCGCTGCCACAGGCCATGATGGACTCACTGCAGGTTAGTCCAAACTAAAAAAAAAAGGGATATATGATTAAAGGGTTTTTAATGTTTTTCTTAATTCCTTACAGTTTTTTGTGGATGTGGTCGCAGTATTGGTTATTGTGGCTATTGCCAACTACTGGCTGCTGATTCCAGCGGCTATAATGGCGGTTCTAATGTACCTGTGCCGTTCCTTTTACATAGGTGCCAGTCGCAGCCTCAAACGTATTGAGAGCTTAAGTAAGTCAAAGAAGCAAGCCATAAACCCTGCTCACCTCAACTAACGACATACTCTTTTGCTCAATCTTCATATCAGCTCGTAGTCCAGTTTATTCCCATGCCAATCAAACGTTTCAAGGCTTAACTACAATTCGGGCCTTAGACGCTATGCCACAGCTGGAGCGTACTTTTCATGGACACCAGAATACCAACTCCTCTGCGCTATTTCTTTATACGAGTGCCAATCGCGCATTTTCCTTTTGGACGGATCTAATTTGTGTAGTTTACATACTGGCCGTTACATTCAGTTTCCTAGTTATCAATCAGAGCTTCTACAGTGGCGATGTGGGTCTGGCCATCACCCAATCCATGACACTGGTGATTATGTGTCAGTGGGGTATGCGGCAAACGGCAGAGCTGGAGAATAAAATGACCAGCGTTGAGCGTGTGTTGGAATATGCCAATACGCCATCCGAACCACCACTTGAGACACCAAAAGCGGTGAACCTTTCGGCTAAATGGCCACAAATGGGGCATTTGCGTTTCTGCGAGCTTCGCATGCGCTACGCACCGGATGATACCGAAATCTTGAAAGGCTTGAGCTTTGAGACAAAACCGATGGAGAAGATTGGAATTGTGGGACGAACGGGTGCTGGTAAATCATCCATAATACAAGCCCTGTTTCGGCTAGCAGTCAACGAGGGACTCATCGAAATCGATGGCCAAGACATTGCCCAACTGGGTCTGCATGATCTGCGTAGTCGCATTTCGATCATACCACAGGAATCTGTACTGTTTTCTGGCACTTTGCGCTTCAATCTCGATCCGTTTGGCGAAAAAAGCGACGAGGAGCTTTGGGGCGCACTTGATGATGTAAAGCTTAAAAAATACGTTTCCAGTTTGGAGGGCGGCCTCTCCTGCCACATGCAAGATGGCGGCTCAAATTTCAGCATGGGCCAAAGACAATTGGTTTGCTTAGCACGGGCCATACTCCGTAATAATCGAATACTCATTATGGACGAGGCTACAGCGAATGTAGATGCCGAGTAAGTGATCATGAGGCATCGGTGAATTGCTTTAATTAATATTGTATTTTATTGTTGCAGCACCGACAAACTAATACAGGAGACAATACATACCAAGTTTTCGCAGTGCACAGTGTTAACCATTGCACACCGCCTTCACACAGTCATGGACAATGACAGCGTCCTCGTTATAGATGCAGGAAAGATAGTCGAATTCGGACCACCGCATAAACTCCTGCAGCGCGAGGATAGTGCGCTCTTTAAGCTTGTTAACCAAAACGACAAGGCCACAGTTAAACATCTCAGGAAAATAGCTGAAGATAGTTACACGCGTAAGAACAAATAAACCGAAATCAATTTTAAGACTGCGTACATTTTTGCGCCTTTTTAAGTGAAAATTTACTTTCTCCCGCATTTACAACTAAGAGTTATCGATAGACTAACGCTCACCTACCAAAGCTGACTGCTACGGCATAAGAAGAAACCAAATAAAGCAGTTGCAATTTGAAAAAAAAAAAAAAAAAATTTTACTTAGTATCAATTTCGAATGGTACTTTGCGCTTGTGCTTGTTTACTTGAACGCAAATGTTCGTTTTTTTTTATTATTATATTGTCCAGCCACAAGCCACCGGCAGCACTTTAGTAGCGCGACAATGATTGCCACAAAATTTGACCGCCTGCTGAGCGGTGGGCGTTGCCAAACGATTGAGTTGTGGCACAATCTACGTCATCACTTTTTTACTGGGCTGAGGAGGCAAGTGGCCACCACGCTCAGTGGGTGGTTTGTAATTATGGACATGCGCCACCCATTCCGTCACATTGCAGTACATTAAGCGCTTGGTAACCAGCGTTGAAAGCGTCCAAATTATAACAGCAAAAAAAAATGATACTCACCGAGAGTTGGCACTTATGTGGCCGGAAGCCGGTGGGCGGAACTAGAGCGCGTCCAGACAGACACAGACACAGACGAGAGCCAACTGTGTGTGTGTGTGTGTGTGTGTGAGGCGGTGGGCGTTGCAAAAAAGACGGTCCCCAAATTGCTAGCCAGGAGATGACAATGATGTGCTTTTTGTGCTGCAAACTTTTTTTTATTATTCCGAGATTTTTGCCTTTTTATTTTGCCAACTCACCAAAAATCATATATATATGTGTGTTGTGAGTATGTCTGTCTCTTTTCCTTCCTGTGGGGGTGCTGCCAGTTCCGAATGCTGTGGCATAAATTGTCCGTCGGTTTTTTTGTCGCCACATCCACATCCACATGCTGATTGCTTTTGCGCCCAGTGCTCAGCGGGTAGCCGGTTAAACTTGACTGTCGACAGGAATATCAATTACTTAACTGAAATTCCCATCTTATCTGGGCAGTTTTATCAATTATCTGACGTCTGCACGTGTCCTTTGGACGGGTAACCACAGTCGATAAAAATTTTACAGAGCACGTAGATTCGATGCTTGGCCTCGTAACTCATCCTAAACGATCTCTCTCGCCGGGCAGGACCACACACAGTCCTTTAAGAACCCAACAATTCCGAGGTTTTTTGGTAAAACGTGCACACGACCAAATTTGCTTTATTATGCGGTCGGGATCATGCGACCTATGTGGCAGGGCGGAAGTACTTCTGGATAACAGCACAGTGATAAATGTCGCTATGCCAATTATGCAAAAAAAAAAAAAAAAAAAAAAATACAGCCACCAATTTAGATGCACTCGATCATATCTATAATCCACACGTTCTTGTTTTGTAAACTATTGGGTAACTTGCTTTGGAGCTCTTTTAATTTTGGGTCCAAGACTAGATCAAGAAAATAAAATATTTATATTTAATTAGCCTGCACGAAATATCTGACAGTGTTTGACAAATGGCTTCCTTCGTGACCAAAAGCCGAAAAATAATAGAAGTGCAGCCGCCAGCTGTGAAGTGATTTCAATATTTTCAAAGTTCAGCTATTCTTTTCTATGTTTATTATCGAATTATTAATCTAGGCACATGCAGTCGGCACTTTTGTTTGTTTTCATGCCCTGTATCTATTCAAATTATTAAATAGGGTATGACAAAGTTGTTCAGACGACAAATAATATGATTGTATATTCTTTAATAGAAAATGTATATATTGTTTTAAAATTCTAACTAATTAATATTTTTTTGTTAATTAATTTTAATTAATTTCTTAGTACAGAGTATCTCATAGCCTGCCCTTTGACTCGCGCATTCTAGCTTATTTTATTGTTATTATTACAAAAAAAAAAAACAACAACAAATGTTTGCATATAGTTGTAATTATATTCAAATTGTTTGTGGAAATGTCAACCGTCGGTCACTTCGTGGGGCGTTCGGCGTGAGTGTGGGCGTGGCATTAAAAAGGTGCAACGGCGGCAGCCAGACAATAATAATGAACATGCATTGTAAATAATGTATTAAGACATTAAATCGCTCATTGAGGCAATTTACATTCATTATTATTACGAGCTCATCGTACGTGCCCATAAGCCATGGGAATTGGGATAAGTATTGCTGGGCAAAGAGAGAGAGAGTGGAGAGAGGAAACGGAGACGGAGACGGACCCGAATACTGTAAATGGCCGTCTCAGTCTCATATTTGTTGGGAAATTAATAAAATCATAAAAATGTAATTAATTAATTCACAAGACAGTAGTGAAAAAAAAAGAATAAAGAAAAATATGCAATGCCGCCAGTCTGTGGGTCTGTGTGTCTGTCTCTGCATCGCAGAGCGGGTCTGGACTCCGATCGGTCGTCTAATTAGGGATTCAGGTGCGTGAATGCATTTTTCGGTTTTCAACAGAATTTCAACGGCGACCGCGACGGAACCCAACCACAAGCCCTGGGTGCCTACTATATAATCGCGTCTGACTGCCGCGATTGACAGATCGCAGGCACAATATATTAATACTACTAACCCAAGTGGGCAGCATTGCGATCATAAGTATTATTGTCAGGGCGGCCCATTCGTTTGCCGTCTCTTGATTGCAATTGCGATTTCTACTGATTGTTGGTTTCTGTCCACCTTTTGGTTTGCATGGCACAGTGCAGTGATTTCTGTGACAAGTACATCGGATAATAAGTCGGACTCGGGACTCTTTGATATGGCATCGGGTCTAGTCGGCAACAATCTTGCAAGAAAACTTCAGTTTGACAAAAACTTGCCACATGTTTTTTCAGTTGCCAGTTTCAGACTGGGCTCAACCGATTCATTCAGGGACTACAAGGGACACAGGCAAATAGAGGGCGTGTCCACGCCTTATGACAAATTATGACAGCGAGCATTTCGTATTTGATTTATGAGCCGCTGCATTCAACTATGACCCCCTTTTTCGCTTTGGCTGGACTATGCTAACAGATTTCCTGTCGCGAAAGATTGCAAAATATTGTAGTTTGTATAATTTAAATTGAGGGTATAATAATACTGTTGATAAACTAAACAAAAAGTGTTCACAAATTTTTCAATTATAATACACCTTTTTTAAGGGTATATCATATGCGGTGCGTTCAGTACAAGTTTTTCCATTCGGTAGATCTTCTTTTTAATGATTTTAAAGTGATTTTTAACGTGGTGCATTATGGCTGTTTAACTGCTCAACACGACATAAATCCGGATGTTATTAATGGCGTTATAATTTATAATAAGAGCTTTGCTCCTGATCCTGTGCCTGCCTACCTGCCCGCCTGCATCCCTGCCTCCCTGCTACTGGGCCACACAGACACAGACTCAAATGCTGGGTGCGGCTGACACGTTCTTTGAATGCGCTACAATTTCAGTTTATTCCGATAAAAGTCTGATTTTACACATCTGTTGTATGACTCTCTGTCCAATTAATAAATGGGTTATCACAGAATATTACCAGCAATATTTGCTTTGGGTAGCTCACACAGCAGCAAACGCAGCCGAACCAAAAGTTCCTTTAGGAACATAGGCAGCAGCATCATCATCCAGTGGCACTTTGTTCATTTGCCGCAATTCAGATTCAGATACGATACAACACACAGAGGGAAAAGAGCAGCAGTCAGAGCCGTATTCGCAGCCGGCACCAAATTGCCTGCAAAGTGTGTTACAATAATAAAAACTCATGCTTGGAGGCGTGTCCCAACATAAAACTGCAAACGATACGAGCATGCGGACGGGAAGGATACAAGGGTGCCGGAATCAAGCTTCCCCTTGCGCCAAGGCTACATTTACAGGGTGGTTACTTTTGTGCCTAGCATACACACAATTAGAGATTTTTTTTTTTGGCTCTGCAAACAAAAGTCAATTGTCGCGGCCAATAAGTCGCTAATGCAATTAACAATTCACACACACATACACTCAGAGTATCTGTCGGCTGAGCAGAGCCCCTTTCGCTTGGGCATTACAAAGCTAATAACTCACCATATGTGCGCCCTTCTCGCCCTGGTCCTGGTCCTGTGCCTGTGCCTGTTCCTGTTCCTGACTCTCGCGCTGAAGAGGCGTGACACGTGAGACACCTGGAGTGATTGTTTGATGCGGCCTGGAGGAGGAGGAGAAGTCGCCATCAACTCTCATGCTCTCATGCGACAATTTGGTGCGTTAAATTACAAAAATTAGTCACACTGAGAACTGGGCAAGGCTCGACGAGTCGCTGCGACATTTGCCTCCAGGGCCGATTCCGTGCCGAATCGCCCAAATTGGCAGTTTAATTGTTCCAATTGACACCAACTGAAACTTGTTTGTCCCTCGAGTGGCCCAAAATAAATGGGCAATGCGAGCTGATTTTGTCAGCTTGTAGGCGTACACGCTTAGCCAAAAATTTATTGTTGTGGTAAGCTGTAAATTATGATCAGCCTGTAAGCTGTGTATGAATCGAGCATTAAACTATTTCCTTGGCTCACTTGAATTCAATTGTGTTTATTTACAAATCTTTGTCTCTACACTTAAGCCAACAAATTGTTAAGGTGGAGGGGAGGGGAGGGAAGGGGAGGGGGAACATTCGTATGTACAAAAATAACTCAGCAAAAAGCGTTAACAAAAATGTTTTTGGTGCAACTCCATCAATAAATACTGCGCGCCAGGGCCAGCGAGGCGGCCGGACTTGGCGCTAGCGCGCCAATCGGTGGCATACCGACTCCCATGGCCACGCCCACTCCCACAGATGAAGGAGCAGGGGCAACGCTGGCATTGAACTTCTCAAAGCCGCTAATCGCTTCCGTTGATAGCTTCTTGCGCAGATCCGGCTTGGGCCCGCTGAGGCACATTTTCTCCAGCTGCTGGTGCTGGGAGCGCACCGCAAACCGATTCACATGCACGGGTATGGGCACCACAATTTTAGTGCCACTGGCACTGCCGTTCCGACCCAATCCGTGCGACGTGAGTCCGGCCTTAACGCGTTTCCATTTGGCTCGACGATTCTGAAACCAGATTTTCACCTGGGCAAATAGAGAGAGAGAGGGAGAGGCATTAAAGCTTGTTTTGGAGCTGCATAGTCGTAAAACCCACCTGCACTTCACTCAACTTCAGACTTGTGGCTATTTGACTGCGCTCTGTTAGGCTAAGATACTTTTTGGCATGGAACTCGCGTTCCAGCTCGAGCAGCTGTTCCGACGTGAACGCCGTGCGCCGCCGTCGCGATTTGGAGCTGTTGCTGCTGCCGCTTTGGGACTCCTTGCCGCCGGCCCCATGTCGCGAGTGGCCGCCATCGTCATCACTGCAATCCTCACTGTCCGAGTTTGTGTAAGCTGCACATTGAACAGGATGAAGTCTTGAACAGATTATTTATGAATTTGACTCGAAAGTACTCCTAAGCCGATCTATCCTTTAGCTCTACGAATATGTGTATTAACAATAATTAAGTTTCCAAACATCCTGTATACTCGGATTTGGCCTTCGCATTGAATCCGCCCATTAACAGCCCTTAACAACTTCTGCTGCCGACTTCTGCTTCTGGCGTAAATGGGCTGTGTCATAACTTGTGGCAAACATATTTATTTATAACTGGATACATGTGTGTCCACACTTGACTTGGCCGACCGACGCCCCCATCCCAATTGAACAACAACAACAACAAGAAGACATCACTTGAAACTTAATACGCGTTTGTTTCTCTTCATGGTGACCCAAGCTGAGTGTGAATGTTAAACGTTCCGCTGACAGAAGACGAGTCTGAGGGTGAGGGATGTTGATGAGGATGGGGGTGCGGGTGAGAGCGAGTCGGTTAGCTCGTTCCATCCCCTCGGTATGGCTGATTATTTTGGGTAACGCTTAAGCGCTTTTTTAACACTTACACGCTTCAGATATGCCTATTGCCTGCGTTGTCACTGATTTATATGTGTCCTCATCATCATCTTCCCACTGCCGGGGGTAGATCGTACCAATGTGCACACTCCCCCAACATAACATGAAATTCAGTTATGAATACATTATATGTGGCAATTCGTTTCGCCTAACTCCACTTGTGCACAAGGACAGCTCCATGGGCATAGATGTCCGAAGGATATGCTGAGGACTCATTAAAATGCGGTTTGCTAAAAGTTTTCTTATTCGTTACGTTTTCCATTTCAATGACTAAATCGTTACGTTTGTCAAAATGTCAGCTCCATTTTGATGTTATTGTTGTTTTCTCTCTCCTACTCTCTCTCTCCTTGTCAGCATGTTTCTCCTCTGAGCAAGAGTTGAGAACTTTGCAGTTTTGATTGACACCAAACATTGGGTCGTAATGCGTTTTATGCTAATTTTGCCTATGACTTGGCTGCGTCATTTTAATTACCATGACAAAACCACTTTAGTCCGCAGACCGCAAGGAGCCGCTGGCTTTCGAGAACATGATGCTTATGGCCCTGACTAAGTGACAGCCATAGAACACGGATAAATTTCACAATTGAAAATAAAAGAGTGTCTCTTATTGTAAAATCAGTTAACCAGGATCAAGTTCCTTATGAACGTGTCAGCAAGTCAGTGTCGAATATATAAAAATGATCTATTTTTTGTGTACTCACCTCCGTTGCGACTTTTGTCAAGCTCTGCACCGTAATTTTGCGGAGACATCGTGAGGCTGATGTCGCTGCAGGAATCACCGCTGCACTCGTAGTCCTCATCCATGCCCACGTCAACCGCTGGCTCCGCCGGGCTATGGGACTTTGAGGGCGATGATTGCTGAGACGACGGCTCCTGCGTCGCAGCCAGTGCCAGTGGCTGATGTTGACTCTCGTCCTGGGCGCGTGTTGCGGCCATGTGCTGAAGTCGCGCATGCACGCTTAAATTGTGAACATAATCCTGACTCATGAGTTCCGCGAGCCGACGATAACCCAGATCCGATGCCGTCGTGGCAGCCGCTGCCGCGGCATTGAACGGCAGGAAGCGGTTGTCCAGCGGATGCGGCAATGGCAGACGATGCGCCAACTCAGCATCATTGTGCTTTGTCGGACTAAGGCTTAGGCCGTCCAAGGCGTGCGTTGGTTGCGGTGGTGGCAGTGGGGGCGCTAGTTGGGTCTGCGGCTCCTTGCCGGCAAAGGGCCCGCCCAGGTAACCGCCGCCGCCGGCAATCAAATGAGTGAGCCGCTCGTGATTCTGGGCAAAGTAGCCGTGCAGCCAGGGATTGTAAAGTGGAAACTGTGTCAGACCCAGGGCAGAGCTGGCCACCAAAGCACGTGCATTAAGCTCTCGATTACTATCCCGTTCCCGGTCCAATTCCGGCTCCCTTTCCAGCTCGACATTGGAAGAGGGAACAACAGCAGGTGTTTGATTCGCAATCAAACTCTCAATGGAGAACGGTTTCGGAAACGGCTTGCTGACCAACTTGGTGCTGCTCTCCACCGGTGGCAGCAGCGCCGTGTGCTCGTTTTGCATATCAACTTATAATTTAGCCACTTGCTTAGACTTTTCAAAACGCGTCACGTGTGCGCGCAACGTTGACGCAGTGAACCGTTCAAAGATCTGCGCGCAAATGAAAGCCAATACAGCCACATGCACTTCACGGCACAGTCGGGCACCCAATGCTGCCAAACAAAAACAACCACCACTTCACAAACGCACACGGCCTGGGCGCGAGAGCAAGGGAGAGGGAGCAAGTCGGAGAGCGAGAGAGAGCTAGCTCCGCCTTGTTAATGGCCAATATGGCGCGCAGTCTTTGAGCGCTGCCCGTGTGTGATTGGCTGAACGATAATTGCTGCCAAACCGGTTGAGCTTGTCTGTTTTCTATTTGTGTTGGGGTTGTTCTTGGGGCTACACACACACACACACACACAAACACACACAAGCGTCTCCCTAATCGCTTTCTGCTCAAGTCATGCGGTAATCAGACGAAGAGAATAATTCGCCGATTTTGCCGTGGCTCTTCTACTTGGACCTAGCTTAGTTTATGATATGACATACGAGGCTCTCGAGTGGCATATTAACGGGCAATTTCGATTTAAACGTGAGTGCAGGTAGCAGTAACACTTGCATACATCCTAGAGTTATGCATAAACGCTGTTTTTTAAACAACTTATATTTATTTCT
Source organism: Drosophila borealis (assembly GCA_035045885.1). Taxonomy (NCBI): domain Eukaryota; kingdom Metazoa; phylum Arthropoda; class Insecta; order Diptera; family Drosophilidae; genus Drosophila; species Drosophila borealis. Next base: position 344,257 of record JAWNOR010000126.1, on the reverse strand, counting down.
AAGATTTTAAATATCTTGACTGAATAGGAACATAAGGGACAGCAAAAGGAAGTGACCCTCAATCTTTGGGTTAATTTTATTGTATTTTTCTAGCTATATAATATAATTTTATCTCTAGCAGACGCTTGGAGAGTGTGTTATCCATGTGGCATAAATTGCCTTTCCAGCTCTTGAATCCTAGAGCATTTCTTTGGTCGTAGCTTAATTGGCCATAATATATCATCAATTCAGCCCTCACACTTATTGTTATGCCAGCCACACTTCACACGGTTGTCAATTTGCATATGTGGCTTAAATTGGCCATAATTGACCACATTTTTGGCAATCGAAAAAAAAATATTGTATTCATTTGCTGAAACGCAAGCTATTGTAAGCAATTAAAAAGCATTTGGTCACGTTTGAGTGTTTGAAATATTTTACGAGCGCTTTAAATTGCAATTCGAGTAGATTGAGTTTCTTTAGTTTGCATTGGGCATAAATTAAAATATAATTATGCGCCTTGTCGGCGATTATTGTTATAATGATAAAAGCTTCTGTTTTTTTGGCATTGTGTCAATTATACTTGGCATAGAATTGTATAAGGAAATTTTGTATATTGTACATACATACATATGAGTTTGAATACATATACATTTGGATACTGCAAGACCCCTTTGCGGAAAACGGACAAATTAACGAAATCCAACGAAGCGTATCATACGCTCAAATAAATCAGTGCGCTGTTGACACCCGGGATGTGGCCTAACCAAGACTAACCCGACTATAGTGGCCCCAGACACAGATGCTGAAATACAACAACGTCGCGCACAAATCGAAATTATTTACTGACAAATTGTTGCGAATGCTTCGCATAGCTGTGCTGTCGTTTGCAGTGCTTAAAAATGCGCACAAAATAAAACACAACAATTACAACTGCAGCGAGACGTGAGTGCATCAATTTCTATATGATGAAAACCAAATAGTTTACCAGAAACTTGTTACATTGTGTGTGCCAGCCAGCCCCTAAATTATATCGTTCAGCTAATACAAATTTAATAATCATTACGTTTTGGTACTGAACTGCGAAGTCGAACATGTGTTCGCTGTTAACCGCAACACATAACGAGAGCTGTCCAATGTTTACCCAGCAATTGGCACGCCCACTTAACAATTTGTGGACAGGATCCTGCATGGCCACAGCAACTGCTCTCCATAATTGTGTCATTTTAACCCTTTATACAGTCCCAACGTTGTTGCCGTAATTTGTAAAACTGTAATTATGACCGGTATATCAATTGTTTATACGGTTTAATTGGAAATTGGAAAGTAATTACAGTTATTAGTTACATGTCTACTTGTTATGTGGAGGCATAGCTTATACAGTAATTATGTAATAGATTTGAGTATGCCCATGCATACAATTATATTTGATCTATTGACATTTTGGTATCTCGTATTTGAAACTGTGTTTTTGTATCTTTTTTTCGTGGATTTTGTTTCAAATAGCGCTGTCGGCTTCACGCTGGTAATTAGAAACAACGCGCTGAATGTCATAGCAAAAAGCTTCTAACAGTTCACACTCGTCTGTCGATTTTCTTTAAGCCGTAAGTTATCGATTACGATTATGCTTAACAATGTAAATTTTCAGTTGTGGTTGCCACTATAATGCCAATTCGACCTTTTTATCAGGTGGCAACACTTCTTTTTCACTAAAAACGTTTTGCGATTCCGTGGTGCAGCCGCTTTTAATAGGTAAATAATTATTTATTTAACCTGACATCACGCTTTTAAAGTATTAGCTGAGAATTGTATAGAAAAGAGCTTGTCTTGAACTATAATATTTTACATGTATTGCAATAGTTGTGCCCATCATTGCAGAGAAATAGTTCTCGAAAAATCGATGGCAAAATGACCCCCATCGCCGGCTGCTTGTGAACCATTGCACTTCAAATTTAGATTAATTAATATTGTTATTATTGTGTTTTTGATAGGTAAACATGCCCGAGCTCACTGAAATCAAAAATGAGGCACCTTCGACCTCCGCTGAGGCGAAGCAGTCTGAGGATGTTGATGTGCGCGTCGAGGATGATGGTAGCGAGAGTGATTCGGATATTATACCCGAATTGGAGGAGGCTGACACAGGCACCACACAGCTGGGCGGTGGTGCCACAGGTTTGCCCATAGATGTTGTCTCCAAGGCAAAGCAATCGCGCGGTGAGAAGAAGGCACGCAAAATCATGCTCAAGCTTGGTCTGAAGCAAATTCAGGGTGTCAATCGAGTCACCATTCGCAAGTCTAAAAACATTTTGTTCGTCATCAACAACCCGGATGTGTACAAGAACCCACACAGCGATACCTATATTGTTTTTGGTGAGGCCAAGATCGAGGACTTGTCGCAGCAGGCTCAAGTGGCTGCCGCCGAGAAGTTCAAGGCACCAGAAGTGGCAGGCGCTGCTGATAGCGTAGGTGCCACCACTTCAGTGGCTCCAATTGCAGAAGAAGATGAGGAAGAGGTTGACGACACGGGCGTCGACGAAAAGGATATTGAGTTAGTCATAACGCAGGCGAATACGACGCGTGCAAAGGCCATAAAGGCACTGAAAAACAACAGCAACGACATCGTTAATGCCATTATGGAGCTTACTATGCTTTAAGGGCCACGCAGGAACATCGTTGCTTTCGTTGATTACCCGCCTTTCGATAAAATACAAATAAACAAACCCAAATCCCAAATGTTATGTGCATGCGTCTCCGCATGTTAAACACCAGTCGAACATTTAACAAATTAACAGGAGAAGAATAAAGTGACATGCTTTAAAAAGTCAATATCTTAAACATTTTACTTATTTAATAATCCCAGACAGTATCTGGATTAACATCTTATGTTTGGTATATTTGTGTAGATCGGGTGGTTTATAGTTTCACTTCGTTATCTAATTAGAAAATTTAAATTCTGGCTAACTACGATCGTAAACAAGTAGCTATGGTTAGCTTAATTGGGAAAGAGATTCAAGTAAAGCGAAAGTTAAGTACAAGTTTACATCATCCATGTGGCACAGGGTCATTTTATGGTTTAGAATAGTTGCTACTGCAACTGGGTGGGAGTTGGTGCCTCTGCCTTTAGCACGCGAGCTTGACTGCGTGCCTGCAGGCGTATTTCCGCCGGCGGCTGCATCCAGGGCTCACCATCAGCCTGCATGGGCACCGTGCCATTCACTCGCAGCTGCAATGAGATTAAATTAACGTAAATATTTTATAAATATGCCAGTGATCACAAACCCGTATCTGCTTAGCCTGGCCGATGCGCACGGGCTTGCTTATGTTGCACTGCAGCTGGGCAATATGAAAGGATGAGACTATGCCAAACACTTCCATCATGCCATCAGAAATGGAGTTCACAATTCGCACGTCGCCATTGGAATTGCTCAGCTCGCAAAGTTTGCACCCAGCGCCCCAGGAATCAATGTTAAGAAATACCAGAGATTGCAGTTCCGGCAGTTCGACTAGCCTATTATCTAGATGAAGTTCTAGTTTCTGTTCAATGCGTTCGCAATCCGGTTGCATGACCTGCTGTGTGCCAAACGTGAAGTACAGCAACTGTAAGAGTTAATGCAAAGGAATAGGTCATAGAAATAATTAAATAAATAAAAAATATAAAAATTTAAATCGTTTCATGAGGCGTACCTTGTTAAAAATGCGACTGCTGAGCAGATAGAATCGAGATTCTCGCGTTTTGTGGAAGTTGTACGTAATGTACGCATCCACGCCCACACTGAAATAGTTATAGACGTGTATGGTCTTTGTGGGGTGTCTTTGTATAGGAAGGCGATAGTGCAGCTTCTCAATTTGCAGATCATATCGATCCAGATTTACAGATCTTGCGCGTCTAACGCTACGCAGTATCTGCAGCGGATCAATAACAGAGGGAGGCTCAGCGCCCCAGCCTAGCACGCGTGACAAATCGTTTCCAGTGCCCAGTGGAATAATTGCCACTGACGGTTGAGGCTTTATGTTCAGCGTATAGATGGTGTTGAGCACCCAGCCAATCGTTCCATCGCCACCCGCAACCAGTATGCGACAAGGGCGTGGACTTGTTTTGGCCGCCCACTGCAGCGCATCCTGTGGACCTCGTGTGCCAAGTTCCATGACCTGCATTGGATGCAAATAACCACGCAGCAACGACAAGACATTTGAGCCCGTGCTACTTCCAGATTTTGTATTGGCGATTACTATCAACGGCTCCCAGTTCTCAACGTCAGGCGGATTGATGCCTGCGAGATGTAAACGTACAGATTCACGTGTCCTGGCTGCTACAATACTGTAGGGCGGATATATCATGTCCCGAAACTCGCCAAAATCACATTCGGCCTTAGTATCCACGTTCTTGTAACAGTTGTCGTGGTAACAGCGTTGACACCAGGCACATCTCCAGCCATATAGACCTGGACCAGAGCTGCTACTATGATGATCCACTTCTGCCTCCTGGCCACACTCTGCGCAGATGTAGCTCATTGGCAAATTTCCACGCACCCACAAATGACGCACTGTATTCACGTTTCGCAGCCATTTGTCCTTACAGCGAAAACGAGCGTCCGCCTGCCGCTGACATGTCGCCTCCGAGTGCGTGCAAAGACCGCAACAGTCGCAGAAGAGGCCCGCAGATGGCGTCAACAATATCTCACACACATTACAAAAGCAGGCCTACGAACAGTTATAAAAGATAAATGTGATGTGATGTTATTTGATTATTTTTTAAGTGCGTACCTGTTCAATGATTTTTATTGATTTCCAGCTGTGACGTGTTTTGCCCGATATGCAAATGACAACATCTTCCGCTAGAATGCTGCGACAAAAAACGAAGAGCACACTTAGCGCTACAAGCGAACCAATGAGCGCCTCCACACTCAGCTCAATGCTGGCGATATCCATTTATAAGCAATCACTGTTTACCTGTATTACACGAAAAGCTCTAAGCTCGTTACATTTTCCATGTTTTTGTTTAATTTTCAATGGATGGACTAGCTAATTATAGCCAGTGCTGCAAAGTGCATATACGCAACTGACCAAACGTAATTTGAGACGGTCCATGTTTCAGAATTATCATTGGCAATTTCTTTTTATTTACTGTTTATTTATTTTTTTTTTTTCATTTTTCTATCTTGCCATATATATATAAAATGATCAGACATCAGCTTGTGGTATTCATTATCTATGAACATTTGGAAGTATAAAGATCAAAACAAGTTTCGCTCTAGGGAGAATGTCTGCAATTTCATATGTGATACGATAGTTGCGATTTCGATGAATATTGTAGCGCCTAATATCGAAGAGTGGCCGAGCAGTGTTGCGAAACTCCGTCAGAGTCACCGCACGTGGAGGCACACATTGTTTAAAAACATTTTTTCGTTGGCGAAACGTGACTTGGAAGGATTAAAATATGGGACGCAAAGCAGAATATAGTGAAAAAGAAAAGAAGGGACCCGGTCGTAAAGCCCGCAAACAGGGGCCACCCAAGTTTCCAAAGAAATCATTTGGTATTGTAACTACAGTAATGCAGTTCAGCAAATACTAAATTGTTTATTTGCAGCGCCGCTTGACGATGAGGACAAACGACTTTCACACCGTCAAAAACAACGTGTGGCTAAACGGGAACAAAAGAAAGTAGTGCAGAAATCCAAATTGAAGGAGAAACGTACTCAACAGCCCCGTAGGCAAAAGGAGTATAACAGCGACAGCGAGCCCGAAGAGAAGCAACAGGCGGAGGCGTCGGACGAGGAAGTGCCACAACTAGTGCCAGTAAAAAAAAAAGGTTCAAATGGTTTCACAGATGATAACAAGGATTGGCTAAAGCCAAAACCAAAAAAGCAACAAAAAACGATAAAGAAACCTTCAGATGAGGAAGCTCTGGATGAAGAGCAAGAGTCTGAAAATGAATTTGAAGCTGGTTCAGATGGAGAAGTAGAAGAAGAGGATAATGAAGGAACAGATGGGGAAGAGGAAGAGTCTATCGATGACGATGATGATGCTCAAGTTGGAAAATTGGACGATCTTTTTGATGATGACGAGGGAAACTCTGAACAAGACTTAGACAGCGAAAATGATGAGGGATTAGACACTGATGATGATGATGATGATGATGATGATGACGATGATGATGATGATGATGATGATGACGATGATGACGACAAGCTGCCAATTGAGCGCGCCAACAAAAAACTTAAGAAGCGTCAGGACAAGGATGCAAAATTGGCCCATGAGGAGATGCAAATGTCCGTCGATCAGGCTGAAGTGTTCCATTTGCCTGAACCCGGTGAAGACGCTGATAAGGAGTTGTCGTTACAGGATGTTCAGCAGCGCATTAAGGATATCACCCAGGTGCTCTCGGACTTCGGCAAATTTCGACAGGAAGGGCGCTCACGCAGCGAGTATGTAGATCAGCTGCGTCAGGACCTGTGCTTGTACTACAGCTATAATGAGTTTCTCATGTCCAAATTAATGGATATATTTAAGTTGAGCGATCTAATGGAATATTTAGAGGCTTCAGAGGTAGGTTATCAAAAACGTAACTGTAAGCCTGTGTTGATTCTACATTCATATCTTTTTCCCTTCTATGATTCAGGTAGCGCGACCGTTGACCATCCGCACAAATTCGTTGAAGACACGTCGTCGTGACCTCGCTGGTGCGTTAATAAATCGAGGTGTTAATCTTGATCCGCTGGGCAAGTGGACAAACGTCGGCCTTGTAATTTTTAACTCAACGGTTCCGTTGGGCGCCACGCCTGAGTATCTGGCTGGCCATTATATGGTACAGGGTGCCTCCTCCATGCTGCCAGTAATTGCGTTGGCTCCACAGGAGAACGAACGGGTGTTGGACATGTGCTCCGCACCAGGCGGCAAAGGTTCACATATAGCTGCCGTTATGAAGAACACGGGTGTGCTTTTTGCCAACGATGCGAATCGGGATCGTATCAAGGCCGTTGTCGCCAACTTTCACCGTTTAGGGATTGTGAATGCGGTTGTCAGTTGTGAAGATGCCACAAAGTTCCGAAATATAATGACGGGCTTTGATCGAGTGCTGCTCGATGCGCCCTGCACAGGCACCGGCGTTGTCTCCAAGGATCCGAGTGTTAAGACTACCAAGTCGGAAATTGATGTGCAACGTTGTTATAATTTGCAGCGCAAGCTTTTGCTTACAGCCATTGATTGTGTGGATGCAAAATCGGCCACTGGCGGATATATCGTATATTCCACTTGCTCCGTACTGCCCGAGGAGAACGAGTGGGTCATTGATTACGCTCTTAAGAAGCGTAATGTTAAGTTGGTGCCCCTTGGAATTGATTTTGGTGAGCCTGGTTTTACCAAGTTCCGTCAGCATCGCTATCACCCAAGCTTACATTTGAGCAAGCGGTTTTATCCACATACAAACAATATGGATGGCTTCTATGTCGCCAAGCTGAAAAAGTTTTCAAACACCATACCCATAACCAAAGAGGAGCAGGAAGCGGATGAAAAGCAACTGGACGAAGCAATTGCAACAGATCAGGCTAAGTCAAAAACGGCAGCAGATAACGAGGAGGAGACAATAGCCCCTGACGCACCACGCAAAACGCTCGGAAAACGAGCTGGAAAGCCAAGCCTAACAGATGTGGAACAAGACCTTAAAAAGAAAAAGCTTGAAAAGGCTAAGACAAAATATGTAGCCAAGGTGTTTGAGAAGCCCATCAAAATGCCAAACAAGATAGGGAAAGAGCCAACGTCGCCTGTTGCCGATACGCCCAAGGTCAAGAAAGAGCAGACGTCAAACGAAAAGAATTTGCTTGTTTCACAAGAGTCATCGTCGAACGGCAATAAAAAACAGAAAAGCATGAAAAAAGAACAGCAAACGGAGGCTCAAGAAAATGGGCATAAGTCAAACAGCAAGGCGCAGCCGCAGCACAAGGCAACATCTAAGCTAACTAAGAAGCTCTTACATGCGCCGCGTGTGGATGTGGATGAACTACCATTGCTGGAGGGCAAGCCCATTAAAAAGCAAAATAAACTTAAGCAAAAGTCAAAACAGCTGGGACAGTTGAAAAAATCCAAGAAGTCAGTGGACAGAAAGCAAAAGTTTAAAAAATAAGCATAAATCATTCTACTTTCTATAGTTTAATTGAAATATTTTGTTGGGTAAGTGTCAAGGCTTTTTAAGCTGTCCATATCCAATTATTTGTTTTTACAATAAAAACAAAACAGTTGGATTATAAATATATTTACAACCAACATTACAGCTGTATGTATTTTATTAAAACGTTAAAATTAAACTGTTTTATCACAATGTTTCGGCGTTGTTCACATATGTTGGGGGCAATGTATTTAAAATCTGAAATCCAGCTCTCATTGTTGCACACACTATCATTAAGCGCGAGCTAAAACTTAAATTGAAGCTCATGCAAGCTTGTTGATGATAAGGCTGAGGGTTTGGATGGGTTGAATGACAAGTTTGGTGTCCAGTATGAGACGGGCAACTGAAATGTCGAGTGTACTAATGGGCTTGCTGTGCATTGTGCCAGCTTTGGCCCAATCACAAGTGGATATTAATACAGCCACGATGCAAAATATTTATTCAAATCTGGATACTCGTGTGTCACCCTGTAATAATTTCTGGGTGTATGCATGTGGAAATTGGTCTTTCAACTACGTGGACAACTTTGAATTGGCGGCGGAGACATATGCCAATGCAATGGCCTCAGTGCTCAGAGACAATCGCCTTATTCAGCGGGTGACAGCACCACGCCTGTTGAACAAAATGTTTGACTACTTCATCGCTTGTGCTGAAAATCAACATGATGAGCTCGAACTGCCTCAGGAACTAAACTTTTACCGCTTTGAATGGATACGTGCAACGGCTAGGCTACGCAAATATGGTTTGAATGGTGTTTTCTTCGAAGAGACGGCGGATGTGGCCTACAACGACTCGTTGCGCTATGTGGTACAGCTCAAAATGCCCGTTATTCAAAGCACTTATATGGTAAGTTAAAAAAATTATTTAAAATAAATTTAATGTTTGCCCCAAAACCGAAAACATTTGATTAATTAATAATAATGCCTTGCCTTGTATCTTTCAGCCCATATTACTTTTTAGGCCTGAGATTCAACAACTGGAAAGAGACCTACGTGAATTGTGCGAGAAATATCGCAGAGAAGAGCCCCTATTGCAGTCCTGGACGCTGAGCAGACTCAAGCAGGAAATACCTCAAATCGACTGGCAAATATACTTTAGAGAACTGCTGGAAGTGGAGCCAAGCGATACCGAGCTTCGTGTGGAGGTCAGTGATGTGGAATACTTACGAGCCTTGGGCGAGCTGCTGCGGCGTTGCAACAAAACTAGCTTGGAACTATATCTGCGTGTGCAGTTTGCCAATTTTGCAAGAGAAGTCAATCCCAGTTCGGGGCGTGCTCCAAAGGTTCACAGTTGCATACATCATATGCGCGCTTTGCTGCCGCTGGGTATGAACTACATCTACGATCGCTACGTATACACGACCCGGTCACAGGACACGCGGCAGCTGCAAAATATTTTCGGCAGCTTACGTAGTATGTTTGGCAAGTACTTGGATTGGAATCGCTTGAAGTTAAGTCCACAGCAGTTACAATATCTGCATGCAAAACTTGCGGGCATCCAACTGAAACTGGGCAATTTGCCGGATGCGAGTGCGACCGAGGATTTCTACGATAGCCATTATGCCAGTGCCAGATTTTCACGTTCCGACTTTCAGCAAAATTTATGGCAAGCTTTGCGTCTGCGAACGCGTCTCCAGCATGTGCCTTTGCTGCAACCAGGAGCTACTTTGCAACTGAATCACTACTATGTCAACGACGATGTGTTTAGAGCACGGAACGCGCCCTACTTTGAGCATGAACGCAATACGCTGACGGTGCCTTTGATCTTTTTGCAGTGGCCGTTTTACGATCATCGGCAACATTCAATTTTTCAACACAGTCTGATGGGTTTTATTCTAGGACACGAGCTGAGTCACGCCTTTGAGCAGGACGGCATACTCTTCGATATGGCCGGCAACGAGTCTCCACTGGGTTTGCAAATACGCCAAAATTCCAAATTTGAAGCTGCCCTACAATGTGTCCTGCAGACTCCAACAGCATCTCTGAAGGAGCGACTAGCGGATCTGAACGGCCTGCAACTGGCATATGATACGTTCTTTGGCCTGGGCCATGATTCGCAACGGTTTGTGTATCAGCCGTATGCATTTGAGAAGAATTTTCCGGCTCCACAGCTGTTCCATTTGAACTTTGCGCAATTCTTTTGTGGCCGATTGCCACCGGCTATTGGGCATGACATGGACGATGTGCGAGTCAACGAAGCTGAACAAAATTTGCATCAATTTTCTATTGATTTCAGGTGCCGGCAGCAATCACATTTGAGCAGCTGTGAAATGTGGCGCCCAGCAGGCATTTAAATGTAAAAGTCCACTTGGCAAATATATAAAGGTATATAAATAAACTAGTTTAAACCTTAGGGGTACGCTATTCCAGGTTAAATTTAACTAGATTGCATACCTTTATCTTAGGTTTTAAAGATACACAGTCAAAAGATACACAATCAAAAACAACAACTTTATTGGACTTATACAATTTGAATAAAAACATTGTTGCCAGATTTAGATGCCAGATTGATCTAGAGGCCAAACCATGCACAAAAAGCCAAACCTTATGAAAATCGGATGAGATTTGGCCGAGTTATGGGGGTGGGAAAGTTGACCTATGTCTATATAGGATATTTGACATACATACATACATACATACATACATACGTACGTACGTACATACGTACAAACTTAAAAGCTTACATACTCACATCCACACACCTACAGCTGCTCCACCGGCCGTCGGAACCCTCGTTTCCTGCCTTGTTGAATTTCAGCAGGGCCTACTTGAGTTTTTGAGAATCGAGGAGGAAAGCACCTGGAAGAAATTCGTTTTATTTAAATTTGCAGTACAGCGACAAATAGGCTTCGTCTGCTTTTGGTATTAGAAAATAAACATACATACAAACACACACACACATATGTACATACATACGTACATAAATAAATATGTACATACATATATACAAACACACATATGTACATATGTACATACATACATACATACATACGTACATCCATAATACATACATACATACATACATAATACATACATTCATACATACATTAATACATGCGTACGTACTTACATCCCCACACCTACATACATTAATACATGCGTACGTACTTACATCCCCACACCTACTGCTGCTCCACCGGCCGTCAGAGCCCACGTTTCCTGCCTTGTTGAATTTCAGCAGGGCCTACTTGAATTTTTGAGAATCGAGGAGGAAAGCACCTGGAAGAAATTCGTTTTATTTAAATTTGGAGTACAGCGAAAAATGGGCTTGGTCAAACATACACACATACATACATACGTACATAAGTAAATATGTACCTACATACATACACACATACATACATACATACATACATACATACATACATACATACATACATACATGCATGCATACATACATACATACATACGTACATACATACATACGTACGTACGTACATACATACATATGTACATACATACATACATACATACATACATACATACATACATACATACATACATATATACATACATACATACATACATACATACATACATACATACATACATACATACATACATACATACATACATACATACATACATACATACATACATACATACATACATACATACATACATACATACATACATACATACATACATACATACATACATACATACATACATACATACATACATACGTACATACGTACATACTTACATCCACACACCTACTGCTGCTCCACCGGCCGTCGGAGCCAACGTTTCCTGCCTTGTTGAATTTCAGCAGGGCCTACTTGAATTTTTGAGAATCGAGGAGGAAAGCACCTGGATGAAATTCGTTTTATTTAAATTTGGAGTACAGCGACAAATAGGCTGGCCTGCTTTTGGTATTAGAAAATAAACATGCATGCATACATATATATATAAATGCATACATACATGCATGCATACACTACAGCACAAACGCCCACACACAAACACACACATACATACACACACATATAAGCTACTTATATTCCTTCGTAGAAAATACTTGTATTATTATACTAGCTGGTATACCCCAGCCTTTCGGGGTATAAAATAAATTCTCTCAAAGATCTTTGAAATTGAATGTGAAACCGATCGGACGGTAAGCTAATTTACCATTTAGATGCTGACGCCATACCATGAACAAAAAGACAAACCACTTGCAAATCTGATGAGATTTGACCAAGTTATGGGGGTGGGAAAGTTGACATATGTCTATATAGGATATTTGAGGGTACTATTTTCACTTGAACTTTGACTAAAAAGAATATTGTCAGATTTAGATGCCAGATTGATCTAGAGGCCAAACCATGAACAAAAAGCCAAACCTTATGAAAATCGGATGAGATTTGGCCGAGTTATGGGGGTGGGAAAGTTAACCTATGTCTATATAGGATATTTGACATACATACATACATACATACATACATACATACATACATACATACATACGTACGTACGTACATACGTACAAACTTACAAGCTTACATACTCACATCCACACACCTACAGCTGCTCCACCGGCCGTCGGAACCCTCGTTTCCTGCCTTGTTGAATTTCAGCAGGGCCTACTTGAGTTTTTGAGAATCGAGGAGGAAAGCACCTGGAAGAAATTCGTTTTATTTAAATTTGCAGTACAGCGACAAATAGGCTTCGTCTGCTTTTGGTATTAGAAAATAAACATACATACAAACACACACAAACATATGTACATACATACGTACATTAATAAATATGTACATACATATATACAAACACACATATGTACATATGTACATACATACATACATACGTACATACATACATACATACCTAATACATACATTCATACATACATTAATACATGCGTACGTACTTACATCCCCACACCTACATACATTAATACATGCGTACGTACTTACATCCCCACACCTACTGCTGCTCCACCGGCCGTCAGAGCCCACGTTTCCTGCCTTGTTGAATTTCAGCAGGGCCTACTTGAATTTTTGAGAATCGAGGAGGAAAGCACCTGGAAGAAATTCGTTCTATTTAAATTTGGAGTACAGCGAAAAATGGGCTTGGTCAAACATACACACATACATACATACGTACATAAGTAAATATGTACCTACATACATACACACATACATACATACATACATACATATATACATACATACATACATACATACATACATACATACATACATACATACATGCATGCATACATACATACATACATACATACGTACATACATACATACGTACGTACATACATACATACATACACACATACATACATACATACATACATACATACATACATACATACATGCATACATACATACATATATACATACATACATACATACATACATACATACATACATACATACATACATACATACATACATACATACATACATACATACATACATACATACATACATACATACATACATACATACATACATACATACGTACATACTTACATCCACACACCTACTGCTGCTCCACCGGCCGTCGGAGCCAACGTTTCCTGCATTGTTGAATTTCAGCAGGGCCTACTTGAATTTTTGAGAATCGAGGAGGAAAGCACCTGGATGAAATTCGTTTTATTTAAATTTGGAGTACAGCGACAAATAGGCTGGCCTGCTTTTGGTATTAGAAAATAAACATGCATGCATACATATATATATAAATGCATACATACATGCATGCATACACTACAGCACAAACGCCCACACACAAACACACACATACATACACACACATATAAGCTACTTATATTCCTTCGTAGAAAATACTTGTATTATTATACTAGCTGGTATACCCCAGCCTTTCGGGGTATAAAATAAATTCTCTCAAAGATCTTTGAAATTGAATGTGAAACCGATCGGACGGTAAGCTAATTTACCATTTAGATGCTGACGCCATACCATGAACAAAAAGACAAACCACTTGCAAATCTGATGAGATTTGACCAAGTTATGGGGGTGGGAAAGTTGACATATGTCTATATAGGATATTTGAGGGTACTATTTTCACTTGAACTTTGACTAAAAAGAATATTGTCAGATTTAGATGCCAGATTGATCTAGAGGCCAAACCATGAACAAAAAGCTAAACCTTATGAAAATCGGATGAGATTTTCCAGAGTTATGGGGGTGGGAAAGTTGACCTATGTCTATGTAGAATATTTGAGGGTATAATTTTCACTTGATTTTTGAAGAGAAATAATGTTGTCAGATTTAGATGCCAGATTGATCTAGAGGCCAAACCATGCACAAAAAGCCAAACCTTATGAAAATCGGATGATATTTGACCGATTTATGGGGGTGGGAAAGTTGACCTATGTCTATATAGGATCATTTTCACTTGAATTTTGACTAAAAATAAAATTGTCAGATTTAGACGCCAGATTGATCTAGAGACCAAACCATGCACAAAAAGCCAAGCCTTATGAAAATCGGATGAGATTTGACCGAGTTATGGGGGTGGGAAAGTTGACCTATGTCTATATAGGATATTTGAGGGTACCATTTTCACTTGAATTTCGACTAGAAATAATATTGTCAGATTTAGATGCCAGATTGATCTAGAGGCCAAACCATGCACAAAAAGCCAAACCTTATGAAAATCGGATGAGATTTAACCGAGTTATGGGGGTGGAAAAGTTGACCTATGTCTACATAGGATAATTCAGAGTACTATTGCCACTTGAATTTGGACTAGAAATAATGTTGTCAGATTTAGATGCCAGATTGATCTAGACGCCAAACCATGCACAAAAAGCCAAACCTTATGAAAATCGGATGAGATTTGACCGAGTTATGGGGGTGGGAAAGTTGACTTATGTCTATATAGGATATTTGAGGGTATAATTTTCACTTGAATTTTGACTAAAAATATTGTTGTCAGATTTAGATGCCAGATTGATCTAGAGGCCAAACCATGCACAAAAAGCCAAACCTTATGAAAATCGGATGAGATTTGACCAAGTTATGGGGGTGGGAAAGTTGACCTATGTCTATATAGGATATTTGAGGGTATAATTTTCAGTTGAATTTTGACCAAATAAATGTGGTTGTCAGATTTAGATGCCAGATTGATCTAGAGGCCAATCCATGTACAAAAGGCCAAACCACTTGCAAATCTGATGAGATTTGACCAAGTTATGGGGGTGGGAAAGTTGACCTATGTCTATATAGGATATTTGAGGGTATAATTTTCACTTGAATTTTGACTAAAAATGTGGTTGTCAGATTTAGATGCCAGATTGATCTAGAGGCCAAACCATGAACAAAAAGCCAAACCTTATGAAAATCGGATGAGATTTTCCAGAGTTATGGGGGTGGGAAAGTTGACCTATGTCTATGTAGAATATTTGAGGGTATAATTTTCACTTGAATTTTGAAGAAAAATAATGTTGTCAGATTTAGATGCCAGATTGATCTAGAGGCCAAACCATGAACAAAAATCCAAACGTTATGAAAATCGGATGAGATTTTCCAGAGTTATGGGGGTGGGAAAGTTGACCTATGTCTATGTAGAATATTTGAGGGTATAATTTTCACTTGATTTTTGAAGAAAAATAATGTTGTCAGATTTAGATGCCAGATTGATCTGGAGGCCAAACCATGCACAAAAAGCCAAACCTTATGAAAATCGGATGATATTTGACCGATTTATGAGGGTGGGAAAGTTGACATATGTCTATATAGGATATTTGAGGGTACCATTTTCACTTGAATTTTGACTAAAAATAATATTGTCAGATTTAGATGCCAGATTGGTCTAGAGACCAAACCATGCACAAAAAGCCAAACCTTATGAAAATCGGATGAGATTTGACCGAGTTATAGGGGTGGGAAAGTTGACCTATGTCTATATAGGATATTTGAGGGTATAACTTTCACTTGAATTTTGACCAAATAAATGTGGTTGTCAGATTTAAATGCCAGATTGATCTAGAGGCCAAACCATGCACAAAAATCCAAACCTTATGAAAATCGGATGAGATTTGACCGAGTTATGGGGGTGGGAAAGTTGACCTATGTCTATATAGGATATTTGAGGGTATCATTTTCACTTGAATTTTGACCAAATAAATGTGGTTGTCAGATTTAAATGCCAGATTGATCTAGAGGCCAAACCATGCACAAAAATCCAAACCTTATGAAAATCGGATGAGATTTGACCGAGTTATGGGGGTGGGAAAGTTGACCTATGTCTATATAGGATATTTGAGGGTATCATTTTCACTTGAATTTTGACTAAAAATGTGGTTGTCAGATTTAGATGCCAGATTGATCTAGAGGCCAAACCATGAACAAAAAGCCAAACCTTATGAAAATCGGATGAGATTTTCCAGAGTTATTGGGGTGGGAAAGTTGACCTATGTCTATGTAGAATATTTGAGGGTATAATTTTCACTTGATCTTTGAAGAAAAATAATGTTGTCAGATTTAGATGCCAGATTGATCTAGAGGCCAAACCATGAACAAAAAGCCAAACCTTATGAAAATCGGATGATATTTGACCGATTTATGGGGGTGGGAAAGTTGACCTATGTCTATATAGGATATTTGAGGGTACCATTTTCACTTGAATTTTGACTAAAAATAATATTGTCAGATTTAGATGCCAGATTGATCTAGAGACCAAACCATGCACAAAAAGCTAAACCTTATGAAAATCGGATGAGATTTGACCGAGTTATGGGGGTGGGAAAGTTGACCTATGTCTATATAGGATATTTGAGGGTACCATTTTCACTTGAATTTTGACTAAAAATAATATTGTCAGATTTAGATGCCAGATTGGTCTAGAGGCCAAACCATGCACAAAAAGCCAAACCTTATGAAAATCGGATGAGATTTGACCGAGTTATGGGGGTGGGAAAGTTGACCTATGTCTATATAGGATATTTGAGGGTATAATTTTCACTTGAATTTTGACTAACAATGTGGTTGTCAGATTTAGATGCCAGATTGATCTAGAGGCCAAACCATGCACAAAAGGCCAAACCACTTGCAAATCTGATGAGAGTTGACCAAGTTATGGGGGTGGGAAAGTTGACCTATGTCTATATAGGATATTTGAGGGTATAATTTTCACTTGAATTTTGACTAAAAATGTGGTTGTCAGATTTAGATGCCAGATTGATCTAGAGGCCAAACCATGCACAAAGGGCCAAACCACTTGCAAATCTGATGAGATTTGACCAAGTTATGGGGGTGGGAAAGTTGACCTATGGATATTTGAGGGTATAATTTTCACTTGAATTTTGACTAAAAATAATATTGTCAGATTTAGATGCCAGATTGATCTAGAGGCCAAACCATGCTCAATAAGCCAAACCTTATAAAAATCGGATGAGATTTGACCGAATTATGGTGGTGGGAAAGTGACCTATGTCTACACAGGATAATTCAGAGTACTATTTTCACTTGAATTTGGACTAAAAATAATATTGTCAGATTTAGATGCCAGATTGATCTAGAGGCCAAACCATGCACAAAAAGCCAAACCTTATGAAAATCGGATGAGATTTGACCGAGTTATGGGGGTGGGAAAGTTGACCTATGTCGATATAGGATATTTGAGGGTATCATTTTCACTTGAATTTTGACTAAAAATGTGGTTGTCAGATTTAGATGCCAGATTGATCTAGAGGCCAAACCATGAACAAAAAGCCAAACCTTATGAAAATCGGATGAGATTTTCCAGAGTTATGGGGGTGGGAAAGTTGACCTATGTCTATGTAGAATATTTGAGGGTATAATTTTCACTTGATTTTTGAAGAAAAATAATGTTGTCAGATTTAGATGCCAGATTGATCTAGAGGCCAAACCATGCACAAAAAGCCAAACCTTATGAAAATCGGATGAGATTTGACCGATTTATGGGGGTGGGAAAGTTGACCTATGTCTATATAGGATATTTGAGGGTATCATTTTCACTTGAATTTTGACTAACAATGTGGTTGTCAGATTTAGATGCCAGATTGATCTAGAGGCCAAACCATGAACAAAAGGCCAAACCACTTGCAAATCTGATGAGATTTGACCAAGTTATGGGGGTGGGAAAGTTGACCTATGTCTATATAGGATATTTGAGGGTATAATTTTCACTTGAATTTTGACTAAAAATGTTGTTGTCAGATTCAGATGCCAGATTGATCTAAAGGCCAAACCATGCACAAAAAGCCAAACCTTATGAAAATCGGATGAGATTTGGCCGAGTTATGGGGGTGGGAAAGTTGACTTATGTCTATATACGATATTTGAGGGTACCATTTTCACTTGAATTATGACTAAAAATAATATTGTCAGATTTAGATGCCAGATTGATCTAGAGACCAAACCATGCACAAAAAGCTAAACCTTATGAAAATCGGATGAGATTTGACCGAGTTATGGGGGTGGGAAAGTTGACCTATGTCTATATAGGATATTTGAGGGTATAATTTTCACTTGAATTTTGACTAAAAATGTGGTTGTCAGATTTAGATGCCAGATTGATCTAGAGGCCAAACCATGCACAAAAAGCCAAACCTTATGAAAATCGGATGAGATTTGGCCGAGTTATGGGGGTGGGAAAGTTGACTTATGTCTATATACGATATTTGAGGGTATAATTTTCACTTGAATTTTGACTAGAAATAATGTTGTCAGATTTAGATGCCAGATTGATCTAGAGGCCAAACCATGCTCAATAAGCCAAACCTTATGAAAATCGGATAAGATTTGACCGAATTATGGTGGTGGGAAAGTGACCTATGTCTACATAGGATAATTCAGAGTACTATTTTCACTTGAATTTGGACTAGAAATAATGTTGTCAGATTTAGATGCCAGATTGATCTAGAGGCCAAACCATGCACAAAAAGCCAAACCTTATGAAAATCGGATGAGATTTGACCGAGTTATGGGGGTGGGAAAGTTGACTTATGTCTATATACGATATTTGAGGGTATAATTTTCACTTGAATTTTGACTAAAAATGTGGTTGTCAGATTTAGATGCCAGATTGATCTAGAGGCCAAACCATGCACAAAAAGCCAAACCTTATGAAAATCGGATGAGATTTGACCGAGTTATGGGGGTGGGAAAGTTGACCTATGTCTATGTAGAATATTTGAGGGTATAATTTTCACTTGATTTTTGAAGAAAAATAATGTTGTCAGATTTAGATGCCAGATTGATCTAGAGGCCAAACCATGCACAAAAAGCCAAACCTTATGAAAATCGGATGATATTTGACCGATTTATGGGGGTGGGAAAGTTGACCTATGTCTATATAGGATATTTGAGGGTACCATTTTCACTTGAATTTTGACTAAAAATAATATTGTCAGATTTAGATGCCAGATTGATCTAGAGACCAAACCATGCACAAAAAGCTAAACCTTACGAAAATCGGATGAGATTTGACCGAGTTATGGGGGTGGGAAAGTTGACCTATGTCTATATAGGATATTTGGGGGTATCATTTTCACTTGAATTTTGAATAAAAATGTGGTTGTCAGATTTATATGCCAGATTGATCTAGAGGCCAAACCATGAACAAAAAGCCAAACCTTATGAAAATCGGATGAGATTTTCCAGAGTTATGGGGGTGGGAAAGTTGACCTATGTCTATGTAGAATATTTGAGAGTATAATTTTCACTTGATTTTTGAAGAAAAATAATGTTGTCAGATTTAGATGCCAGATTGATCTAGAGGCCAAACCATGCACAAAAAGCCAAACCTTATGAAAATCGGATGATATTTGACCGATTTATGGGGGTGGGAAAGTTGACCTATGTCTATATAGGATATTTGAGGGTACCATTTTCACTTGAATTTTGACTAAAAATAATATTGTCAGATTTAGATGCCAGATTGATCTAGAGACCAAACCATGCACAAAAAGCTAAACCTTATGAAAATCGGATGAGATTTGACCGAGTTATGGGGGTGGGAAAGTTGACCTATGTCTATATAGGATATTTAAGGGTAGCATTTTCACTTGAATTTTGACTAGAAATAATGATGTCAGATTTAGATGCCAGATTGATCTAGAGGCCAAACCATGCACAAAAAGCCAAACCTTATGAAAATCGGATGAGATTTGACCGAGTTATGGGGGTGGGAAAGTTGACTTATGTCTATATACGATATTTGAGGGTATAATTTTCACTTGAATTTTGACTAAAAATGTGGCTGTCAGATTTAGATGCCAGATTGATCTAGAGGCCAAACCATGCACAAAAAGCCAAACCTTATGAAAATCGGATGAGATTTGACCGAGTTATGGGGGTGGGAAAGTTGACCTATGTCTATATAGGATATTTGGGGGTATCATTTTCACTTGAATTTGGACTAGAAATAATGTTGTCAGATTTAGATGCCAGATTGATCTAGAGGCCAAACCATGCACAAAAAGCCAAACCTTATGAAAATCGGATGAGATTTGACCGAGTTATGGGGGTGGGAAAGTTGACTTATGTCTATATACGATATTTGAGGGTATAATTTTCACTTGAATTTTGACTAAAAATAATATTGTCAGATTTAGATGCCAGATTGATCTAGAGGCCAAACCATGCACAAAAGGCCAAACCACTTGCAAATCTGATGAGATTTGGCCAAGTTATGGGGGTGGGAAAGTTGACCTATGTCTATATAGGATATTTGAGGGTATAATTTTCACTTGAATTTTGACTAAAAATGTTGTTGTCCGATTCAGATGCCAGATTGATCTAGAGGCCAAACCATGCACAAAAAGCCAAACCTTAAGAAAATCGGATGAGATTTGGCCGAGTTATGGGGGTGGGAAGCTTATCTATGTCTATATAGGATATTTGAGGGTATCATTTTCACTTGATTTTGACTAAAAATAATGTTGTCAGATTTAGACGCCAGATTGATCTAGAGGCCAAACCATGCACAAAAAGCCAAACCTTATGAAAATCGGATGAGATTTGACCGAGTTATGGGGGTGGGAAAGTTGACTTATGTCTATATACGATATTTGAGGGTACCATTTTCACTTGAATTTTGACTAAAAATGTTGTTGTCAGATTTAGATGCCAGATTGATCTAGAGGCCAAGCCATGCACAAAAAGCCAAACCTTATGAAAATCGGATGAGATTTGGCCGAGTTATGGGGGTGGGAAGCTTACCTATGTCTATATAGGATATTTGAGGGTATCATTTTCACTTGATTTTGACTAAAAATAATGTTGTCAGATTTAGACGCCAGATTGATCTAGAGGCCAAACCATGCACAAAAAGCCAAACCTTATGAAAATCGGATGAGATTTGGCCGAGTTATGGGGGTGGGAAAGTTGACTTATGTCTATATACGATATTTGAGGGTATAATTTTCACTTGAATTTTGACTAAAAATGTTGTTGTCAGATTTAGATGCCAGATTGATCTAGAGGCCAAACCATGCACAAAAAGCCAAACCACTTGCAAATCTGATGAGATTTGACCAAGTTATGGGGGTGGGAAAGTTGACCTATGTCTATATAGGATATTTGAGGGTATCATTTTCACTTGAATTTTGACTAAAAATGTGGTTGTCAGATTTAGACGCCATATTGATCTAGAGGCCAAACCATGCTCAAAAAGCCAAACCTTATGAAAATCGGATGAGATTTGACCGAGTTATGGGGGTGGGAAAGTTGACCTATGTATATATGGGATAATTCAGAGTACTATTTTCACTTGAATTTGGACTAGAAATAATGTTGTCAGATTTAGACGCCAGATTGATCTAGATCTAGGCCAAACCATGCACAAAAAGCCAAACCTTATGAAAATCGGATGAGATGTGGCCGAGTTATGGGGGTGGGAAAGTTGACCTATGTCTATATAGGATAACTCAGAGTACCATTTTCCCATGAATTTTGACTAAAAATAATGTTGCCAGGCTTAGATGCCAAATTGATATAGAGGTTAAGCCATGAACAATAAGCCAAACTTCGTGAAAATTGGATGAGATTTTCCAGAGTTATGGGGGTGGGAAAGTTGACCTATGTCTATATAGGATATTTAAGGGTACCATTTTCACTTGAATTTTGACCAAGAATAATGTTGTCATTAGGTTTGGTTTTTAAATCTATTCTATGGACTTCCATGAGTTCGAAAATAAATACCCTCTTAAAATCGGACTTAATACATTCATTAGGCCATTTGAATTTTGTAAAACACTAATACATTTTTTTGGATCTTGGGCAAATATAGTCCGACCAGGAGAATTTATGCCCATGCCAATGACGACTGCAAACGACATATTTAAAATAATAATGTAAGCAATATAATTGTAGAACACAATATGCCGGGTGCTAAGGTTTTAGCACAGGGCGCTTATAAGTTATCGTAGTAATAAGTAAACGACAAAAAGTATGTAACGGCCCATTTATTTTGATTGTCAATTGCAGTTATTGACAACGACATCGTCATATTCAATGCCAATTGAATGCAAATGCTGAAACAAACCACTCAGAAAAGTGCATTGAGTAGTAACAATGTGTACTCGATACTCTGCTCTTAGTGTTACGTACTTGAATGAGAGCGATAGTGGGCCTGTCATTAAATCTAAACAGTTTTAATAAGTGGGGTGTGTAGAAACAGACATATATCTATCTATATATAACTCGTTTGTTCTATCGTAACCAGTGGCCAAAGAAAGGACAGACGGACACAAGCCAATATACTCACTTTTTAAATTAGGCAGAGTGTATAAAAATGCCGGTCTCAGCTAAGCGAAAGCTTTCTAGCTTTTTGCAGCACTCACACAAACACACACTCACAGACCTAATCGGGTTGCCATAGCCACAAGTTGTTGCGAGCGTCGTCCAAAGTATCCTGTGTTGTTTGTGGGCGTCGGCGTCAGAGCAACTGTGCTCGTGTGTGTGTGTGTGGGGTTTGCTCCCGCACCGAAAGCAAGAAAACGCTCTGCGAAAGCTCATGCCAGCAGTTCATCGGTGTCAGTTGCCGTTATTAGACGTGAGCTTTGTACGACATTGTCGGTTGAATTCATTATCTTGATGGTGAATTTCGTCGCAGCCTCCGCAAACTTTATACAAATATATTCGGAAACGGATTTAAAAATCACAAAAAAAAAAACACGTAGTGGGTGTTACTACTACTATTCTAATCTCACATCATTTTATTACTTCCGGATCTATTGTAAAATTTCAGAAATGATGCTATGGTATTGAATTTAAGCTGTATTTGAATACGCAAATAATATTCACATTTCTAGTTTTGCTATCTGCAATAAAAAAAATATTGTCTGTTTGCGTGCGATCAAAAGTTGAATGTGTTCAGTAGCAACGCGTGAGTTCTGAGTAAATGTACATGCATACATACATATGTGTATTTGTGAGTTAAGTAATAAAAATGATAAAGGCGATAAACATTTAAAGCTGACAGCACTGACATTCGGCCATGTGAGCAAGTGAGTAGATGAGACGGTGAGACGGTAAATTAAACATTTGTTCCACCCATGACATGATTCTGACTTCTGACTTTTCAGTTTGGGCCTATGCGACTGATTTCACACTTGAATTATGAAAAAAAAAAGAATTGCCTTAATTGTGAATACACTCTGCATTAGCACATTGGGATAATAAACAAGCTATAAAAATGATCTTTTCTTAACCAAGTGAGGTCGAGACCCCAGGCAGGCTGTTGATCACTTAGCAGCTCGCGCCCCATTGGTACACAATGCGACTTTTAAATTGAAGAATAAACGTCTGATTAGACGCATCGCATAAACAATTTGAAAGACCAAGAGCAAAACAAATTGAAGCTTTCTGAATACTGTCCAAATTCTCTTTCTTTACCCTCTGACTCGTTTCGCCCATGTAATTTGGATAGTAGGTCTGTTGAAGAGGAACCTAAAATGTCCGGTTAGGCAGGTTCTCCACATATAATTAAAAATATACATATATCTATGAGGCAACCTGAATTCATCAATACATATTCAATAATCTTATGTTAATATATACATATGTAGTATATAATATATGTATATTCAGATATAGAGGCCCTCCTACGTGCTTGATTGCACTGGCTCTTTTTTAGTTTTTTTTTTATTTTTGTTGACCAAAGATAAACATTGTAACATTTTGCAGTGCGTTCATTCGCCTCCAGTACTGAAAATAAATATTAAATAAAAAATAGAAAGAGTAGAAAACACCAACAACGATATTTAAAATTAAAAGAGCAGCCAAGAACAAAAAAAAGTGTAAGTGTAAGGCAAATCAACTGTGAGTTACCCTGTTAGATACTGAGTCTGTATGGAAATCTCGATGAAATGAAAAAATGTATTTTTATTATATCCCTCTACAGAACATGCTTTCCATTGTTCATCTAGACTCGAAAATTCACACATTTTGGCATCTGAATTTAATTAACAAGTAAACGTTACTAAACATAGTTAAAATTAACCGAAATTCGCCTAAAATGGATGCCATGGCAGGAATAATTTGAGGTCCTCTTAAACATGCATGGATTTTATGCTTTGTTAACGAAAGAGGGTATTCAAGAAATGTAGCACCAACCTATTGTTTATGGCTCTAGAATTTGAATTGTTAGGTAAATAGAAAATTTTAATTACACTTAAGTGGCAAGGAAAACAGTTCAGGAAGATAGCCAAATGGATTTTTGAGTGCGAGTGCAAAACATTTCCAGACTGCGTTAGCTTAGATCCACTTTGTTCTGAAGAGCAATCAGTGCAAATAATAATAATAATAGTATGCAGTAGCTGAACCTAGAGTCAAACATAGTATTTTCATGCCACGCCCACATTACGCTAATTGATTTCAATAGTACTCCATAAGCTGAGTCATTGTTTTTAGGTGAAATAAGAGTCGTTGCTGTGGCTGTAAAAGATTGCAGGCCACGTATATACACCATGCATATAGATATTTAAACAGAGATAAAACAAACGTAAACTCATGAATTTGTTTAAGAAATTACATATTGTTTATGGGCTCTTTTCTGGCTTCGGATTGGATACGTGCGTATGCAATCAACATGCCTGCAGCTTCTTTTGAAATTTATATATTAATTGCAAATTAAATTTTTGCTTCAGATCAAAAAAAAACTTTACATCCCTTAGCCCACTCAACGCAACTTGTTTGAAGTTTAAACCGTGTTTAAATATTTGTAATGCCATTACATCAAAAATCAAGGCAGATGAAAAATTAAGAACTTGACGTATACTTAATGCTGCTGCTGGTTCTGATGAGGGCTATCGCACATACGCCGCGTGGGCACCAATTATTGAGTCTTAACATTTTTCGTTTAGTTTGTAAACTTATGGCTATATAACCAAATGCACATGCATACTAAATGTGTGTTTGTTTTGTTTGGCTTTAATTTGTTTGGCTTTTGTGTGTCGACTCCACGGAGCCAATTGGCAACGGGGACTGCGTTGGGGCAGGAAAACAGCCATTCAAGCAATCGGGCGGGCAGGCAGGCAGTCGAGCAGCTGGACAGGCGACTGTCCAGCGTGCAAACAAGCTATTTATTTGCTTTCCGGCATCCATAAATATCGATCATATCGCCTGACTGCATCTGGTTTTGATTTGCGTCGAGGTGCGTCGACATCTCTAGCTCCAATTCCAATTGGTTTCACTTGGCTTTATTCATTCATAAA
The DNA here is from genome assembly GCA_035045885.1 of Drosophila borealis. Lineage (NCBI taxonomy): Eukaryota > Metazoa > Arthropoda > Insecta > Diptera > Drosophilidae > Drosophila > Drosophila borealis. The sequence continues at coordinate 318,456 of JAWNOR010000126.1, read as the reverse complement.
ATTTGTTGTGTGACGTGGTTTTTATCACGCTGGAGTTGGCATTTGGCATATGGCATGTCCAATAAGCAGCTCATAGGCCGATAATAGCCTCAGAAAGACATATAATTGATTGGGTCTCGTGATAGCAGCGAGTTGACGTTTTCTTTATCATAATACCCCAGTACTATATATATAGTTATATGGTCCCATATGTGTGCAATGGCAATTAAAGATTTACCAATTATTTTCATTTGTTTTGACACTTTATGAATCATTCAAAAGATCGCATCCAGCAGCCTGGTATATATTATAAATATAAATAATAATATTATAACGCATCTGAGTCGTTGCAGCAGCCATCAGGAGAATATTTGCTCTATTTACATTGAAGGCAGCTGCGATGCCTGTTTATTTGCATTTAGCTTTAGCTGTTAATTGTGCGCATTAGCAGCCAAATTAGCTGCTTTAATGGAATGGTTACCACAAGGCATACCATACCAACAAAATAAAAATCATAATCTAACGCACCCGTACAAATATTGCGCTTGTTTGCCCTTAGCATCATAAATAAATCGCAGCTCGACAAATATTTGATCACGGCATGCGCCACTTAGTGGCACTTGTCCGATTGGTTACCCGGTTGGCTCCCCCCTCCAATTTCTGCACTGCACGGCTCTCCGGAAATGCATGACTACCAAGTTAAATAATTTGTTTGCTATTTTTGGCCTTAGTCTGTCAATGTGGCCAAGATCAAAGTCAATAGGCGAGTTGGCGGCTGTTGCACTGGCCCCTCGGCCAACTAAATACATACACATATGAATATTATGTTTGCCATTTGCGTAGTTTTTGGAATGTATTTTTAATATATATAGATATATTGTTTTTGTAGTTCACTGACTTGGGGCAAGTCCCTCGTCGAGGACATCAGCGCAAAAATTATAGAGATGCCAAGCATGTCCTCAAACTTGCCTGCTAGTTATTCGTTTGTGTTGTTTTTATGTGTCCCCAATTTTTGAATAAATCTCAAAGGCAATGTACAGATGTGGATGCATAATTACCCACCTGTAGCATCTTTATGTAAAACCATTTAGGTGGGCAACTTTTTTAATTCACCTAGTATTTCTCATCTATTTTTAGCTTTGTTCTGTTGAATGGACTTACGAGTAACAATACTTGAAATATGTATTCATGATTCAGTTAAATGTGAATAAGTTGCCAAGATAAGGCGAACGGGAAAGAGTGTAATAATAATATAATGTTTCGTATAATTAGTAGCACAATTTGCAGATAATTTAAATGAAGGGGAGATTATCTCATATGTGTTAATAAGAGGCAAAAAACGCCGACATGAGAGCAACCAGTTTTCACTAACAACTAGTTGTCATCAGAATTTGTAATGCTGGTCAGGTATTCTATGGTTTCTAACTGTCATGATTACACTAGGGTATACGTACATATTAGTGAAAAGGTATACAATTAGAGATATCGGATACCCTTTGTAATCGGAGTGTGTATGGTAGTCACAGTAGCCCCGCCCCAAAGTGTAGAGGCCATAAAGATGTTGTTGTTTATTTATCTGCATATTATCTGCACATACAGACAGAGCCACGTGATTTAAGCATGCATTATTTGTACAGATTTTTATAAGTTCTATATAGTATATGTGTATATACAAATCAAATAGCACAACTCAGCGGCATATCTATCTAGATGTGTGTGCATTATACCTACCTCCATATAAACATATGCTTATATGTACATACATATTTGTGCCTCTGAGTTTTGGAGCTTGAATAGTGCGTGAATAAGTCGAGTACTTGATTTAATCAGATAAAAAGATATCACCCAGAAGTCGTTTCACTTTTCAGCTCATCAACATATTTGCGCAATTTCTGTCTGAACTGAGCCGTTTAATTGCGCAGCGCAGCGTAGCACGAATACGAAAGTGTGCCCCGGGTTCAGCAGCCGCCGTCCCCTGTCTCACACTCACACACACACACACACACACACAGAAATGACGTCCTGCTGACATGTTGACCGTCAGGAACAAGCAATATAGCAATTTAGCGATAGTTATAAAAAGTTCGTCATATAGGTGGCACTTTCATCTGGCTATAGATAGACAGACGGCAACAGATGTGCATCAGAGCAGTGTGCAACAGTGTACCTCAATACGTTAGCTGATTGAAGATTGAAAAAATCATCACAATAATCAATTGCCAAAGCAGTTACCCAGCAGTTCCTGGTAATTGAATTTTGTGGCAAGCGCCATGGCCGAGGACGAGTTGCAAGCACTCGTGGAACGGCTCGATGACGCCTCGGCGGAGAACATTGCCAATGCCATTGCCAACTTCTCGTTAGAGATGCTGCAGAGAGCCAGCGCGCTAATTGGCACCCAGCAGCCGCACAGCGGTGCTCTACTCATTAACCGCACCCTGGAGGACCAGTGCAAGCAACAGGCTGACCTACAGGATGCCCTATACCCCAGCCCGCATTTGGGCCACACAGTGATAGACCAATATGGCAGTAGCAAAGCGTCCGTTGACAAGCCGGTGAGTTGAGTTAGAATTAAAGCGTTGACTAGGATTTTTTGTTGCTTAATTTTAAATACAACTATCTAATATACTGGCAATCTAAACATTTCTTTTTTAATCGAATCAAAGCAACTGACATGCCTGATAAGGCCAATTTCAATTTAATTCAAAGCGTTGTTGCTGTTGACGATGATGCACAAAGTATATATTTGATTTATTTTATTTTTTCTGTTTTAATAATCATCAATTGATAAACAAATATTCCGTCATATACGTAGTTAATATCAATGTTTGACTGTTTATGGCAGGCAATCAAAAAACTAGCACTCTAGTCTAGCATTTGTTTCTATTTCTAGTATAGTTGCGTATACGTATTTGTATTTGTGTATGAGTCCACTAAAAGTTATTTTTGTATTTTTTTATTCTAATGTTGTCCTAATGTTCGCAGACCTTGTATTGTCCCACCTCCTTCGATTCGGTGCTCTGTTGGCCGCGCACCAGCGCCAGTACCTGGGCCATTCTACCCTGCTTCGAGGAGTTCAAGGGTGTTCACTACGACACAACAGGTGAGCATGGGATTATGAAATAGAATGAACAGAATCGACTCTATGCCCTTTCCCGTTTATATAGAGAATGCAACGCGCTTTTGTCATGCGAACGGTACGTGGAATCATTACTCCAATTATAGCAGTTGCCATCAGCAATCGGGCTCGGTGCCAGTTGTTCCAGACTTCTCAGCCAGCGTCGATCTGCCGGCCATTATCTATGCTGGCGGTTATTTCATAAGTTTTGCAACTTTGGTGGTGGCGCTTATAATATTCCTAAGCTTTAAGTGAGTTTTACGAACCGGTCAAAAAGTATTCTATTCATTTGTCTTTGCTGCAGAGATTTGCGCTGCCTACGAAATACAATACATGCGAATCTATTTCTAACATACATCACCTCAGCGCTTCTGTGGATCTTAACACTCTTTCTGCAAGTGGTCGGTAATCTTTCAAAATATAACATATACTAATTATGGCATAATCTCATTTGATTTCGATTTTGATTGCACCACAGATAACAACTGAATCTAGCCAGGCTGGCTGCATAACGCTGGTCATTATGTTTCAATACTTTTACCTGACTAATTTCTTCTGGATGTTTGTTGAAGGTAAGCCCAAAGTCTGTTATCTCCAATATATAAGTCATATATCAATTTTGAAATTAATTATTTGCAGGTCTCTATCTCTACACCTTGGTGGTGCAAACGTTCTCCAGCGAGAACATTAGCTTTGTTATCTATGCATTAATTGGCTGGGGCTGTCCAGCGCTCTGCATTTTGATTTGGTCCATTGCCAAGGCATTTGCATCGCATCTGGAGAATGAGCATTTCAATGGTGTAAGTGCGTCATTCAGTTTGGCCTCTCCAATTGTTGATAACTCAATTATTAATGTAGCTGGAAATTGAATGTGCCTGGATGCGTGAATCTCACATCGATTGGATATTCAAGGGGCCGGCCTCATTGGCGATTCTAATTAATTTAGTATTCCTTATACGCATAATGTGGGTAAGTATTTAAGCTTTTGGATGTTTAGGCTTCTTGTGATTTATTTAAACTTTCTTCTATATATGTAGGTACTCATCACCAAATTGCGTTCAGCGCACACATTGGAAACGCGACAGTATTATAAGGCCTCCAAGGCCCTCCTTGTGTTAATACCGCTCTTTGGTATTACGTATTTGCTAGTGTTAACTGGACCCGAGCAGGGCATCAGCCGTAATCTCTTTGAGGCAATGCGAGCCTTTTTACTCAGTACGCAGGTAAAAAAAGATAAGGAACCCATCTGGTGTAACCAACATTTCTCCTAAGATCTTGGTTTTATCATTAGGGTTTCTTTGTGGCACTGTTCTATTGCTTTCTGAACTCGGAGGTGCGCCAGACGCTGCGGCATCGCTTCATTAGATGGCGTGAGAGTCGAAATATTCATCGTGGCAACTCCCTTAAGAATCGTAGGTGCGTCAACAACCTGAAACTCTTTTTAAATGGCTATTAATACATAAATTCATATATACATTGAAGCATTTAATGCGGGATATTGTTGTTGTTGTTGTTGTGATATGTTATATGTTTTACGCAGGGCATTACATTTTTTGCTGTGGCTCGCTGTTGTCGCTTAACCAAATTAATTTCCATTTCAGACATCGCGCATCCAAAGACTACTCGCAGCGCTCGCGTACTGAAAGTCTACGGTGCGTATACGCTATGCTCCCTTCTTGTAGTAGCATCTCTCTCGCCTTTCTCACCTTTCGTTAAAACTAATTTTACTAAGTACTGCATGAATAAATAATTTTTGATATTCTGATATTCTACGGGTTTTTCTTTGATATTATTTTTTTTTATTTCTGGCTTTAATTTTTTAATTTATTACTTTCACACTTTTGTCATTATTGTAGACTGACTTCGTCAAGTCCTGTGCCCGCCGGACATTTTGAATGATCAATATAATTATACCGAACAACATGTATACGCCATTGAGATTTCCGTTTTATAAATAATATTAATGTATATGTATGTATTTTATATGTTTATAAGTATTGTATTGAGCAAAAGATTAAAGTATTACCTTATGTAAATAATTACACTCGGGTTTATTTATGTAAAGCAAAATTTCTCAATTTCATCTCGATCTCTTACAGCACCGAGGAGTGTGTAATCTGTTTACGGCCATCGCTGCACACACGTGTTGGCTCATTAAAACGCTATCACAGCATTGATCTTACCGATTTTGTTTAGACAAAACTGATATTGATTTATATGTATTCTCTCAAAACAAAAATATACCAACATACACCTACAATTGTTCACGTGTAACGATAACCGCTATATACCAATCAAAAAGTTTTTTGTGATTTATAATACAACAATTTTATAACTCTATTAGGATAGGCTAAGACCTCATTTGCCAACTTTGAAACATTCATTTTTTTAAATATTAAGATAAATGGTTGCATTGCTTAGACTTGACTTGAAGTTTATTATTGCTGAAAGTGACTTGATGTTACAGGAAAATGTTTAAAACTAACGTATTTTTGATATTTAGTTGCAAAATCTCTCTTAAGTACAAAATAAAATTAAACATAATTGTTTTTGGGTCAACTAAGATTAGACCTGTTCACAGTGCAGCTTCGCAAACAGGCATTACAAATATTCCACATAGAGTCGTGTATGGTGTCAATATACCGAAAATTCAGATCGAGTTGTTCATTAGTTGCACTGTGGACAGCTTTACTATAATTATTATTAAAAATTAGCTATAAGTTTACTAGTTTTTGTCAATTACGTGCCAATGCGTGCAAAAATTTGTTGTTACGATTACATTTGTGTATATTAAGCCTAGTTTTTTGTTGTATTTTTTAAATTTTCATTTGTTTTTTGTTTGCTTCCTATTTATTTATTTTTTCATAAGGTCACATTGTTTGTATCACTGATAATGTAATTTAAAATAATCCTAATACGAAACGAAACATTAAACAATTTGCTGTCATACAATATATTTATGTACGTATACTAAAAACAATATCCTGTTTTTCTTCGAATAAAGCTTTAAAAATATCAAAAGTACATACTATACGCTCATGTTTATCTTGTCCATCAGATTAATTCACTAAACTAAGTATGCCTTACAAAGTATTTACCTGTTGTGTGCATGTGTGAGTGTATGAAATCTATAAATTTCCTATATTACCTAAAACTATCACTGTCACTCTTACTGAATACTTCCTCGACTCTAGTCCAAAACTCTAGTCATGTTAATGTTTGGGTATTTACGTATGTGTTTTATGTGTGTGTGTGTGTGTGCGTATGCTTGAGAGAATTAAACCAAAAATGAACTATATCAAAAATGAAATTCGTGATTACGCATGGCGGGTCTGCCGGAAACCACTTGGTCGCAAAATGTCTTTGAAAAAGTCGCCTCGTTAGCTTAATTCGCATTCTTTTGCATTGGTTTAGTGGACGCTTAACGCTTAAAATGTACTGTAATAATAAAAAATAACAATTACACTATAAACTAATTAACGCACAGAGTGGGGGCGGGAATTGCGCCTCTTGTCTTATAGATAATATCAAATGCACTCGCCGGGATTCTGTACACAGTACTTGGGAAACAGCGCCTCGGCTTTGATGCCCAACTCTACCAGGCGATTTCTAAACAATGAGATTCGTCGAAATACTTCTGGTGGTACAATGTCAAAGTCATGATCATCATTTGGATCTGACCACAGGCGTTCGGCCAGCGCTGCCGCACGAGGCCACAATCGATTGTCCAATTGATTTTCGTCCACTTGTTCTGTCCATAAGCAGGCCTCACCTCCCAGCACCTGTTAAAAATACTTATATTATTTTCTAGCTCTACAAATTGAGAGTATAATTGATATATGTACATAAATATATTTTAAGATAGTTTACCTGTTTTCGTCGCTTATTATCCAGACGCATGCGTTCCCAAGGACGATGCTTGTACACATTCTGCCATGTGCGGTAAGGCGAACAAGCGGCATCACCTGTTGCACGCCAGCTGCCAAAGCCGCAATCCAAATACCAAGCATCCACATGCGAAAATATAACATTGTAGCCATTGTCCAGCAGGTCGTAGTTTTCCTGCCAGGTACTACCACCCCAGACCTGCACCACAAATTGACTGTTTGGAAGACACTTGGTGTTTGTCAGCGCACTGGACCAGACAACAACATGCCTGAGCGCTTCATTGCCATTGGCCAGTTTCAGTCTGCGTACACAAAATCCGTCATAGCATGTTTAAAAAGTTTGTTTTGAAAGGTGTGGAGCGTTACCTGGCATTAGATTGTAGCATGAAATCGCACCACAGGCCGCGAAGATCCGTGTCATTGAAATACTGCGCCCAGCAATCGAGATTCACTTCATCACCGCCTAGGTGAAATATATCCGTGGGCCCTGTCAGCTTTAGAAACTCTTCGTACAGGCGCTGCAGTATGAGGTAGGTGTGGTTATTTTTCGGATTCAGCTGACCGCAAGGCGGTTCGCCACAGTAAAAACTCCAAGGCTGCTGATTGATGCACAGCGACAGTTCGCCAAGGCCACGCTTTGGTCCCCAGTCCCAGCCATTTCCTGCATGCGCAGGCGCATCGATTTCCAAAAGTACTTGTACGCCAAAAATCTTGGCGAACTCGGTGACCTCGCGCACATCCTGTTCACTGTATGTTTCGCTCTCCGAGTAAGCACCGTGCTCTGCCAGCTCAGGATAGTGTCGTGAAATATACGGGAAACTTTGCGCATCTGTTATATGCCAGTGAAAGCGATTTAACTTGGCCAGGCCCATCGCCGAAATGGTGCGTTTAATGGCATCCACGGAAAAGAAATGCCGTGATGTATCCAACATTAGCCCGCGATATCGAAACTTAGGCTCATCATTGATCAGCGAGCTAACATAGGTGCGCAGCAGCCGCTCCTCATCGTCATACCAAATGAGCTGCTGCAGCGTGGACAGTCCGTGTCGTGCACCAAAAAATGTTTGCGCAGTGATGTGCACCAATATACGCCGATGCTCATCTGCCAGAAGAGAAAGAGTTAATGAAAGAGTTGGGAGTCGTTAATGGCTTAGTTGCTTACAAGTTGTGCTTAATTTATAGCTTTCATCATTGTCCAGACTAAAGTTTAGCTGATCTGACTCGTGCACTGATAGCTTCACCTGCAGACTATCCAAATCGCCAGCACGATGTGATCCAAAAGTGGCGCTAAAAAGCGATCCAGCCAGTGGGGATTCTGCCACGTCTGTGTCTGTCTTGTGTAGCCCCGACCTGGACGAGGGCTCGCTGACTGATGATGCTGCCATTGCTATGTCATCTGTATGCGATGCATAATCCAATCGCTGTATTTGTCTCAAGTCCCTAATAAACCAATCAAAGGCCAATTTAAGCTGTTTGCGCACGTCACGATGCGGTGAATCTAAGCGCAGATGTACATCCTCCACAGAGAAGCGCAGTGTGTGAGCACTGACCAGCGACTTGGAAGTGGGATGTGGCCAAATATTGATGTCTCCACAAGTCATTGAGCAGCTAATGAAGGAGACACGCTTCGCGTTGTCTTCGCTCTTGTGATAATTAACGCGCACGCATCTATCATGGTCGCATTTATAGGTCCATGACTTTTCCAACGGTCTGAAAGTGGTTAAAGCATTTAAACAACTAAGTCTTATTACTGGCATACTATACTTACATGGGCTCAATATTGCGATCCCTTTGGACGTGTAGCCGCGGCTGTGCTTCGCTGTAGGCCTGTGTCTTTATCACGCCCTGATTCCAATAGAGGACTGTCAGTATGAATATGGCTCCTGAGAGTAGCACCAGCAACGCACGGCGTAGCGAGACGGCCAATGACATCTTAAAGAGGTAACGTAGGCTATGTACCCAAAAAAAGAAAGAAAGGAACAAAATCTTAGTAAAATCTTTTCGACAACCAAATATTACTGGACTATGCGAACACGTGACGCGTGCGAAAAATTGGTAAATTTTGCTCGAAGCAATTAAATAGTTACCCAAACGTAAAAAAGACCTAAAACCCAGCACCAAAATTGGGCTTAACAAACTACTTGTCATCGTCATCGAACTTTAATTAACGTTTGTAATTTGGATAATGAAACTAAAGCGAACTGGGCTTAACAATCAATAAAAATCAAAGGAACCCAATTTTGCTGCTATTGCTCCTTACCAGACGCAGGGAGCAGGGCAAAACTTGTTGGTTTTGGATTTTACGGCACATAAAACTCATGGCCGAATTGTTTTTCTTTCATATAGCGTCCGACACGCAATAGAAAAAAATTGAAGCCAGCTTTGAGTCTCTTCGTGTTTACTCTTTTGTGCGGCACATAATAGGAATGTAAAGCGTTTATAAAATACCCAAAAGTCTTACGAATTGCACACTTTGTTCCATTGTTGCATGGCTTGATGTATGCTTTTACGGACGCCAAACGCTTTTGAAATTCAACAAATCTAACGAACGATAGCAAAACGCCTGCTCTTTACTTAATACACACACGGATAGATAGGATACATATAAGGCATGGTGGTTTTCTGGGTGTATATATGACAATTGATTAATCGTGTGAAACTGCAGGAATCATCATTTGCCTTGTCTATATAATCGATAAAAAGAGCTTCCCTGCTTTAATACAATATCCTATTACAATCAGAACATTTATATATTCAGCAAGTCTTTTACACCTACGCCATTGTTTGTTAATTTGCCATTTACAATTAACAAAAAAGGCAACATTGATGGCAAGGCTCCGACTTTAAAGTCCCCCAAATGCAAACAGAGGACAACCATGCGAACACACCCATGTTAAGGGGCAAGACCTTGTGCCTTTAAGCCTGCAGACTGATGACTAATGCTTTTAGCTAGCAGCCTTGTATATACATATATGTAGGCAGTTGCTGGACTCTATATAGCCTCAACTAGCACACGCTGTGGCGTGTGTATCTTACTTAAATATTAGTTGAACTACATTTGTGCAGCATGTCAAATATAGTAAGTCAATGTAGCAGACGCCCTCACACGTGCCACATAGTCTACAATTTGTTGTGTCCTGTCAATTCCAAATGTCAAATAGCGGTGAGTGCTGGTTAGAAACAACCTTTTATTGCACATCACCTGGTAAATTCATAAACATATTCTTGATGGTCTGTGCATAATGGATCAACAGGCATACATAGTTAATGCATCCGAAACATAGGGTTTGCTAGCTTTCAGCGGTGGCTCATTAGATGTCGCACTGAATCTAATTGTGGCACAGTTCCAGTCACAACAACGTAGCATACAATCGAGCTGCGACCTGTGCTTACCTGCAGCGCGTGCGCAGTGAAGAGCTTAGTGAGCAAAAGCGCCGAAAACTATCCATCATCACAGTGGACAATTTGTGGTGGGGTTCATCTGTGGAGAAGTGTCTCATCTGTGACAGCGATACACAGAACACTCTAATGAGTCGTGTTGTTGTCTGCCAACTGTTGAAGGACTGTTGCCTCAACTGCAGCTACTGCTCTTATGTATTTTTAATGGTAATTCTTTTTAGAAGGCCACACAAATCTATAATTAAACCACACAAATGAAGCATTCCGCACTAAAAAGTTGAATCCTTTGCGCTGTTCACGGCCGCCACAGATGTTGTCCTAGTGGACGTGCTCCTAACTAGGAGCGCGCGCGACTCTCGAGGAGTAAGTAACTACTATGAACACGACTCATACGGATTTTTTAGCCTTTCAAGATTCAATTGCTGGCTGGCTGGTGGGTTTAGCGCTGGTCCCAAAAATGGCGTGCAAGTATTTACATAAATTGTTGAACCACCTGCCAGCGTTGCTGAGCTGCTGGACAAAGATACAGTACGGTATTAGAATATTGTGCGCACATGCGGCGTATACGTAATATGTGAAGATTGACGTTGGATAAATTCGCCCTAATTCAAGACCTGTTTTATGGTATAGTATGTATATTTAAATATGAAAGTTATTGTAGTCATATAGTTAAATAAAATTAATAATTAGTGTAAGCATACAGTTTTGCTAACAAATATTGCACATACGCCCGAGTGCTCACATCCCATACTCAATATGCAGTGCATCGACTGTGCCTTAGAGTCGCGTTATTATTTATGGTCGCATGCCGTGAAAAACGACAGTTGGCGACAAGTGTTGTTCAAATGGCATGCACGGTTGCCACAACAACAACAATAACAACAACAATCATGCATACAACAAAAGCAGTTGGCGCTCAATTTGATGTGAAACGTGCAGGAACCGCACACATGCACATAAAAGGAGACGATGAACACAGTTCCACAAAAAGGAAGCTCAATACAAATAGCTGTGCTTAGCCTCCATTATTGCTGTTGAAAAGGGAAAGCAGCCTGAAAAGCAAGAGCAAAATGGCGGCAGAAATTGTAACAGGCGCACAGTGATAGCAACAGCGATGGCAACAGCAGCAGCAACAGCAGCAACGGTTGTTGGCCGAGCAAGCAGCCGAAGCTGATTCGTTTTCGGTTGCCTAACAACTTCGTGGTGGCACACAACAAAAGGATAAGCCAAGTCAGCCTGCCAGCTAGTCAGCAAGTCAAGCCGGGACTCAGTTGCAACAGCGCAACGCATTCGCCAAGACGCACACAGAACGCGACGCGACGCGACACGGCGCCACTCAACAAAAAAGTAATAATCAGCGAATATAGAAATAGAAACACTTGTACACAAGTTGCTGGTGGCAAGTTACCTTGGCCATCGATCGCACCTCTCTAGTTCGCGTGCCAGGCTGACGTACATTACGTGCACGAGGATAGAACTAAGTAGGCAGGGCCGATGTCCTTGGTTTAGTCTAGAGCTTGCAGCGTGTGGCAACGGTAATACTGATGTGCTGCGCACCGCGTGCGTCAATTAAAGGCCTGTCCAGGTGTGTTGTGTGTGCGTGTGTTAGTGTTATAATACGCCTTGGCTAATTGTTATGCAATCGTCTAGCCTTAAGCCAGAATATAGGATATGTCTTTGAAACGTTATGCAATAATCGCGGCGGTCAGTCAGCAGCAGCAGCAGCTACACAATGCAACAGTCATGTCAACTGCAAGGACAACGACAGCAACAGCATCAACAATAAGCCCAGCATCTCTATCCGGCAGCGAGGAAGAGCTGCAACAGTCCCAAGAGATTGCCAGCAGCTCCTCCATAACCACCTACTACAATGGCGGCATGGGTCTATATAATCAGCAGCGCGGCATTGGCGGTGGAATATCACTGCTCAATGGCGCCGCCGGCTCCGGCAGCAGCCACGGACCGACTGGTGGCAGCAGCTCACAGACCTACGCTCACGTTGTCAATGGCAGCGTGAATCTACTGCTTGGCGGGTGAGTGATGCTGACAGGCTGGCTTCTCCGATTCCAGCTCCTTTATTCGCTGGCGACTACTCATTTATATGCTGCAGTTCGCAAAGTTTGCCTAGGCGATTGCAACTGACAGACCGACAAGCACATAATTGTAAATTAATAAAATCGAGGCGGCAGCGATAGACCTAATGAAACTTGAAATATCATTGGAATAATCTCAATATAAAATTAACTTTATAGAATCCACTATGTTATGTTTTTAAAATCAAGTTTAATCAAATTCCCTTGAATTCCTTCTATTTGTAATCAATACAAATGAAAAACAGAATGTATATTTGCCTTTCAACAAAATAAAAGGTCCGCTGATACGCGCAGGTTTTAGCTCTAGCTGTAATCTTAAGGACTTTTTAAGCTGTATATTAGCATTAGTAAATTATATTAAATGGGGTATTTTCATATTTATAATTGTTCATTATCCTATACATTTTTTGCGTATAATATTTCATCATTCCACAACGCTGCTACGGTTACTGCTCCATAGATCATGCACAAAATGGTTATGCTTATGATTTATGAGATAGCAGCAAATTAATAACATACAAAATTCAGGCTAGTCTGCAGAGGAAGATATTAGGATGTCTGTTCCTCTGCCTAACTCTGACATGACAAAGTAACAATATACATAATTGGTCCCCTTTGTTAGCTCCCTCTTAAGATGAAAAAAAAAGTAATGCCAGCTATTAAAAGTATTTTTTTTTTTTTTGTAACACTAGCTCAGATCAGAAAGTACTGGAATTGGGTGGCCTAAAAAATGAGTGTAAAAAATAAACGCTTAAAGTGACAATAAAAACTTTCATGTCTGGAAGCAGCACGCGCTTTGAACACCGTAACTTTATTTTAACTACATTTTTATCGATTGTCTACATGTCAATGAAATTTAACAAAAAATATATATATAAAAAAAAAGGCTGCACATGCCGCTGATAGTTTTAGCTACTCCCCACGTTATCGAACGCTTTTGGGGCCATTAATGAACTGTTGACATGCGAGAAATTGCGTGAGGCGCAACGGAAAATGAGCAAAGCAAGCAGAAGGCGAGGCGAGGCAAGGCAGTGTGTGGCAGGGGGCTCAGAAAACAAGGCGGAGGACAAAGGACAAGTGCCGCATTATGTTGCATTTAAAGTGGATTAAGTGACATCATTGATTTGTGTGACGTGTAACAGATTTGTGGGGCAGATTAGTCAACCCCACAGTAACCCTTCTAATATTTGTATTATCTAGGTTGCATAGGGAACTTTGTGATAACAAATCACGTGTACGTAATGAATTTCCCTTATTTCCGATCTTCTCTCATCTACAAGCATTTGCGACAACATGCTATAATTACAAAAGTAAAAGAAAAAAAGAAGAAAAAAAATTTATTTGCACTGAATTGAATAACTTTTTGTTTTCGGGTTCTTTTTTTTGTATCTATTTGTAAGCCAATATTGTTGCGTGCTCTGCGGAACGAACACGAAATGTAATAACACATATGTATCTATATATTTGTTGAAACACAATTGTTTCGTAAAGTTGTTCAACAGAATTAATATGAGCCAAATCAGAGTCGAATTTTGTCAGAAATTCCTGAACATAAATATTGTTATCATATTGTACTTGTGAAAATAAGTTCAGTATACAGTCGTTCCTGACAAAAGTATACAACAAATGATTTGGCTATAGATATCAATATTGTCCAAATATTCGGCTTGATTCATTTATATCTCTGCGCATGACATGAGGTACAATGGCTTTTCTTTGAGCCACAACAGGGTATTTTATATTTGACTAAGAACAACAAAATTATTTATTTCTATCTCATTATTGTTTTGTAGGTCTATGCTGTGCCTGGTGACGACAATTTTATGTGTGGTTTGCTATTGTTGTCATCGCAATATTAAAAAGCGTACTGAGGCCGCCTACAGACAACAACATCAATGGCTGGAGAATGATCCGAATATGGAAATTTATAGTGTTGAACAGGTAATATTAAATCTACAAGCCTTCAAAACTCACATTGACGTTATATAAAATGGAACACTGTGCCGCTGCAAAACCATTAATGCGCTCGATATTATATGTGTTGTCGCTCAATGTGTTCCTTTAATACTGACATTGGTTTCAAGACTTTTTTAATTTGTATCCGGGTTTGTCAAGTCCAGAGATAACGTTTTATGTTGTGCCTAATGCTGCAAGCGTTAACACAATGTATTTTCGGCGCCAATTGATAAGCTATTCTTAGAAATGGCATTCCATAAGCCAAAAACGACGTTGGCTCATAATTTTGAACCGTTGCTTTTGAGCATGATTCGGTAATGAATATTAACGCAAAGCATTTAACAGGTACAACAACAAAGAAAAGAAATAAATAAATAAATCTGACCGAGGGTCAAACACAACAGGACGCAATTATTACGGCTAGCTTTACGCAGTACTATGCTCTACTTTGCTATGGGCTTTAATAAGTTGTTGGGCCGCTGTTCAGTCCACTTACATTAACCAAGAGCTTATTGTTGTTTGTTGGCCCTGTGGGAAAAGACGCAGTCGCCGCCGTCGACAGTAGCGTAAATCAACGTTAGCTCGGTTCATGTCACCCAAAGCTGTCGACGGGAGTATGAGAATGTGGTACTGGAGAAGTACTGTTATATCGGAGTCAACGAAATAAATAAATTTATGATGTGTGGTGCAATTTAAACTTTTCTTATTTGTGCAGCGTTAATTTCCTTTTTTCGGGCACACCTCAAAAATAAGGGTCTACAATCGCGTCTTGACTTTGCCTAACAAGCCTTTTTCTCTTTTCCAGTGCTATGAGACTTCGGGTCTCTTTTTGGGCGATTCAACGGACGGACTGGCCACCTTGCCGGCCTTGCATCATGAGCCGCCGCCCTCCTATGACGCTGTCGTGTTGCACGAGCAGCAACTGTTGCAACAGCAGCAGCAACAGCTGGAGGAGCAACAATTGCAGTTACAGCAACAGCAACTGCTTTTGCAACGAGTCTCGCCGCCGCCTGGGTATCGCTCCACGCTGGACATAAGCAACGTGCAGCAAGCAATGGGGGCAGCAAGTGGCGATGGCAGCGCCGATGGAATGGCAGGGAGCAGCAGCTGCAGCAGTAGTGCCGGAGTTGGCGGACTTTTGGTTAACAAGCAATTGCAGCGTACTTTAAATGCTCAATCCTGTTGCTCGCTGCAGCGTGCCGAGGTGGAAAACATGTGGAACGCAGCCGCGGCGGCACTGGTTGCGCGCAATGGCCATTGCCAGGAACTGGACACATACATGGCCTCGCCTTCGCCTTTACCGTTGCCACTAGCACTCCAGGCACGCAAACATGCACAGGCGGCCCTGCGGCTAAACAGTTTCGGGAGACGTTACTTACAGCACAGTCAACATCATCAGCAGCAGCACAGCCACTACAGACGCGGCTGTCCATTGTGCGGCAAGTTTCGCTACGCGTCCGAAGACGAGGCCTTGACGGCATCTGTGGAGAGTGTCCCGGCACAGTACGATGCCAATGACAATTTGGCAAATGCTGAGCAACAGACGCAGATTCAGCAGCAGCAGCAAGCAGCCATAGAAGCTCCAAATCAAATTGATGATGATGCAGCAAATGGAAATGTGATGGACAGCACAGCTGAGGCAACATCAGCAACTGATGAAAATGACAATGCAGAAGCGATGTCAGTGGCAGCAGCAGAAGTGGCAACAGCGACTGCAACTGTGACTGCAGCTGTGGTTGCTGAAAACGGCAACCTGGACGCCAACCTGGATATTGACAATATCAACGAGAACGGCATCGTCAGTCTGGACATGAGCAAAATCATTGACATATCGGGCCTGCCCACATACGAGGGCGCCCTGAAGCTTGAATCCAGTGGCTATGTGTGAAACTCGAATGTTTCTTGGAATGCATAAGTTCAAAATATATCACAAATGTGCTTTATTTTATAAGACATTTAAGAGCAGAGAAATCAGTCTGCGCTGTGTGTTGTTCTGGCCGATGCCTTGAGTATTCTTAGTATTAGGTTATTTCCCTGATTTCTACCAACAATCGTTACCAACTGTTCTTTGGCAATCTTGATCTCGGGCTGCGAGATTTTTGTATCTGCCCCCCCCTAAACCATAAAGGTTCCTCTGTAACTGGAACAAACACACACACACACACACACAAATGTATTGTTAATTTTAGCTGTTAGTTCTAAGCATGCATATCCCAGATGAAAATGTTTGCTGCTAGCAAGTTATAAGCAAAAAATATCAATAAAAATGTACTTGAACGAATTTAACCCACTGAACTGCTAACCTTTGTAGAACCTTAGCCGTAATACTTTTGCCTTTACGCTCATCAAAGCTAATCTGATTGATTTCGCATTAAATATAACGAATGAGTAGACCAAGAGTGACATGACGCCTAACAAGCGGCAAGAGTATTACCGTTAACCGTGAAAAGGGCCCCTATTCGTGAAAATACTTACATATATATGATAGGGTAAAAGGCACACACCTACACACCTACCCACCTACCCACCCACACACACGTCTGTTGTCTCTGTCTCGTTTTGTTCGTCCCATGACGGCAATAAAGAAAATATTGCCGCAAACAAATCGCACGTAATGTGAAGCCAGGCTTGAACAACAACAGAACTTGGAAAGAAGCCAACAAATAAGTTACATACTCAAAAATGGTAACAAGCAACTTGTTAGTAGCTCTCGTTATTTGTCCCAATTTCGCTGCTCGGAAAAGGGTTCGACACACCTGCAAAGGAGCACGCGGACAGGAGGCAGCAGCTGTGCCCAGGTAATGTAGATGTAATAAATGTAATTATGCATGCATTAACCGGCATCCTACGACCCGCATAGTACACTCGAATATGTTCTGGAATGCATAGTCATTATTTTTTTTAACCGAACCAGAACAAGAGCCCGCTCAATTAAGATTGTTCAGTTTTTGTTACTCACTTTCGTTCACGAAACACTAAAAATAGTTTTAACCCAGACAGGCATTGCCCCCGCCCAGCTCATACATACATATGTATATAGGTTGTTCAATTTGCAGTATGGCTTATCGTGCGCACTATGATCTCATGACCCAATAGCTAAGATTACGGCTGGCGGATAATCCGGCTAGATGGCGCGTGCGTGACCCAGTTAAAGTTAAAGTCTAATAATGGCTAACAAACCGCACAGCAATAATAAATGAAGAATTAATCGTTTAACACCTGCAACACATACCGTCGGAGCAACAGCATTTCGATCGGTCAACTTGTTCACATAAGAGCTAGAGAACAACAAATTTTTTATACCCATGCTAAAGACATGCACAACATTTCAAATTTGATTTATTTATATTTATCCCACAAAACGTGTGGCCTATGTTCAATAAAAATTGTTGAAAATTCACACAAAATTCAGTTAGAACCCGTGTGGCTTATAATTGCAACTGAAAATGATGCGTTGCGTTGGTGGCACAACAAGTGCGGCATCCAAACACAGGCAGCCACCGCTGAGCAAATAGAGACTACATCAGAGAAACAGAGAGAGAGAGAGAGAGAGCGAGAGAGGGCGAGAATTAGAGAGACAACAATGCTAATACGCTAGCTAGACAAAATAGAGCGTAGACTGAGGCCTCCATATAGAAATTTACGAACTGAGTGACGCTATGAGACGTTGCTCTGATGTAGACGATGTAGGCGAAGGCGTAACTAACTGCGCAGCGGCATCGACAAGCATTTGACCCTTTGCCGTTGGGGTTGACTTTTCATTATTGTTGTACTGAGAGGTGTTGCCTCCATTTATTAATTGGAATCGAGTGATTTATGAAGACGCATCCTTAACATCCGCAGCTCCACAGGCTGCGACACTTATAATTTGTATTACATTTTTTCCAACTGTCACAAATTATGAGCTAAAATTAAATTTACTCTTGAAAGATATATGCAAATAAACATATATATATATATATACATATATGTATGTATGTATGTGCATATGGTTGTACGTGTACGTTTAAGAGGTCCGAGTGTCACAACGGCACGTGCTTAAAAATAGCCAGTGGGGTTAATGGGAGAAAAGCAAAGCGCCAAATTATGTGAGCAGCAGAGTGAAAACAAGAGAGAAAATTAAATTAAGTGCAATGGAATATAGGCACCCCTACAAATAATATACGTATATCCTATATTTAATAATGTGAAATGTGTTTAAATCAAAATTCCAATTCAATTTCTAATGTATACATATTAGGAGACACTCTTAAATAAACCTGCCACAAAAATTATGACATGAATTTTAATAAGATTACCGATAAAGGGCACTGTCGAAAGAAACTAGTCACTTATTCGATTATCAGAGCGGAAAAACAAAAACATTTCTGAGACTCGGCTTGGATAAAAGTGGAAGGAGGAACGGCTAGCGGCAGCAACAACAAAAAGTTGAAAGAATGTGCATAAATATACATATATATATATATATATATATATATATATGTTCATATGCAAGTACAACAACTACAGCTTTGGTGACGCAAGTACTGACACAAAGGAAACGCAAACGAAAACTAAAAGTAATATTCCAAATAGCCGAAACGAAATGACGCCAAGACGACCAAAGTACACAGTTAACTTACAGACGAGCATAAAGTAAGCATTTTAGATACTGACCCACACCGCAATGTGAAATGCTCTTCGCATGTCCTGGATTTGCTCTGTGCCACCAATGTCTCTGCTTCAACAAAGCCGCTATCTCAAAAGTGTAAGATTTGTTTTTGTGGCAGCAAGCGGTGGAGGTGGCGCGACAGGTTAAAAGTGCGACGGCAAATGGTTGAACGTAGTTGAATTCATAAAGGAAGCGTTTGCTGCTTCGTAGTTTTGTGCGTTTTATGAGACTTACAGCATTACATGTTACACATTCACATTTTAATATATTTTTATTATTTACACAAATTACACTTCGCCTGCTCGTAGCTCATTTTTACCAACACTAACAGCTATACATACAGCTGTGGTCACCCAAAAACTTTTAAATCCTAAAATATCAACATTCGGTATTTGCAATGTGACCGTTAAACAACAATCCAAAGATACTGACACTTACGATTGCTACATATCGAAACTCTTGCTATCGCTATTGGTCGATTGGTATTACAACTGCGTCGGTGCATTAACCGTTAGTTTCCGGCCAATATTTAAACAGTGCAATTTGTGTAAATAATGATATATTAAAAAGTGAATGTGTAAATTTTTAATGCTGCAAGTGTCACGAAACCACATAGCAACAAATATTTCCTATGGGAATTAAACTACGTTCAGCCATTGAGGTCGCACTTTTATCCTGTCGCGCCACAAGTGCGTCGGTGGATTAACCGTTAGTTTGCAGGCAAAATTTCAACAGTGCAATTTGTGTAGATAATATATTTAAAAGTGAATGTGTAATATGTAATGCTGTCTCACAAAACCACAAAGCAGCAAACGTTTCCTTTGTATATTAAACTACGTTCAACCATTTGCCGTCGCACTTTAAACCTGTCGCGCCTCCTTCACCGCTTACCGCCACAAAAACAAATCTAGGGTATGTTAATGTTATACATTCAATTGCATGGGCAGATTGTCAATTAAATTCAACAAATTGTTTAACTCTGTCACCTAGGATCAAAAACAAGATTTTTTTTCAATATGTATTTGACTACTAATTGAGTTTTGAAGTTTCTGTTAACGATACGTAAGCAATTAGAAAATCGCTTACGCGCTTCAATAAGTTTAACAAGCGCAATTTGACGCTTGAATTTAAATCAAATACTATAAATATGTACAATAAATCCTCGATTAAGAGGTTAGTTATTCAGATAGTTTCCCATGTAGGCAAGTTCTTCATCTTGGCCGCTGTCGCTCTGACGCACAGCCATAGCAGTTTCCACAAGATAATAAAGACATTTATATTTATCGCGTTCCTCACGACTTAAAGCTGCAAGTAATCTATTGTTATATGCAACGCATCTATCTAATCTAATTCAATATTACCGCACCTTGACGTGGGGGTGTTTGCGTTTCAAGTTGTGTATTATCATTGTCTGTAATGGTAGAATTATCTTCCTGCTCTGGAGCACATGCAACACCATCATCTGCATTCGAACTCGTCACAATAGTTGCCTCGGCGCCCAACATATGATCCAGTAGTTGCTGATTGCCTATAATTTTAGAAACGGCATGAAAACTACAAATTTTAATGTCTTGATAGGCCTACTTACCCTCACTCTTAATCTGCGTGGGGACTGGATCACAATTGGAAGCACTTGCATTATTTTTGGTGGTGGTCACTTCCTCGGTGCTGAAAACGGTCCTGCATAGCATTAAGAAAGTGCATAGGTAGAGAGCAAACAGTGTAGTTTAACATGGATAACGGTTGTACGTCTCCACTCATTACATCTGGCGCCATGACATGTTGCACTTTATCGAGAAATACTTACTTGATAACACTCTGCCAGTCATCAGAGGTCTCAAAGCGCACTTCTTCCTCGCTGACCTGCTCGCAGGACTCGTAATCATGGCCGCTTTCCTCACCCTCGGATCTGCGAATGAAAACGTGGTCATTAAATACGACAGTTGACAGGCTCCTATCAAACTTATAAGCTAAAACTAAAGCATGAAGCTACCTAAGCGCAGCCACAAAACCATTGCAATCATCCTGTTTAGACAATACTTCTGCTTTAGACAGATACAGTTTCTGTTGGTCCCCTTGGGCACGTTCCTGCTTAAGTATTTTATTTGCTACAGTCTCAGTCTTGTTCAGCTCGCTCTGGCGCTTGCGTCCGCGCTTCCTTGGCTTGTCCTCATCGATCTCGGGTGGCAGTTGGCCATAAGGGCTATATGATAACATGGAATTGCTGGCGCTATAGCTGCTGCTGCTGCTACTGCTGGTACTACCATCGCTCATGGCCGCTTTGCGCAACTGATAGCTTTGTATCTTATCGATTATGGTAGCTTGCAACGATGTGTGCAGCCTCTGAAAGCCCATCGGATTGTTTGCTATTGCTTGTTGCCAACTTGGGGGAAGGGTTTTTTGGCTACAGGCTAATTACTTAAGCAACCTGAGCATTACCTGTAAATTACACTCTCATCGAACTCTGGCTCCATCTTGACCATTTGGCCATTGGGTGCCCGCACATATTCATCGAAGTTGGTGAGTACATTGGCAATTCCCTCATGCATTTCAGCGGCACTGTGCACCTCCTCTGTAGCGCCAACAACCTTTGGAAGAGACATTTTAAGATATATGAATTGATCAATCGTGATTACATAAAAATCTTACCACTTCCGAGGCAGGACTGCCTGTAATGGGATTTGGGGCGCAGTTAATATTTAAGCCCATGGAACCCGAAGAGTTTGGGCTTATTTTTTTACCACGACGCGAGATAGTAAAATGCAAGGGATCGTTACCCTCGCGGCGTATCATCTCTGGCAGAATTCGCCGACGAGCATTTATGAACCAATTGCATACTTGAAGCACGGTTAGATTCGCCTCCTGGGAAAGGGCAAACTTCTCTGCATCACTGGGATACGCATTGTAGCGATGCTCGTAAAGCCAACGTTTCAATATCTTCACTGAGTGCTTTGGCAAATTGCCGCGACGTTTTCTAAGCGAACCATTGACATCAATATGCGTTTCTACCAGCATATCATGAAAGTTCTGTATTTCCTGAACTGCTTGCTCAGAGTCTTGGTCCTCCTCGACAATCTCATCTGCAGATAGAGTGCCCAGCACCGCCATTGTGTCCTGCTGTAAATGATCCTGTTCGATGCTGGACTCCGAGTTGTAGCGCTCACGTGCCGAAACGCCTAAATCGAACTGTCAATAGGACACATATGGATTTGATGCCGATACTCACCTTCGCTTTCTAATAAATTCGCTTGCACATCAGCCTCGTGCATCATGTCCTGAATATTCCGGCGCACTTGGCGATCCAACACCAAATCAACTTCATGCTGTTCCGGCGAGATCATGATTACACACAGCAAACACCAACAAAAAAAATAGGAGTACAAGCACGGAATGACTTGCAGCTCCTCAAAAACTTTTTTCACAAAAAAAAAATAGTAAATAAATATCTTCTATATATTTTCTAGTTTCCGTATTTTTGTGTTCACAGCACCGGCTTTGAAATTAGACTAACTTTGACTAGACGACATTTTCGAGCTGCCACAAATTTATCATGGCCTCCTACTGCATATTAATTTATTTTGAAATTTCTCGCCTGAAAAATTGTTTATTATCGAAACCTACTGTGATATCGTCTATCGACAGCTCCTAGTATAAGACTTAACCTAAGACGTGACAGTATAACATGTCAAATTGACATTGCCAAGCAGAATTTTTGACAAATCGCTTAATACGCGCGCTTAATTCACACAAGGTAAACACTACAGTTGTTCAGTGATTCAATATTTTACGTTGAAGTTTAAATGGTTTATAGAGCAGTCTTCTAACCTCCCTGTGGGAGCTGCGCTTGGGTTGCTTTCTGCGTAGTATTTTACGTATTTGAGAGTGTTGTTGTTGTTGATCTAAAATGGTGTAGACGTGCCGCCTGCCGGTGTAACGTTTCATCTAATTTATATATACACGTACACCGCTGATTTAGTTTAGCGAACAATTAGAATAGCAATGTTTTGTTTTGCTGTCGTTTTAATTATGCATTTTTTGATTTGATATGTATACACTTACGCGAGCATCAATTCGTGCACGCAGCCAACTTCACGTGAGAGTAAAATGTGCGCAGAGCTAACTTCACGGTAGTCAAAAACGTAAACAACGACGAATGGTAAACAATGGATGACAGCGACGAAATGGCTTGTGTCTTAGACGAGCATCTGTTGTCAAACATAAAAAGCAGTGGCAATAATCGCAATAATGACCAGCGAATGGAAGAGGAGAATTTAGAAATGGATCTTAAGACTCCAGTCGAAGGTCACGCAGATCCGCTGCAGGAAACATCTTCGATGCCATCTAACTTTGCGTGGCTTTTTAATGATGAAGACATTTTGCTTGACGATGCACAGCTCACTGAGGAGGTACAAATACCTGGCAAATGTCGTGGTAAACGTGGGCGGCCTTCAAACAACGGCGTCAGTTTCTATTCCAGCAGTGGTCACATCTGGAACGTGATGGATCGTGATGTGACTCCTGTACAGGAGGAACTGATGGTTCCTAGGCAGCAAGCTTGCGGTAAAGGGCCGGCAAGATCCGTTTCCAATGCTGTGGAGTCTTGGATGCTATTATTTGATGATGAAATGTTGCGCATGCTGCTACGTCTGGTTAACGAGCGGATACGTAAGCGAAGAACTAGTAATGCCGCAGAACGGTCCGTAGATCTCACAGAGCTGCGCTCTTGGCTGGGCTTAAGTTATTTGTGTGGCGTGTTTCGTAATGCGCAGTACAATGGACCGCTGGGTAGTTAAACAACTATCACGTATAATTTATCCGTTCTCTCACCCTTTCGCTTTTAACAGAAGAGCTCTGGACGCTAGAGTTAGGAAATGCCATCTTCCGTGCCACAATGTCGCTTACACGCTTCGAGTTTATTGCAAATTGCTTTAGCTGCCAGAGTGATAGCAGCTGGAACGATGCACAGCGCCTGTGGCAAAAACTACTTATAAACTGTCGCTCTTATTATGGACCCAGTGGTTGGCTTTGTGTGGATGAGCAGCAGTCTCTTGATAATGTGCTCTTGGCACTCTGCTGTGATGCCAAGACTCTATATATGACCAATTCGTTACTTAGGAAGCCGGAGTTGAAGCCCAATAGGGAGCTGATGCAGCTCATTTGCGATTACAAAACCACAGGTCGAAATGTTACGCTATGCTCGCATTTTGTCAGCGTGGACCATTGCGAACAACTGCTCCAGTGCAATTTAAGTAGTATTTGCACATTGCCCTCCACTTCGTTGGATTTTCCTAAAACATGGTCGGATGGAACCCTTATAAACGGCTCTAAGAAACTAACCCAGCAATCTGGCGTAGCATTGCTCAGCTGTGGCTTGAACAGACAATTAAATGCCTTGCAAACGCAACTGCACACTTTCCAATCATGCAACCAATTTTTAGAATTGTCTAACAGATATAGTACAGCTTTGTCTCTACCTGCAAGTCTGGCGGGAGCTAAGCCCGGTTTATTCCTGCAGCTGCTGCATTTGATGCTCAATGTGGCAGCTGTTAACGCATGGATATTACTCCGACTATCGCCAACAGGCGATGCCAACATGGAACAACGCGACTGCCAGCGCCAGCTGGGACTCTTTCTAACCCAGCAACGTTTACAACGCCGTTTGCATCGTCGGTCTACGAATACAACGCTTGTTATGCGTTTGCAAATTTGTGAGATTTTGGGTCAGTCTAGCCAGCGGCTGTTAAGTGAAGCCTCGAATGATGCAAAGCACTCAAATGGAGTAGGCGTCATTAGTGTGGCTAATGCCATGTTACCCGAAGGAGTAACTTTGGTCAGTCGCTATGGAGATAGGCATCGTCGTTGCAAACCATGCGCTCGCAACAAGCGTGAGATTAAAGCGCGTTCTCGTTGCCAACAGTGTCAGGTGCATCGATGTGGCAATCATCTAATCTCACGCTGTTACGAATGCATGGGACTTACAACGTCGCAGTTACCTGATGGGAACATCAAGGACATTTAAAACTGTCGACATAATATACCCTACGAATAACAATAAAATATCTAAGCAAAAATTTTAATCCAATAAAATTCCAAGTGAATTATTTTAAAAAGAGGGTTAAATCAAAGATTTAACAGTTCGTCTTGGCCCTGAGTAAATATATATTTGGCGGCTTGTTAATGTAATATTGAATTAATTTTTCAGCCAATGGTTCAGTATATTCGTGAGCAAGACTAAACGTGTTAAAGGTATATAACATTTATTGAAGTTTT
Organism: Drosophila borealis; assembly: GCA_035045885.1. NCBI lineage: Eukaryota > Metazoa > Arthropoda > Insecta > Diptera > Drosophilidae > Drosophila > Drosophila borealis. The sequence goes on along the minus strand of JAWNOR010000126.1, from coordinate 293,106 downwards.
AAAGGTATATGTGCATATTGCTGTAATGCAAAAACGGGATGTTTGTTGTTGCATGATCTTGTGCTCTACAATTACAATTACGGTTTCAGAGTAGTGCGAAAAAAATTGCCTCTAAAATTTGTACTGGAACGATTTTGTCTTGTACTTGGCCGCACTACGATTGCCAGCTGTTGTCTCAAATGGATCGCTTTGATCAAGGAACAGACTAAGGAACTGTTCATTTTGCAACTCATTCAATGGCATTTCAAGTTCGCTACAGGATTTTACAATTTCAGCACAAGCACGCAGGTCCTTGCGCAAGTCTGTAAAATATAAAAATTAGTCATATGCCAATTCAATGAAATGAAGTATAACCCATACATTGATAGTTGAACAGCAAACTTAGGCAATTACCACATGCGGATCGCTGATTGTGCTGCAAAAATACCTCTATTAGACGATGAACGGCATCAATGTTGTGGCGACTCAGGAACGAGGAGCAGAGTGGACTGGCTCTAAAAGAATTATTTTTAGAATATCGAATATCAGTAAAATTGGTGGATGACTCAAATTAATGTGTACGAACCTGCGATCCACCAGTTGCTGCAGCTCCTTATAATGTTCGAATAGTTCGCCTGCAGATTTTTGATCACAGAACCAATCACTGGCAAAACACTGTTTCCATACGCACGCCACCACAAATATGTCCTTGTGCTCTCGGTATATGTCACGCGCGACATCTATTAAGGATACAAGTACTGCTTCGCTTTTCTGAGCCAAAGTCTCCTCAACTATGGTGCGAAACGCAACGCGAATCATGCGTCTGCCCTCTTCTGTATTAAGGCTTCCGCCATAGCCGCGATGCAGCGTCATTAACGCAACATCTGAGTTGCCGTTGTGCCATAGTGCAATAGCCTTAAACGGAGCCAGATCTGAGTACGTGTTTGCAAAAGGATGCTTCAACTGTCGGCATGTCTCAGCTAGCGATTCCAGCTGCTGCATGCGACCCAATGAGCTCAAATACTTTAAGCAGGAGATGAAAACTTCGTTGCAGGGCAACTGCTGCCAGCGTACGCATTGACGTATTAAATAGAGAAAGTCAACCTTATTCTTGATCTCCAGCGTGGCTAGGAGCAAGTTGTCCAGCTGCGGTTGCGACAGAGATCGTATGTCTAGGCCCAGCTGCGGTGAGCGGAGCGTTTTCAAGTCGCTCATCATACCTTTAGACATCAGGCCGACATTCTGTCCAAAGTTCGCTCCGTAATTAGAATCCTCTGCAGCGGGTTTCATCAGATTTTCACGCAGCTCCTCCCATTTTTGTGTCTTACGGTTGACCAACTCGTTGGTGAAGCAATCAATGGCATCCAGCTGCGTAGAGGCCTTTCGCTGTTGTCGCTGCGACGCTCCCGGCCAGAGAAACGCGGTGAGGTAGTTTTGAAAACGTTGCAAGCCCTTTGGCGAGCCAGGTGCTACCGTTGTTGTACCGCTGCTGGTCAGGCGCGTTAGCATGGCCATCTCAGAATGGACGCCACTGGCTGTTTGGCAGACCAGGCACAGACAACACACCTCAGATTGTATAATTGTATTTTCTGTATTTGTTTTTTCTTTTCGCACACTGTTATACTTTTACACTTATCGACAAAATATGAGACTATCGATAATGTTCTTTTTACTGCTATGGATGGTGTATAACAGCACGACAGTTTGTTGTACCTTTGTTTTATTTTCGAATATGCTAAGTAGCGCCTAAAAAAAATACTTACATTTCAGATTACAAATGGATCACAATAAATTAATCCACAAAGTATGTCATAAAAAAGGAACATGCAGCAATGCAATCAAATTGTGGTGCATGGAATGTTTGAACAAATTCTGCAATTAGTAAACATATTACATATGTACTGATGTAATGATTTATTGGAGTTTATTTTAAAATTATATGTAATTATTTATTCATTATAATTGCATTCAAGCTTGAAAGTATATAGATATTTTCATTGCTCTTGTTTCATTTCGCAAGAGCTGTCAGCCGGTCTGCAAGTCGCTCAACAAACCAATCGATATGATATATATCTGCCCGCTGTTTCAGAGGAACGTATAATTTTCACAACTTGGCCACGCTTCAGTCCAAAGTAGCGCGCGACAGGATCTCCCGCCTGGATCCGCATCAACATGTTCTCTTTTAACTTGTATCTACTTAGTAGCTCTTGTTTATCCTCCGCTGTCATTACCACATGCTCTGGCACTAGCTCGTGCTCTGTAATGTTGATAAGCAGCTCGGACTCCAGAAACTGTTCGAGTATATACTTGGGTGCCATGTCGACCAACGATTGCTTGGCCGAGGGAGTCATGCCACCTTGCACAACGACGATGGCCCTATGTATGTTTTCCTCTTGCATACGGGTACAGTACGTCTTTATGGTTTTGATGCCAATCTTCGGTTCCTCAGGAAAAAAGACAAACATCTGGTCGGTAGGATCGTCGTTGTGGGCCACCAATACGATCAAATCTGAGCGCGATGGGCGCTTATCACTGGGTTTGTCGCCAAACATTTCCTTAAACTGCTCCAGAGTCTGGTCCAATTCATCCTGGGTCACAAGGTATCCACGATCGTGGCTCAGCTGCATAATAGTCTTGCGTATTCGCCAAAGTTTATAAGTTTCCGCCTCATCATCCATTGTTACTGAAGTTTTTTAACAAGTTTTAGTAAATCTGCGAACCACGCCGCATCAGAGTCGATTTAATAGTGACGAGATTCGATATATCGTGCGATATCGGAGTGTTGCGCAACGCTTAACATTCAAGATTCACCAACACTTTAATCAGCATGGCCTTGCTTTGAGCGCGCTCCCATGTAATTTTAAATGTGGTGGAATATTATCTCATGTTGTCAGTTAGTTGCCATGTCCCGAATATTCACTGCTGGCTGTCATTGTTGTATAATCTCACGTATTGTATTGAACTCATAATGCACACGAGGTCTTTTTTGTAATATTTTACGTGTAAAATTCAGTTACCGCCAGACTAAAACATGTAGAAAATTTTTAGTATTTCAATACCTGTTAATGTTCTGTCCTATTACCTGCGAGCATGAGGAGAGTGCTTTTTTAGCTAGTAACTACATTTGTCATTAATATTTTTTATTGTATTATTTACTTCTTTTCTAACTGCTTATACAAGCATCCCTATATACATATAATGAAATGCCACAGACACATACGGTTGAAACATTTTTTGAGTAATATAGTACAGGGTACCTCTTGGTGGTGACACTCTCACAATGTTCACAAGGGGCTCACAATAATTTGAAATATCATCGGATGACTTTCGTTTTGGGGCTCCTGGGCACACGTTCACGTTATCCCTGTCGCCAATGTCACCGCAAATGACTGACAGTTTATCTAATAGAAAATTTTCTGCACGTTGTGTTTCCAAAACACATAGTTTCTCCTATTAACAAATTGTGTGGAAAATATGAATATGAATGTGCACGAATTTTTTATTAATAGGATGCTTATGATATATGTATGCACAAACATAAAAATATTTCTATATTTAAAACTGTTTGTCCTGACTGACTGACTGATTGGCGATCAACGCACAGCCGAAATCGTAATAGCTAGGAAGCTGTGTTGTATTCCTGGTTGTACATACATACATGCATGTTTGTTTTGTATATATTCAAACATACATGCCATCGTACATGTATGAATACATGTCCGGATATATAAATACATGCGCACATACATACATACATACATATCTACATAAAGACATTCACACATACATACATACAAACACACACACACACATACATACATACGCACGTAAGTAAATATGTACATACATATATACATACACACACACATACATACATACATACATACATACGTACAAACCTACATACTTACATCCACACACCTACAGCTGCTCCACCGGCCGTCGGAGCCCACGTTTCCTGCCTTGTTGAATTTCAGCAGGGCCTACTTGAGTTTTTGAGAATCGAGGAGGAAAGCACCTGGAAGAAATTCGTTTTATTTAAATTTGCAGTACAGCGACAAATAGGCTTGGTCAAACATACACACATACATTCAGACGTACATAAGTAAATATGAACATACATACATACCTACATACGTACATAAGTAAATATGTACATACATACATACATACATACATACCTACATACGTACATAAGTAAATATGTACATACATACATACATAATACATACATACATACATACATACATACATACATACATACATACATACATACATACATACATACATACATACATACATACATACATACATACATACATACATACATACATACATACATACATACATACATACATACATACATACATACATACATACATACATACATACATACATACATACATACATACATACATACATACATACATACATACACACACCTACTGCTGCTCCACCGGCCGTCGGAGCCCACGTTTTCTGCCTTGTTGAATTTCAGCAGGGCCTACTTGAATTTTTGAGAATCGAGGAGGAAAGCACCTGGATGAAATTCGTTTTATTTAAATTTGGAGTACAGCGACAAATAGGCTTGGTCTGCTTTTGGTATTAGAAAATAAACATGCATGCATACATATATATATATATAAATGCATACATACATGCATGCATACACTACAGCACAAACGCCCACACACAAACACACACGTACATACACACACATCTAAGCTACTTATATTCCTTCGTAGAAAATACTTGTATTATTATACTAGCTGGTATACCCCAGCCTTTCGGGGTCTAAATAAATTCTCTCAAAGATCTTTGAAATTGAATTTGAAACCGATCGGACGGTAAGCTAATTTACCATTTAGATGCTGACGCCATACCATTAACAAAAAGCCAAACCACTTGCAAATTTGACCGAGTTATGGGGAAGGGAAATTTTGACCTATGACTATATAGGATATTTGAGGGTAGCATTTTCGCATGAATTTTGACTAAAAATAATGTTGCCAGGTTTAGAAGCCGAATGGATTCAGAGGTCAAGCAATGAACAGAAAGCAAAACTTTATAAAAACCGTTTGAGTTTTAACCGAGTTATGGGGGTGGGAAATTTTATTTAATGTCTATAGAGGATATCTGAGGGTACAATTTTCACATGAATTTTGACTCATAATAATGTTACAAGACTTAGATGCCAAATTGATCTAGAGGTCAAAACATGCACAAAAAGCCAAACCTTATGAAAATCTGATGAGATTTCACCGAGTTATGGGGGTGGGAAATTTTGACCATGTCTATATAGAATAATTATGGGTACCATTCTCACATAAATTTTGACTAGAAATAAGGTTGCCTGGTTTAGATGCCTAATTGATCTGAAGGTCAAACCATGAACAAAAAACCAAACCTTATGAAAATCTGATATAATTTGACCGAGTTATGGGGGTGGGAAAGTTGACCTATGTCTATATAGGATATTTGAGAGTACCATTTTCCCATGAATTTTGACTAAAAATGTGGTTGTCATATTTAGATGCCAGATTGATCTAGAGGTTAAACCATGAACAATACGCAAAACTTCGTGAAAATTAGACGAGATTTAACCGAGTTATGGGGATGGGAAAGTTGACCTATGTCTATATTGGATATTTGAGAGTACCATTTTCACTTGAATTTTGACTAAAAATATTGTTTTCAGATTTAGATGCCAGATTGATCTAGAGGCTAAACCATGCACAAAAAGCCAAACCTTATGAAAATCTGATAAGATTTGACTGAGCTATGGGGTTGGGAAAGCTGACCTATGTCTATATAGAATATTTAAGGGTATAATTTTCACTTGAATTTTGACGAAAAATAATGTTGTCAGATTTAGATGCCAGATTGATCTAGAGGCCAACCATGCACAAAAAGCCAAACCTTATGAAAATCGGATGAGATTTGGCCGAGTTATGGGGGTGGGAAAGTTTATCTAAGTTTATATAGGATATTTGAGGGTATAATTTTCAATTGTATTTTGACGAAAAATAATGTTGTCCGATTTAGATGCAAGATTGACCTAGAGGCCAAACCATGCACAAAAAGCCAAACCTTATGAAAATCTGATGAGATTTGGCCGAGTTATGGGGGTGGGAAAGTTTACCTATGTCTATATAGGATATTTGAGGGTATATTTTTCACTTGAATTTTGACGGAAAATAATGTTGTCAGATTTATATGCAAGAGGCCAAACCATGCACAAAAAGCCAAACCTTATGAAAATCGGATGAGATTTGACCGAGTTATGGGGGTGGGAAAGTTGACCTATGTCTATATAGGATATTTGAGGGTACCATTTTCACTTGAATTTTGACTAAAAATGTGGTTGTCAGATTTAGATGCCAGATTGATCTAGAGGCCAAACCATGCACAAAACGCGAAACCTTATGAAAATCGGATGAGATTTGCCAGAGTAATGGGGGTGGGAAAGTTTATCTATGTCTATATAGGATATTTGAGGGTATAATTTTCACTTGTATTTTGACGAAAAATAATGTTGTCAGATTTAGATGCAAGATTGACCTAGAGGCCTAACCATGCACAAAAAGCCAAACCTTATAAAAATCGGATGAGATTTGACCGAGTAATGGGGGTGGGAAAGTTTACCTATGTCTATATAGGATATTTGAGGGTATAATTTTCATTTGAATTTTGACTAGAAATAATGTTGTCAGATTAATATGCCAGATTGATCTAGAGGCCAAACCATGCACAAAAAGCCAAACCTTATGAAAATCTGATGAGATTTGGCCGACTTATGGAGGTGGGAAAGTTTACCTATGTCTATATAGGATATTTGAGAGTACCATCTTCACTTAAATTTTGACGGAAAATAATGTTGTCAGATTTAGATGCATGATTGATCTAGAGGCCAAACCATGCACAAAAAGCCAAACCTTATGAAAATCGGTTGAGATTTGACCGAGTTATGGGGGAGAGAAAGTTGACCTATGTCTATATAGGATATTTGAGGGTATATTTTTCACTTGAATTTTGACTAAAAATAATGTTGTCAGATTTAGAAGCAAGAGGCCAAACCATGCACAAAAAGCCAAAGCTTATGAAAATCGGATGAGATTTGACCGAGTTATGGGGGTGGGAAAGTCGACCTATGTCTATATAGGATATTTGAGGGTACCATTTTCACTTGAATTTTGACTAAAAATATAGGATATTTGAGGGTACCATTTTCACTTGAATTTTGACTAAAAATATTGTTTTCAGATTTAGATGCCAGGTTGATCTAGAGGCCAAACCATGCACAAGAAGCCAAACCTTATGAAAATCGGATGAGATTTGCCAGAGTAATGGGGTTGGGAAAGTTGACCTATGTCTATATAGAATATTTAAGGGTATAATTTTCACTTGAATTTTGACCGAAAATAATGTTGTCAGATTTAGAAGCAAGAGGCCAAACCATGCACAAAAAGCCAAAGCTTATGAAAATCGGATGAGATTTGACCGAGTTATGCGGGTGGGAAAGTCGACCTATGTCTATATAGGATATTTGAGGGTACCATTTTCACTTGAATTTTGACTAAAAATATAGGATATTTGAGGGTACCATTTTCACTTGAATTTTGACTAAAAATATAGGATATTTGAGGGTACCATTTTCACTTGAATTTTGACTAAAAATATTGTCTCCAGATTTAGATGCCAGGTTGATCTAGAGGCCAAACCATGCACAAGAAGCCCAACCTTATGAAAATCTGATAAGATTTGACCGAGCTATGGGGTTGGGAAAGTTGACCTATGTCTATATAGAATATTTAAGGGTATAATTTTCACTTGAATTTTGACGGAAAATTATGTTGTCAGATTTAGATGCCAGATTGATCTAGAGGCCAAACCATGCACAAAACGCGAAACCTTATGAAAATCGGATGAGATTTGCCAGAGTAATGGGGGTGGGAAAGTTTATCTATGTCTATATAGGATATTTGAGGGTATAATTTTCACTTGTATTTTGAAGAAAAATAATGTTGTCAGATTTAGATGCAAGACTGACCTAGAGGCCAAACCATGCACAAAAAGACAAACCTTATGAAAATCGGATGAGATTTGACCGAGTTATGCGGGTGGGAAAGTCGACCTATGTCTATATAGGATATTTGAGGGTACCATTTTCACTTGAATTTTGACTAAAAATATAGGATATTTGAGGGTACCATTTTCACTTGAATTTTGACTAAAAATATTGTTTTCAGATTTAGATGCCAGGTTGATCTAGAGACCAAACCATGCACAAGAAGCCAAACCTTATGAAAATCGGATGAGATTTGCCAGAGTAATGGGGTTGGGAAAGTTGACCTATGTCTATATAGAATATTTAAGGGTATAATTTTCACTTGAATTTTGACCGAAAATAATGTTGTCAGATTTAGAAGCAAGAGGCCAAACCATGCACAAAAAGCCAAAGCTTATGAAAATCGGATGAGATTTGACCGAGTTATGCGGGTGGGAAAGTCGACCTATGTCTATATAGGATATTTGAGGGTACCATTTTCACTTGAATTTTGACTAAAAATATAGGATATTTGAGGGTACAATTTTCACTTGAATTTTGACTAAAAATATTGTTTTCAGATTTAGATGCCAGGTTGATCTAGAGGCCAAACCATGCACAAGAAGCCAAACCTTATGAAAATCTGATAAGATTTGACCGAGCTATGGGGTTGGGAAAGTTGACCTATGTCTATATAGAATATTTAAGGGTATAATTTTCACTTGAATTTTGACGGAAAATTATGTTGTCAGATTTAGATGCCAGATTGATCTAGAGGCCAAACCATGCACAAAAAGCCAAACCTTATGAAAATCGGATGAGATTAGCCAGAGTAATGGGGGTGGGAAAGTTGACCTATGTCTATATAGGATATTTGAGAGTACCATCTGCACTTGAATTTTGACTAAAAATATTGTTTTCAGATTTAGATGCCAGATTGATCTAGAGGCCAAACCATGCACAAAAAGCCAAACCTTATGAAAATCTGATGAGATTTGGCCGACTTATGGGGGTGGGAAAGTTTACCTATGTCTATATAGGATATTTGAGAGTACCATCTTCACTTAAATTTTGACGGAAAATAATGTTGTCAGATTTAGATGCATGATTGATCTAGAGGCCAAACCATGCACAAAAAGCCAAACCTTATGAAAATCGGTTGAGATTTGACCGAGTTATGGGGGAGAGAAAGTTGACCCATGTCTATATAGGATATTTGAGGGTATAATTTTCATTTGAATTTTGACTAGAAATAATGTTGTCAGATTAATATGCCAGATTGATCTAGAGGCCAAACCATGCACAAAAAGCCAAACCTTATGAAAATCTGATGAGATTTGGCCGACTTATGGGGGTGGGAAAGTTTACCTATGTCTATATAGGATATTTGAGAGTACCATCTTCACTTAAATTTTGACGGAAAATAATGTTGTCAGATTTAGATGCATGATTGATCTAGAGGCCAAACCATGCACAAAAAGCCAAACCTTATGAAAATCGGTTGAGATTTGACCGAGTTATGGGGGAGAGAAAGTTGACCCATGTCTATATAGGATATTTGAGGGTATATTTTTCACTTGAATTTTGACTAAAAATAATGTTGTCAGATTTAGAAGCAAGAGGCCAAACCATGCACAAAAAGCCAAAGCTTATGAAAATCGGATGAGATTTGACCGAGTTATGCGGGTGGGAAAGTCGACCTATGTCTATATAGGATATTTGAGGGTACCATTTTCACTTGAATTTTGACTAAAAATATAGGATATTTGAGGGTACCATTTTCACTTGAATTTTGACTAAAAATATTGTTTTCAGATTTAGATGCCAGGTTGATCTAGAGGCCAAACCATGCACAAGAAGCCAAACCTTATGAAAATCGGATGAGATTTGCCAGAGTAATGGGGTTGGGAAAGTTGACCTATGTCTATATAGAATATTTAAGGGTATAATTTTCACTTGAATTTTGACGGAAAATTATGTTGTCAGATTTAGATGCCAGATTGATCTAGGGGCCAAACCATGCACAAAACGCGAAACCTTATGAAAATCGGATGAGATTTGCCAGAGTAATGGGGGTGGGAAAGTTTATCTATGTCTATATAGGATATTTGAGGGTATAATTTTCACTTGTGTTTTGACGAGAAATAATGTTGTCAGATTTAGAAGCAAGAGGCCAAACCGTGCACAAAAAGCCAAAGCTTATGAAAATCGGATGAGATTTGACCGAGTTATGCGGGTGGGAAAGTCGACCTATGTCTATATAGGATATTTGAGGGTACCATTTTCACTTGAATTTTGACTAAAAATATAGGATATTTGAGGGTACCATTTTCACTTGAATTTTGACTAAAAATAATGTTGTCAGATTTAGAAGCCAGATTGATCTAGAGACCAAACCAATCGCAAAAAGCCAAAGCTTATGACAATCGGATGAGATTTGACCGAGTTATGCGGGTGGGAAAGTTGACCTATGTCTATATAGGTTATTTGATGGTACCATTTTCCCATGAATTTTGACTAAAAATAATGTTGCCAGGCTTGGATGCCAAATTGATCTAGAGGTTAAACCATGAACAATAAGCCAAACTTCGTGAAAATCAGATGAGATTTGGCCGACTTATGGGGGTGGGAAAGTTTACCTATGTCTATATAGGATATTTGAGAGTACCATCTTCACTTAAATTTTGACGGAAAATAATGTTGTCAGATTTAGATGCATGATTGATCTAGAGGCCAAACCATGCACAAAAAGCCAAACCTTATGAAAATCGGTTGAGATTTGACCGAGTTATGGGGGAGAGAAAGTTGACCCATGTCTATATAGGATATTTGAGGGTATATTTTTCACTTGAATTTTGACTAAAAATAATGTTGTCAGATTTAGAAGCAAGAGGCCAAACCATGCACAAAAAGCCAAAGCTTATGAAAATCGGATGAGATTTGACCGAGTTATGCGGGTGGGAAAGTCGACCTATGTCTATATAGGATATTTGAGGGTACCATTTTCACTTGAATTTTGACTAAAAATATAGGATATTTGAGGGTACCATTTTCACTTGAATTTTGACTAAAAATATTGTTTTCAGATTTAGATGCCAGGTTGATCTAGAGGCCAAACCATGCACAAGAAGCCAAACCTTATGAAAATCGGATGAGATTTGCCAGAGTAATGGGGTTGGGAAAGTTGACCTATGTCTATATAGAATATTTAAGGGTATAATTTTCACTTGAATTTTGACCGAAAATAATGTTGTCAGATTTAGAAGCAAGAGGCCAAACCGTGCACAAAAAGCCAAACCTTATGAAAATCGGATGAGATTTGACCGAGTTATGCGGGTGGGAAAGTCGACCTATGTCTATATAGGATATTTGAGGGTACCATTTTCACTTGAATTTTGACTAAAAATATAGGATATTTGAGGGTACCATTTTCACTTGAATTTTGACTAAAAATAATGTTGTCAGATTTAGAAGCCAGATTGATCTAGAGACCAAACCAATCGCAAAAAGCCAAAGCTTATGACAATCGGATGAGATTTGACCGAGTTATGCGGGTGGGAAAGTTGACCTATGTCTATATAGGTTATTTGATGGTACCATTTTCCCATGAATTTTGACTAAAAATAATGTTGCCATGCTTGGATGCCAAATTGATCTAGAGGTTAAACCATGAACAATAAGCCAAACCTTATGAAAATCGGATGAGATTAGCCAGAGTAATGGGGGTGGGAAAGTTGACCTATGTCTATATAGGATATTTGAGAGTACCATCTGCACTTAAATTTTGACGGAAAATAATGTTGTCAGATTTAGATGCATGATTGATCTAGAGGCCAAACCATGCACAAAAAGCCAAACCTTATGAAAATCGGTTGAGATTTGACCGAGTTATGGGGGAGAGAAAGTTGACCCATGTCTATATAGGATATTTGAGGGTATATTTTTCACTTGAATTTTGACTAAAAATAATGTTGTCAGATTTAGAAGCAAGAGGCCAAACCATGCACAAAAAGCCAAAGCTTATGAAAATCGGATGAGATTTGACCGAGTTATGCGGGTGGGAAAGTCGACCTATGTCTATATAGGATATTTGAGGGTACCATTTTCACTTGAATTTTGACTAAAAATATAGGATATTTGAGGGTACCATTTTCACTTGAATTTTGACTAAAAATATTGTTTTCAGATTTAGATGCCAGGTTGATCTAGAGGCCAAACCATGCACAAGAAGCCAAACCTTATGAAAATCGGATGAGATTTGCCAGAGTAATGGGGGTGGGAAAGTTGACCTATGTCTATATAGAATATTTAAGGGTATAATTTTCACTTGAATTTTGACCGAAAATAATGTTGTCAGATTTAGAAGCAAGAGGCCAAACCGTGCACAAAAAGCCAAAGCTTATGAAAATCGGATGAGATTTGACCGAGTTATGCGGGTGGGAAAGTCGACCTATGTCTATATAGGATATTTGAGGGTACCATTTTCACTTGAATTTTGACTAAAAATAATGTTGTCAGATTTAGAAGCCAGATTGATCTAGAGACCAAACCAATCGCAAAAAGCCAAAGCTTATGACAATCGGATGAGATTTGACCGAGTTATGCGGGTGGGAAAGTTGACCTATGTCTATATAGGTTATTTGATGGTACCATTTTCCCATGAATTTTGACTAAAAATAATGTTGCCAGGCTTGGATGCCAAATTGATCTAGAGGTTAAACCATGAACAATAAGCCAAACTTCGTGAAAATCAGATGAGATTTGGCCGACTTATGGGGGTGGGAAAGTTTACCTATGTCTATATAGGATATTTGAGAGTACCATCTTCACTTAAATTTTGACGGAAAATAATGTTGTCAGATTTAGATGCATGATTGATCTAGAGGCCAAACCATGCACAAAAAGCCAAACCTTATGAAAATCGGTTGAGATTTGACCGAGTTATGGGGGAGAGAAAGTTGACCTATGTCTATATAGGATATTTGAGGGTATATTTTACACTTGAATTTTGACTAAAAATAATGTTGTCAGATTTAGAAGCAAGAGGCCAAACCATGCACAAAAAGCCAAAGCTTATGAAAATCGGATGAGATTTGACCGAGTTATGCGGGTGGGAAAGTCGACCTATGTCTATATAGGATATTTGAGGGTACCATTTTCACTTGAATTTTGACTAAAAATATAGGATATTTGAGGGTACCATTTTCACTTGAATTTTGACTAAAAATATTGTTTTCAGATTTAGATGCCAGGTTGATCTAGAGGCCAAACCATGCACAAGAAGCCAAACCTTATGAAAATCGGATGAGATTTGCCAGAGTAATGGGGTTGGGAAAGTTGACCTATGTCTATATAGAATATTTAAGGGTATAATTTTCACTTGAATTTTGACCGAAAATAATGTTGTCAGATTTAGAAGCAAGAGGCCAAACCATGCACAAAAAGCCAAAGCTTATGAAAATCGGATGAGATTTGACCGAGTTATGCGGGTGGGAAAGTCGACCTATGTCTATATAGGATATTTGAGGGTACCATTTTCACTGGAATTTTGACTAAAAATATAGGATATTTGAGGGTACCATTTTCACTTGAATATTGACTAAAAATATTGTTTTCAGATTTAGATGCCAGGTTGATCTAGAGGCCAAACCATGCACAAGAAGCCAAACCTTATGAAAATCTGGTAAGATTTGACCGAGCTATGGGGTTGGGAAAGTTGACCTATGTCTATATAGAATATTTAAGGGTATAATTTTCACTTGAATTGTGACGGAAAATTATGTTGTCAGATTTAGATGCCAGATTGATCTAGAGGCCAAACCATGCACAAAAAGCCAAACCTTATGAATATCGGATGAGATTAGCCAGAGTAATGGGGGTGGGAAAGTTGACCTATGTCTATATAGGATATTTAAGAGTATCATTTTCACTTGAATTTTGACTAAAAATGTGGTTGTCATATTTAGATGCCAGATTGATCTAGAGGCCAAGCCATGTACAAAAAGCCAAACCTTATGAAAATCGGATGAGATTTGACCGAGTTATGGGGGTGGGAAAGTTGACCTATGTCTAGATAGGATATTTGAGGGTACCATTTTCACTTGAATTTTGACTAAAAATGTGGTTGTCATATTTAGATGCCAGATTGATCTAGAGGCCAAACCATGCACAAAAAGCCAAACCTTATGAAAATCGGATGAGATTTGCCAGAGTTATGGGGGTGGGAAAGTTGACCTATGTCTATATAGGATATTTAAGAGTACCATTTTCACTTGAATTTTGACTAAAAATATTGTTTTCAGATTTAGATGCCAGATTGGTCTAGAGGCCAAACCATGCACAAAAAGCCAAACCTTATGAAAATCTGATAAGATTTGACCGAGCTATGGGGTAGGGAAAGTTGACCTATGTCTATAAAGGATATATGAGGGTACCATTTCCACTTGAATTTTGACTAAAAAAAATGTTGTCAGATTTAGATGCCAGATTGATCTAGAGGCCAAACCATGCACAAAATGCCAAACCTTATGAAAATCGGATGAGATTTGCCAGAGTTATGGGGGTGGAAAAGTTGACCTATGTCTATATAGGATATTTGAGAGTACCATTTTCACTTGAATTTTGACTAAAAATGTTGTGGTCAGATTTAGATGCTTTATTGATCTAGAGGCCAAACCATGTACAAAAAGCCAAACCTTATGAAAATCGGTTGAGATTTGACCGAGTTATGGGGGTGGTTAAGTTGACCTATGTCTATATAGGATATTTGAGGGTACCATTTTCACTTGAATTTTGACTAAAAATAATGTTGTCAGATTTAGAAGCCAGATTGATCTAGAGACCAAACCAATCGCAAAAAGCCAAAGCTTATGAAAATCGGATGAGATTTGACCGAGTTATGCGGGTGGGAAAGTTGACCTATGTCTATATAGGTTATTTGAGGGTACCATTTTCCCATGAATTTTGACTAAAATAATGTTGCCAGGCTTGGATGCCAAATTGATCTAGAGGTTAAACCATGTACAAAAAGCCAAACCTTATGAAAATCGGATGAGATTTGACCGAGTTATGGGGGAGAAAAAGTTGACCTATGTCTATATAGGATATTTAAGGGTACCATCTTCACTTGAATTTTGACGGAAAATAATGTTGTCAGATTTAGATGCTTTATTGATCTAGAGGCCAAACCATGTACAAAAAGCCAAACCTTATGAAAATCGGATGAGATTTGACCGAGTTATGGGGGTGGGAAAGTTGACCTATGTCTAGATAGGATATTTGAGGGTACCATTTTCACTTGAATTTTGACTAAAAATGTGGTTGTCATATTTAGATGCCAGATTGGTCTAGAGGCCAAACCATGCACAAAAAGCCAAACCTTATGAAAATCTGATAAGATTTGACCGAGCTATGGGGTAGGGAAAGTTGACCTATGTCTATAAAGGATATATGAGGGTACCATTTCCACTTGAATTTTGACTAAAAAAAATGTTGTCAGATTTAGATGCCAGATTGATCTAGAGGCCAAACCATGCACAAAATGCCAAACCTTATGAAAATCGGATGAGATTTGCCAGAGTTATGGGGGTGGAAAAGTTGACCTATGTCTATATAGGATATTTGAGAGTACCATTTTCACTTGAATTTTGACTAAAAATGTTGTGGTCAGATTTAGATGCTTTATTGATCTAGAGGCCAAACCATGTACAAAAAGCCAAACCTTATGAAAATCGGTTGAGATTTGACCGAGTTATGGGGGTGGTTAAGTTGACCTATGTCTATATAGGATATTTGAGGGTACCATTTTCACTTGAATTTGGACTAAAAATAATGTTGTCAGATTTAGAAGCCAGATTGATCTAGAGACCAAACCAATCGCAAAAAGCCAAAGCTTATGAAAATCGGATGAGATTTGACCGAGTTATGCGGGTGGGAAAGTTGACCTATGTCTATATAGGTTATTTGAGGGTACCATTTTCCCATGAATTTTGACTAAAATAATGTTGCCAGGCTTGGATGCCAAATTGATCTAGAGGTTAAACCATGTACAAAAAGCCAAACCTTATGAAAATCGGATGAGATTTGACCGAGTTATGGGGGTGGGAAACTTGACCTATGTCTAGATAGGATATTTAAGGGTACCATCTTCACTTGAATTTTGACTAAAAATGTGGTTGTCAGATTTAGATGCCAGATTGATCTAGAGGCCAAACCATGTACAAAAAGCCAAACCTTATGAAAATCGGATGAGATTTGACCGAGTTATGGGGGTGGTTAAGTTGACCTATGTCTAGATAGGATATTTGAGGGTACCATTTTCACTTGAATTTTGACTAAAAATGTGGTTGTCATATTTAGATGCCAGATTGATCTAGAGGCCAAACCATGCACAAAAAGCCAAACCTTATGAAAATCGGATGAGATTTGCCAGAGTTATGGGGGTGGGAAAGTTGACCTATGTCTATATAGGATATTTAAGAGTACCATTTTCACTTGAATTTTGACTAAAAATATTGTTTTCAGATTTAGATGCCAGATTGGTCTAGAGGCCAAACCATGCACAAAAAGCCAAACCTTATGAAAATCTGATAAGATTTGACCGAGCTATGGGGTAGGGAAAGTTGACCTATGTCTATAAAGGATATATGAGGGTACCATTTCCACTTGAATTTTGACTAAAAAAAATGTTGTCAGATTTAGATGCCAGATTGATCTAGAGGCCAAACCATGCACAAAATGCCAAACCTTATGAAAATCGGATGAGATTTGCCAGAGTTATGGGGGTGGAAAAGTTGACCTATGTCTATATAGGATATTTGAGAGTACCATTTTCACTTGAATTTTGACTAAAAATGTTGTGGTCAGATTTAGATGCTTTATTGATCTAGAGGCCAAACCATGTACAAAAAGCCAAACCTTATGAAAATCGGTTGAGATTTGACCGAGTTATGGGGGTGGTTAAGTTGACCTATGTCTATATAGGATATTTGAGGGTACCATTTTCACTTGAATTTTGACTAAAAATAATGTTGTCAGATTTAGAAGCCAGATTGATCTAGAGAAAAAACCAATCGCAAAAAGCCAAAGCTTATGAAAATCGGATGAGATTTGACCGAGTTATGCGGGTGGGAAAGTTGACCTATGTCTATATAGGTTATTTGAGGGTACCATTTTCCCATGAATTTTGACTAAAAATAATGTTGCCAGGCTTGGATGCCAAATTGATCTAGAGGTTAAACCATGAACAATAAGCCAAACTTCGTGAAAATCAGATGAGATTTAACCGAGTTATGGGGGAGAAAAAGTTGACCTATGTCTATATAGGATATTTGAGGGTACCATCTTCACTTGAATTTTGACTAAAAATGTGGTTGTCAGATTTAGATGCCAGATTGATCTAGAGGCCAAACCATGTACAAAAAGCCAAACCTTATGAAAATCGGATGAGATTTGACCGAGTTATGGGGGTGGGAAACTTGACCTATGTCTAGATAGGATATTTAAGGGTACCATCTTCACTTGAATTTTGACTAAAAATGTGGTTGTCAGATTTAGATGCCAGATTGATCTAGAGGCCAAACCATGTACAAAAAGCCAAACCTTATGAAAATCGGATGAGATTTGACCGAGTTATGGGGGTGGGAAAGTTGACCTATGTCTAGATAGGATATTTAAGGGTACCATCTTCACTTGAATTTTGACTAAAAATGTGGTTGTCAGATTTAGATGCCAGATTGATCTAGAGGCCAAACCATGCACAAAAAGCCAAACCTTATGAAAATCGGATGAGATTTGCCAGAGTTATGGGGGTGGGAAAGTTGACCTATGTCTAAATAGGATATTTGAGAGTACCATCTTCACTTGAATTTTGACTAAAAATAATGTTGTCAGATTAAGATGCCAGATTGATCTAGAGGCCAAACCATGTACAAAAAGCCAAACCTTGTGAAATTCGGATGAGATTTGACCGAGTTATGGGGGTGGGAAAGTTTACCTATGTCTATAAAGGATATATGAGGGTACCATTTCCACTTGAATTTTGACTAAAAAAAATGTTGTCAGATTTAGATGCCAGATTGATCTAGAGGCCAAACCATGTACAAAAAGCCAAACCTTATGAAAATCGGATGAGATTTGCCAGAGTTATGGGGGTGGAAAAGTTGACCTATGTCTATATAGGATATTTGAGAGTACCATTTTCACTTGAATTTTGACGGAAAATAATGTTGTCAGATTTAGAAGCCAGATTGATCTAGAGACCAAACCAATCGCAAAAAGCCAAACCTTATGAAAATCGGATGAGATTTGACCGAGTTATGGGGGTGGGAAAGTTGACCTATGTCTAGATAGGATATTTAAGGGTACCATCTTCACTTGAATTTTGACTAAAAATGTGGTTGTCAGATTTAGATGCCAGATTGATCTAGAGGCCAAACCATGTACAAAAAGCCAAACCTTATGAAAATCGGATGAGATTTGCCAGAGTTATGGGGGTGGAAAAGTTGACCTATGTCTATATAGGATATTTGAGGGTACCATTTTCACTTGAATTTTGACTAAAAATATAGGATATTTGAGGGTACCATTTTCACTTGAATTTTGACTAAAAATATTGTTTTCAGATTTAGATGCCAGGTTGATCTAGAGGCCAAACCATGCACAAGAAGCCAAACCTTATGAAAATCGGATGAGATTTGCCAGAGTAATGGGGTTGGGAAAGTTGACCTATGTCTATATAGAATATTTAAGGGTATAATTTTCACTTGAATTTTGACCGAAAATAATGTTGTCAGATTTAGAAGCAAGAGGCCAAACCGTGCACAAAAAGCCAAAGCTTATGAAAATCGGATGAGATTTGACCGAGTTATGCGGGTGGGAAAGTCGACCTATGTCTATATAGGATATTTGAGGGTACCATTTTCACTTGAATTTTGACTAAAAATATAGGATATTTGAGGGTACCATTTTCACTTGAATTTTGACTAAAAATAATGTTGTCAGATTTAGAAGCCAGATTGATCTAGAGACCAAACCAATCGCAAAAAGCCAAAGCTTATGACAATCGGATGAGATTTGACCGAGTTATGCGGGTGGGAAAGTTGACCTATGTCTATATAGGTTATTTGATGGTACCATTTTCCCATGAATTTTGACTAAAAATAATGTTGCCATGCTTGGATGCCAAATTGATCTAGAGGTTAAACCATGAACAATAAGCCAAACCTTATGAAAATCGGATGAGATTAGCCAGAGTAATGGGGGTGGGAAAGTTGACCTATGTCTATATAGGATATTTGAGAGTACCATCTGCACTTAAATTTTGACGGAAAATAATGTTGTCAGATTTAGATGCATGATTGATCTAGAGGCCAAACCATGCACAAAAAGCCAAACCTTATGAAAATCGGTTGAGATTTGACCGAGTTATGGGGGAGAGAAAGTTGACCCATGTCTATATAGGATATTTGAGGGTATATTTTTCACTTGAATTTTGACTAAAAATAATGTTGTCAGATTTAGAAGCAAGAGGCCAAACCATGCACAAAAAGCCAAAGCTTATGAAAATCGGATGAGATTTGACCGAGTTATGCGGGTGGGAAAGTCGACCTATGTCTATATAGGATATTTGAGGGTACCATTTTCACTTGAATTTTGACTAAAAATATAGGATATTTGAGGGTACCATTTTCACTTGAATTTTGACTAAAAATATTGTTTTCAGATTTAGATGCCAGGTTGATCTAGAGGCCAAACCATGCACAAGAAGCCAAACCTTATGAAAATCGGATGAGATTTGCCAGAGTAATGGGGTTGGGAAAGTTGACCTATGTCTATATAGAATATTTAAGGGTATAATTTTCACTTGAATTTTGACCGAAAATAATGTTGTCAGATTTAGAAGCAAGAGGCCAAACCGTGCACAAAAAGCCAAAGCTTATGAAAATCGGATGAGATTTGACCGAGTTATGCGGGTGGGAAAGTCGACCTATGTCTATATAGGATATTTGAGGGTACCATTTTCACTTGAATTTTGACTAAAAATAATGTTGTCAGATTTAGAAGCCAGATTGATCTAGAGACCAAACCAATCGCAAAAAGCCAAAGCTTATGACAATCGGATGAGATTTGACCGAGTTATGCGGGTGGGAAAGTTGACCTATGTCTATATAGGTTATTTGATGGTACCATTTTCCCATGAATTTTGACTAAAAATAATGTTGCCAGGCTTGGATGCCAAATTGATCTAGAGGTTAAACCATGAACAATAAGCCAAACTTCGTGAAAATCAGATGAGATTTGGCCGACTTATGGGGGTGGGAAAGTTTACCTATGTCTATATAGGATATTTGAGAGTACCATCTTCACTTAAATTTTGACGGAAAATAATGTTGTCAGATTTAGATGCATGATTGATCTAGAGGCCAAACCATGCACAAAAAGCCAAACCTTATGAAAATCGGTTGAGATTTGACCGAGTTATGGGGGAGAGAAAGTTGACCTATGTCTATATAGGATATTTGAGGGTATATTTTACACTTGAATTTTGACTAAAAATAATGTTGTCAGATTTAGAAGCAAGAGGCCAAACCATGCACAAAAAGCCAAAGCTTATGAAAATCGGATGAGATTTGACCGAGTTATGCGGGTGGGAAAGTCGACCTATGTCTATATAGGATAGTTGAGGGTACCATTTTCACTTGAATTTTGACTAAAAATATAGGATATTTGAGGGTACCATTTTCACTTGAATTTTGACTAAAAATATTGTTTTCAGATTTAGATGCCAGGTTGATCTAGAGGCCAAACCATGCACAAGAAGCCAAACCTTATGAAAATCGGATGAGATTTGCCAGAGTAATGGGGTTGGGAAAGTTGACCTATGTCTATATAGAATATTTAAGGGTATAATTTTCACTTGAATTTTGACCGAAAATAATGTTGTCAGATTTAGAAGCAAGAGGCCAAACCATGCACAAAAAGCCAAAGCTTATGAAAATCGGATGAGATTTGACCGAGTTATGCGGGTGGGAAAGTCGACCTATGTCTATATAGGATATTTGAGGGTACCATTTTCACTGGAATTTTGACTAAAAATATAGGATATTTGAGGGTACCATTTTCACTTGAATATTGACTAAAAATATTGTTTTCAGATTTAGATGCCAGGTTGATCTAGAGGCCAAACCATGCACAAGAAGCCAAACCTTATGAAAATCTGGTAAGATTTGACCGAGCTATGGGGTTGGGAAAGTTGACCTATGTCTATATAGAATATTTAAGGGTATAATTTTCACTTGAATTGTGACGGAAAATTATGTTGTCAGATTTAGATGCCAGATTGATCTAGAGGCCAAACCATGCACAAAAAGCCAAACCTTATGAATATCGGATGAGATTAGCCAGAGTAATGGGGGTGGGAAAGTTGACCTATGTCTATATAGGATATTTAAGAGTATCATTTTCACTTGAATTTTGACTAAAAATGTGGTTGTCATATTTAGATGCCAGATTGATCTAGAGGCCAAGCCATGTACAAAAAGCCAAACCTTATGAAAATCGGATGAGATTTGACCGAGTTATGGGGGTGGGAAAGTTGACCTATGTCTAGATAGGATATTTGAGGGTACCATTTTCACTTGAATTTTGACTAAAAATGTGGTTGTCATATTTAGATGCCAGATTGATCTAGAGGCCAAACCATGCACAAAAAGCCAAACCTTATGAAAATCGGATGAGATTTGCCAGAGTTATGGGGGTGGGAAAGTTGACCTATGTCTATATAGGATGTTTAAGAGTACCATTTTCACTTGAATTTTGACTAAAAATATTGTTTTCAGATTTAGATGCCAGATTGGTCTAGAGGCCAAACCATGCACAAAAAGCCAAACCTTATGAAAATCTGATAAGATTTGACCGAGCTATGGGGTAGGGAAAGTTGACCTATGTCTATAAAGGATATATGAGGGTACCATTTCCACTTGAATTTTGACTAAAAAAAATGTTGTCAGATTTAGATGCCAGATTGATCTAGAGGCCAAACCATGCACAAAATGCCAAACCTTATGAAAATCGGATGAGATTTGCCAGAGTTATGGGGGTGGAAAAGTTGACCTATGTCTATATAGGATATTTGAGAGTACCATTTTCACTTGAATTTTGACTAAAAATGTTGTGGTCAGATTTAGATGCTTTATTGATCTAGAGGCCAAACCATGTACAAAAAGCCAAACCTTATGAAAATCGGTTGAGATTTGACCGAGTTATGGGGGTGGTTAAGTTGACCTATGTCTATATAGGATATTTGAGGGTACCATTTTCACTTGAATTTTGACTAAAAATAATGTTGTCAGATTTAGAAGCCAGATTGATCTAGAGACCAAACCAATCGCAAAAAGCCAAAGCTTATGAAAATCGGATGAGATTTGACCGAGTTATGCGGGTGGGAAAGTTGACCTATGTCTATATAGGTTATTTGAGGGTACCATTTTCCCATGAATTTTGACTAAAATAATGTTGCCAGGCTTGGATGCCAAATTGATCTAGAGGTTAAACCATGTACAAAAAGCCAAACCTTATGAAAATCGGATGAGATTTGACCGAGTTATGGGGGAGAAAAAGTTGACCTATGTCTATATAGGATATTTAAGGGTACCATCTTCACTTGAATTTTGACGGAAAATAATGTTGTCAGATTTAGATGCTTTATTGATCTAGAGGCCAAACCATGTACAAAAAGCCAAACCTTATGAAAATCGGATGAGATTTGACCGAGTTATGGGGGTGGGAAAGTTGACCTATGTCTAGATAGGATATTTGAGGGTACCATTTTCACTTGAATTTTGACTAAAAATGTGGTTGTCATATTTAGATGCCAGATTGGTCTAGAGGCCAAACCATGCACAAAAAGCCAAACCTTATGAAAATCTGATAAGATTTGACCGAGCTATGGGGTAGGGAAAGTTGACCTATGTCTATAAAGGATATATGAGGGTACCATTACCACTTGAATTTTGACTAAAAAAAATGTTGTCAGATTTAGATGCCAGATTGATCTAGAGGCCAAACCATGCACAAAATGCCAAACCTTATGAAAATCGGATGAGATTTGCCAGAGTTATGGGGGTGGAAAAGTTGACCTATGTCTATATAGGATATTTGAGAGTACCATTTTCACTTGAATTTTGACTAAAAATGTTGTGGTCAGATTTAGATGCTTTATTGATCTAGAGGCCAAACCATGTACAAAAAGCCAAACCTTATGAAAATCGGTTGAGATTTGACCGAGTTATGGGGGTGGTTAAGTTGACCTATGTCTATATAGGATATTTGAGGGTACCATTTTCACTTGAATTTGGACTAAAAATGTGGTTGTCATATTTAGATGCCAGATTGGTCTAGAGGCCAAACCATGCACAAAAAGCCAAACCTTATGAAAATCTGATAAGATTTGACCGAGCTATGGGGTAGGGAAAGTTGACCTATGTCTATAAAGGATATATGAGGGTACCATTTCCACTTGAATTTTGACTAAAAAAAATGTTGTCAGATTTAGATGCCAGATTGATCTAGAGGCCAAACCATGCACAAAATGCCAAACCTTATGAAAATCGGATGAGATTTGCCAGAGTTATGGGGGTGGAAAAGTTGACCTATGTCTATATAGGATATTTGAGAGTACCATTTTCACTTGAATTTTGACTAAAAATGTTGTGGTCAGATTTAGATGCTTTATTGATCTAGAGGCCAAACCATGTACAAAAAGCCAAACCTTATGAAAATCGGTTGAGATTTGACCGAGTTATGAGGGTGGTTAAGTTGACCTATGTCTATATAGGATATTTGAGGGTACCATTTTCACTTGAATTTGGACTAAAAATAATGTTGTCAGATTTAGAAGCCAGATTGATCTAGAGACCAAACCAATCGCAAAAAGCCAAAGCTTATGAAAATCGGATGAGATTTGACCGAGTTATGCGGGTGGGAAAGTTGACCTATGTCTATATAGGTTATTTGAGGGTACCATTTTCCCATGAATTTTGACTAAAATAATGTTGCCAGGCTTGGATGCCAAATTGATCTAGAGGTTAAACCATGTACAAAAAGCCAAACCTTATGAAAATCGGATGAGATTTGACCGAGTTATGGGGGTGGGAAACTTGACCTATGTCTAGATAGGATATTTAAGGGTACCATCTTCACTTGAATTTTGACTAAAAATGTGGTTGTCAGATTTAGATGCCAGATTGATCTAGAGGCCAAACCATGTACAAAAAGCCAAACCTTATGAAAATCGGATGAGATTTGACCGAGTTATGGGGGTGGTTAAGTTGACCTATGTCTAGATAGGATATTTGAGGGTACCATTTTCACTTGAATTTTGACTAAAAATGTGGTTGTCATTTTTAGATGCCAGATTGATCTAGAGGCCAAACCATGCACAAAAAGCCAAACCTTATGAAAATCGGATGAGATTTGCCAGAGTTATGGGGGTGGGAAAGTTGACCTATGTCTATATAGGATATTTAAGAGTACCATTTTCACTTGAATTTTGACTAAAAATATTGTTTTCAGATTTAGATGCCAGATTGGTCTAGAGGCCAAACCATGCACAAAAAGCCAAACCTTATGAAAATCTGATAAGATTTGACCGAGCTATGGGGTAGGGAAAGTTGACCTATGTCTATAAAGGATATATGAGGGTACCATTTCCACTTGAATTTTGACTAAAAAAAATGTTGTCAGATTTAGATGCCAGATTGATCTAGAGGCCAAACCATGCACAAAATGCCAAACCTTATGAAAATCGGATGAGATTTGCCAGAGTTATGGGGGTGGAAAAGTTGACCTATGTCTATATAGGATATTTGAGAGTACCATTTTCACTTGAATTTTGACTAAAAATGTTGTGGTCAGATTTAGATGCTTTATTGATCTAGAGGCCAAACCATGTACAAAAAGCCAAACCTTATGAAAATCGGTTGAGATTTGACCGAGTTATGGGGGTGGTTAAGTTGACCTATGTCTATATAGGATATTTGAGGGTACCATTTTCACTTGAATTTTGACTAAAAATAATGTTGTCAGATTTAGAAGCCAGATTGATCTAGAGAAAAAACCAATCGCAAAAAGCCAAAGCTTATGAAAATCGGATGAGATTTGACCGAGTTATGCGGGTGGGAAAGTTGACCTATGTCTATATAGGTTATTTGAGGGTACCATTTTCCCATGAATTTTGACTAAAAATAATGTTGCCAGGCTTGGATGCCAAATTGATCTAGAGGTTAAACCATGAACAATAAGCCAAACTTCGTGAAAATCAGATGAGATTTAACCGAGTTATGGGGGAGAAAAAGTTGACCTATGTCTATATAGGATATTTGAGGGTACCATCTTCACTTGAATTTTGACTAAAAATGTGGTTGTCAGATTTAGATGCCAGATTGATCTAGAGGCCAAACCATGTACAAAAAGCCAAACCTTATGAAAATCGGATGAGATTTGACCGAGTTATGGGGGTGGGAAACTTGACCTATGTCTAGATAGGATATTTAAGGGTACCATCTTCACTTGAATTTTGACTAAAAATGTGGTTGTCAGATTTAGATGCCAGATTGATCTAGAGGCCAAACCATGTACAAAAAGCCAAACCTTATGAAAATCGGATGAGATTTGACCGAGTTATGGGGGTGGGAAAGTTGACCTATGTCTAGATAGGATATTTAAGGGTACCATCTTCACTTGAATTTTGATTAAAAATGTGGTTGTCAGATTTAGATGCCAGATTGATCTAGAGGCCAAACCATGCACAAAAAGCCAAACCTTATGAAAATCGGATGAGATTTGCCAGAGTTATGGGGGTGGGAAAGTTGACCTATGTCTAAATAGGATATTTGAGAGTACCATCTTCACTTGAATTTTGACTAAAAATAATGTTGTCAGATTAAGATGCCAGATTGATCTAGAGGCCAAACCATGTACAAAAAGCCAAACCTTGTGAAATTCGGATGAGATTTGACCGAGTTATGGGGGTGGGAAAGTTTACCTATGTCTATAAAGGATATATGAGGGTACCATTTCCACTTGAATTTTGACTAAAAAAAATGTTGTCAGATTTAGATGCCAGATTGATCTAGAGGCCAAACCATGTACAAAAAGCCAAACCTTATGAAAATCGGATGAGATTTGCCAGAGTTATGGGGGTGGAAAAGTTGACCTATGTCTATATAGGATATTTGAGAGTACCATTTTCACTTGAATTTTGACGGAAAATAATGTTGTCAGATTTAGATGCTTTATTGATCTAGAGGCCAAACCATGTACAAAAAGCCAAACCTTATGAAAATCGGATGAGATTTGACCGAGTTATGGTGGTGGGAAAGTTGACCTATGTCTAGATAGGATATTTGAGGGTACCATTTTCACTTGAATTTTGACTAAAAATGTGGTTGTCATATTTAGATGCCAGATTGATATGTCTATAAAGGATATATGAGGGTACCATTTCCACTTGAATTTTGACTAAAAAAAATGTTGTCAGATTTAGATGCCAGATTGATCTAGAGGCCAAACCATGCACAAAATGCCAAACCTTATGAAAATCGGATGAGATTTGCCAGAGTTATGGGGGTGGAAAAGTTGACCTATGTCTATATAGGATATTTGAGAGTACCATTTTCACTTGAATTTTGACGGAAAATAATGTTGTCAGATTTAGATGCTTTATTGATCTAGAGGCCAAACCATGTACAAAAAGCCAAACCTTATGAAAATCGGTTGAGATTTGACCGAGTTATGGGGGTGGTTAAGTTGACCTATGTCTATATAGGATATTTGAGGGTACCATTTTCACTTGAATTTGGACTAAAAATAATGTTGTCAGATTTAGAAGCCAGATTGATCTAGAGACCAAACCAATCGCAAAAAGCCAAAGCTTATGAAAATCGGATGAGATTTGACCGAGTTATGCGGGTGGGAAAGTTGACCTATGTCTATATAGGTTATTTGAGGGTACCATTTTCCCATGAATTTTGACTAAAATAATGTTGCCAGGCTTGGATGCCAAATTGATCTAGAGGTTTAACCATGTACAAAAAGCCAAACCTTATGAAAATCGGATGAGATTTGACCGAGTTATGGGGGTGGGAAACTTGACCTATGTCTAGATAGGATATTTAAGGGTACCATCTTCACTTGAATTTTGACTAAAAATGTGGTTGTCAGATTTAGATGCCAGATTGATCTAGAGGCCAAACCATGTACAAAAAGCCAAACCTTATGAAAATCGGATGAGATTTGACCGAGTTATGGGGGTGGTTAAGTTGACCTATGTCTAGATAGGATATTTGAGGGTACCATTTTCACTTGAATTTTGACTAAAAATGTGGTTGTCATTTTTAGATGCCAGATTGATCTAGAGGCCAAACCATGCACAAAAAGCCAAACCTTATGAAAATCGGATGAGATTTGCCAGAGTTATGGGGGTGGGAAAGTTGACCTATGTCTATATAGGATATTTAAGAGTACCATTTTCACTTGAATTTTGACTAAAAATATTGTTTTCAGATTTAGATGCCAGATTGGTCTAGAGGCCAAACCATGCACAAAAAGCCAAACCTTATGAAAATCTGATAAGATTTGACCGAGCTATGGGGTAGGGAAAGTTGACCTATGTCTATAAAGGATATATGAGGGTACCATTTCCACTTGAATTTTGACTAAAAAAAATGTTGTCAGATTTAGATGCCAGATTGATCTAGAGGCCAAACCATGCACAAAATGCCAAACCTTATGAAAATCGGATGAGATTTGCCAGAGTTATGGGGGTGGAAAAGTTGACCTATGTCTATATAGGATATTTGAGAGTACCATTTTCACTTGAATTTTGACTAAAAATGTTGTGGTCAGATTTAGATGCTTTATTGATCTAGAGGCCAAACCATGTACAAAAAGCCAAACCTTATGAAAATCGGTTGAGATTTGACCGAGTTATGGGGGTGGTTAAGTTGACCTATGTCTATATAGGATATTTGAGGGTACCATTTTCACTTGAATTTTGACTAAAAATAATGTTGTCAGATTTAGAAGCCAGATTGATCTAGAGAAAAAACCAATCGCAAAAAGCCAAAGCTTATGAAAATCGGATGAGATTTGACCGAGTTATGCGGGTGGGAAAGTTGACCTATGTCTATATAGGTTATTTGAGGGTACCATTTTCCCATGAATTTTGACTAAAAATAATGTTGCCAGGCTTGGATGCCAAATTGATCTAGAGGTTAAACCATGAACAATAAGCCAAACTTCGTGAAAATCAGATGAGATTTAACCGAGTTATGGGGGAGAAAAAGTTGACCTATGTCTATATAGGATATTTGAGGGTACCATCTTCACTTGAATTTTGACTAAAAATGTGGTTGTCAGATTTAGATGCCAGATTGATCTAGAGGCCAAACCATGTACAAAAAGCCAAACCTTATGAAAATCGGATGAGATTTGACCGAGTTATGGGGGTGGGAAACTTGACCTATGTCTAGATAGGATATTTAAGGGTACCATCTTCACTTGAATTTTGACTAAAAATGTGGTTGTCAGATTTAGATGCCAGATTGATCTAGAGGCCAAACCATGTACAAAAAGCCAAACCTTATGAAAATCGGATGAGATTTGACCGAGTTATGGGGGTGGGAAAGTTGACCTATGTCTAGATAGGATATTTAAGGGTACCATCTTCACTTGAATTTTGACTAAAAAT
Organism: Drosophila borealis; assembly: GCA_035045885.1. Taxonomy (NCBI): domain Eukaryota; kingdom Metazoa; phylum Arthropoda; class Insecta; order Diptera; family Drosophilidae; genus Drosophila; species Drosophila borealis. The sequence goes on along the minus strand of JAWNOR010000126.1, from coordinate 264,331 downwards.
GTGGTTGTCAGATTTAGATGCCAGATTGATCTAGAGGCCAAACCATGCACAAAAAGCCAAACCTTATGAAAATCGGATGAGATTTGCCAGAGTTATGGGGGTGGGAAAGTTGACCTATGTCTAAATAGGATATTTGAGAGTACCATCTTCACTTGAATTTTGACTAAAAATAATGTTGTCAGATTAAGATGCCAGATTGATCTAGAGGCCAAACCATGTACAAAAAGCCAAACCTTGTGAAATTCGGATGAGATTTGACCGAGTTATGGGGGTGGGAAAGTTTACCTATGTCTATAAAGGATATATGAGGGTACCATTTCCACTTGAATTTTGACTAAAAAAAATGTTGTCAGATTTAGATGCCAGATTGATCTAGAGGCCAAACCATGTACAAAAAGCCAAACCTTATGAAAATCGGATGAGATTTGCCAGAGTTATGGGGGTGGAAAAGTTGACCTATGTCTATATAGGATATTTGAGAGTACCATTTTCACTTGAATTTTGACGGAAAATAATGTTGTCAGATTTAGATGCTTTATTGATCTAGAGGCCAAACCATGTACAAAAAGCCAAACCTTATGAAAATCGGATGAGATTTGACCGAGTTATGGGGGTGGGAAAGTTGACCTATGTCTAGATAGGATATTTGAGGGTACCATTTTCACTTGAATTTTGACTAAAAATGTGGTTGTCATATTTAGATGCCAGATTGATCTAGAGGCCAAACCATGCACAAAAAGCCAAACCTTATGAAAATCGGATGAGATTTGCCAGAGTTATGGGGGTGGGAAAGTTGACCTATGTCTATATAGGATATTTAAGAGTACCATTTTCACTTGAATTTTGACTAAAAATATTGTTTTCAGATTTAGATGCCAGATTGGTCTAGAGGCCAAACCATGCACAAAAAGCCAAACCTTATGAAAATCTGATAAGATTTGACCGAGCTATGGGGTAGGGAAAGTTGACCTATGTCTATATAGAATATTTAAGGGTATAATTTTCACTTGAATTTTGACGAAAAATAATGTTGTCAGATTTAGATGCCAGATTGATCTAGAGGCCAAACCATGCACAAAAAGCCAACCCTTATGAAAATCTGATGAGATTTGGCCGACTTATGGGGGTGGGAAAGTTTACCTATGTCTATATAGGATATTTGAGAGTACCATCTGCACTTAAATTTTGACGGAAAATAATGTTGTCAGATTTAGATGCAAGATTGATCTAGAGGCCAAGCCATGCACAAAAAGCCAAACCTTATGAAAATCGGTTGAGATTTGACCGAGTTATGGGGGTGGTTAAGTTGACCTATGTCTATATAGGATATTTGAGGGTACCATTTTCACTTGAATTTTGACTGAAAATAATGTTGTCAGATTTAGAAGCCAGATTGATCTAGAGACCAAACCAATCGCAAAAAGCCAAAGCTTATGAAAATCGGATGAGATTTGACCGAGTTATGCGGGTGGGAAAGTTGACCTATGTCTATATAGGTTATTTGAGGGTACCATTTTCCCATGAATTTTGACTAAAAATAATGTTGCCAGGCTTGGATGCCAAATTGATCTAGAGGTTAAACCATGAACAATAAGCCAAACTTCGTGAAAATCAGATGAGATTTAACCGAGTTATGGGGGAGAAAAAGTTGACCTATGTCTATATAGGATATTTGAGGGTACCATCTTCACTTGAATTTTGACTAAAAATGTGGTTGTCAGATTTAGATGCCAGATTGATCTAGAGGCCAAACCATGTACAAAAAGCCAAACCTTATGAAAATCGGATGAGATTTGACCGAGTTATGGGGGTGGGAAACTTGACCTATGTCTAGATAGGATATTTAAGGGTACCATCTTCACTTGAATTTTGACTAAAAATGTGGTTGTCAGATTTAGATGCCAGATTGATCTAGAGGCCAAACCATGTACAAAAAGCCAAACCTTATGAAAATCGGATGAGATTTGACCGAGTTATGGGGGTGGGAAACTTGACCTATGTCTAGATAGGATATTTAAGGGTACCATCTTCACTTGAATTTTGACTAAAAATGTGGTTGTCAGATTTAGATGCCAGATTGATCTAGAGGCCAAACCATGCACAAAAAGCCAAACCTTATGAAAATCGGATGAGATTTGCCAAAGTTATGGGGGTGGGAAAGTTGACCTATGTCTATATAGGATATTTGAGAGTATCATCTTCACTTGAATTTTGACTAAAAATAATGTTGTCAGATTAAGATGCCAGATTGATCTAGAGGCCAAACCATGTACAAAAAGCCAAACCTTATGAAATTCGGATGAGATTTGACCGAGTTATGGGGGTGGGAAAGTTTACCTATGTCTATAAAGGATATATGAGGGTACCATTTCCACTTGAATTTTGACTAAAAAAAATGTTGTCAGATTTAGATGCCAGATTGATCTAGAGGCCAAACCATGCACAAAATGCCAAACCTTATGAAAATCGGATGAGATTTGCCAGAGTTATGGGGGTGGAAAAGTTGACCTATGTCTATATAGGATATTTGAGAGTACCATCTTCACTTGAATTTTGACGGAAAATAATGTTGTCAGATTTAGATGCTTTATTGATCTAGAGGCCAAACCATGTACAAAAAGCCAAACCTTATGAAAATCGGATGAGATTTGACCGAGTTATGGGGGTGGGAAAGTTGACCTATGTCTAGATAGGATATTTGAGGGTACCATTTTCACTTGAATTTTGACTAAAAATGTGGTTGTCATATTTAGATGCCAGATTGGTCTAGAGGCCAAACCATGCACAAAAAGCCAAACCTTATGAAAATCTGATAAGATTTGACCGAGCTATGGGGTAGGGAAAGTTGACCTATGTCTATATAGAATATTTAAGGGTATAATTTTCACTTGAATTTTGACGAAAAATAATGTTGTCAGATTTAGATGCCAGATTGATCTAGAGGCCAAACCATGCACAAAAAGCCAACCCTTATGAAAATCTGATGAGATTTGGCCGACTTATGGGGGTGGGAAAGTTTACCTATGTCTATATAGGATATTTGAGAGTACCATCTGCACTTAAATTTTGACGGAAAATAATGTTGTCAGATTTAGATGCAAGATTGATCTAGAGGCCAAGCCATGCACAAAAAGCCAAACCTTATGAAAATCGGTTGAGATTTGACCGAGTTATGGGGGTGGTTAAGTTGACCTATGTCTATATAGGATATTTGAGGGTACCATTTTCACTTGAATTTTGACTGAAAATAATGTTGTCAGATTTAGAAGCCAGATTGATCTAGAGACCAAACCAATCGCAAAAAGCCAAAGCTTATGAAAATCGGATGAGATTTGACCGAGTTATGCGGGTGGGAAAGTTGACCTATGTCTATATAGGTTATTTGAGGGTACCATTTTCCCATGAATTTTGACTAAAAATAATGTTGCCAGGCTTGGATGCCAAATTGATCTAGAGGTTAAACCATGAACAATAAGCCAAACTTCGTGAAAATCAGATGAGATTTAACCGAGTTATGGGGGAGAAAAAGTTGACCTATGTCTATATAGGATATTTGAGGGTACCATCTTCACTTGAATTTTGACTAAAAATGTGGTTGTCAGATTTAGATGCCAGATTGATCTAGAGGCCAAACCATGTACAAAAAGCCAAACCTTATGAAAATCGGATGAGATTTGACCGAGTTATGGGGGTGGGAAACTTGACCTATGTCTAGATAGGATATTTAAGGGTACCATCTTCACTTGAATTTTGACTAAAAATGTGGTTGTCAGATTTAGATGCCAGATTGATCTAGAGGCCAAACCATGTACAAAAAGCCAAACCTTATGAAAATCGGATGAGATTTGACCGAGTTATGGGGGTGGGAAACTTGACCTATGTCTAGATAGGATATTTAAGGGTACCATCTTCACTTGAATTTTGACTAAAAATGTGGTTGTCAGATTTAGATGCCAGATTGATCTAGAGGCCAAACCATGCACAAAAAGCCAAACCTTATGAAAATCGGATGAGATTTGCCAAAGTTATGGGGGTGGGAAAGTTGACCTATGTCTATATAGGATATTTGAGAGTATCATCTTCACTTGAATTTTGACTAAAAATAATGTTGTCAGATTAAGATGCCAGATTGATCTAGAGGCCAAACCATGTACAAAAAGCCAAACCTTATGAAATTCGGATGAGATTTGACCGAGTTATGGGGGTGGGAAAGTTTACCTATGTCTATAAAGGATATATGAGGGTACCATTTCCACTTGAATTTTGACTAAAAAAAATGTTGTCAGATTTAGATGCCAGATTGATCTAGAGGCCAAACCATGCACAAAATGCCAAACCTTATGAAAATCGGATGAGATTTGCCAGAGTTATGGGGGTGGAAAAGTTGACCTATGTCTATATAGGATATTTGAGAGTACCATTTTTACTTGAATTTTGACTAAAAATGTTGTGGTCAGATTTAGATGCTTTATTGATCTAGAGGCCAAACCATGTACAAAAAGCCAAACCTTATGAAAATCGGATGAGATTTGACCGAGTTATGGGGGTGGGAAAGTTGACCTATGTCTAGATAGGATATTTGAGGGTACCATTTTCACTTGAATTTTGACTAAAAATGTGGTTGTCATATTTAGATGCTTTATTGATCTAGAGGCCAAACCATGTACAAAAAGCCAAACCTTATGAAAATCGGATGAGATTTGACCGAGTTATGGGGGTGGGAAAGTTGACCTATGTCTAGATAGGATATTTGAGGGTACCATTTTCACTTGAATTTTGACTAAAAATGTGGTTGTCAGATTTAGATGCCAGATTGATCTAGAGGCCAAACCATGTACAAAAAGCCAAACCTTATGAAAATCGGATGAGATTTGACCGAGTTATGGGGGTGGTTAAGTTGACCTATGTCTAGATAGGATATTTGAGGGTACCATTTTCACTTGAATTTTGACTAAAAATGTGGTTGTCATTTTTAGATGCCAGATTGATCTAGAGGCCAAACCATGCACAAAAAGCCAAACCTTATGAAAATCGGATGAGATTTGCCAGAGTTATGGGGGTGGGAAAGTTGACCTATGTCTATATAGGATATTTAAGAGTACCATTTTCACTTGAATTTTGACTAAAAATATTGTTTTCAGATTTAGATGCCAGATTGGTCTAGAGGCCAAACCATGCACAAAAAGCCAAACCTTATGAAAATCTGATAAGATTTGACCGAGCTATGGGGTAGGGAAAGTTGACCTATGTCTATAAAGGATATATGAGGGTACCATTTCCACTTGAATTTTGACTAAAAAAAATGTTGTCAGATTTAGATGCCAGATTGATCTAGAGGCCAAACCATGCACAAAATGCCAAACCTTATGAAAATCGGATGAGATTTGCCAGAGTTATGGGGGTGGAAAAGTTGACCTATGTCTATATAGGATATTTGAGAGTACCATTTTCACTTGAATTTTGACTAAAAATGTTGTGGTCAGATTTAGATGCTTTATTGATCTAGAGGCCAAACCATGTACAAAAAGCCAAACCTTATGAAAATCGGTTGAGATTTGACCGAGTTATGGGGGTGGTTAAGTTGACCTATGTCTATATAGGATATTTGAGGGTACCATTTTCACTTGAATTTTGACTAAAAATAATGTTGTCAGATTTAGAAGCCAGATTGATCTAGAGAAAAAACCAATCGCAAAAAGCCAAAGCTTATGAAAATCGGATGAGATTTGACCGAGTTATGCGGGTGGGAAAGTTGACCTATGTCTATATAGGTTATTTGAGGGTACCATTTTCCCATGAATTTTGACTAAAAATAATGTTGCCAGGCTTGGATGCCAAATTGATCTAGAGGTTAAACCATGAACAATAAGCCAAACTTCGTGAAAATCAGATGAGATTTAACCGAGTTATGGGGGAGAAAAAGTTGACCTATGTCTATATAGGATATTTGAGGGTACCATCTTCACTTGAATTTTGACTAAAAATGTGGTTGTCAGATTTAGATGCCAGATTGATCTAGAGGCCAAACCATGTACAAAAAGCCAAACCTTATGAAAATCGGATGAGATTTGACCGAGTTATGGGGGTGGGAAACTTGACCTATGTCTAGATAGGATATTTAAGGGTACCATCTTCACTTGAATTTTGACTAAAAATGTGGTTGTCAGATTTAGATGCCAGATTGATCTAGAGGCCAAACCATGTACAAAAAGCCAAACCTTATGAAAATCGGATGAGATTTGACCGAGTTATGGGGGTGGGAAAGTTGACCTATGTCTAGATAGGATATTTAAGGGTACCATCTTCACTTGAATTTTGACTAAAAATGTGGTTGTCAGATTTAGATGCCAGATTGATCTAGAGGCCAAACCATGCACAAAAAGCCAAACCTTATGAAAATCGGATGAGATTTGCCAGAGTTATGGGGGTGGGAAAGTTGACCTATGTCTAAATAGGATATTTGAGAGTACCATCTTCACTTGAATTTTGACTAAAAATAATGTTGTCAGATTAAGATGCCAGATTGATCTAGAGGCCAAACCATGTACAAAAAGCCAAACCTTGTGAAATTCGGATGAGATTTGACCGAGTTATGGGGGTGGGAAAGTTTACCTATGTCTATAAAGGATATATGAGGGTACCATTTCCACTTGAATTTTGACTAAAAAAAATGTTGTCAGATTTAGATGCCAGATTGATCTAGAGGCCAAACCATGTACAAAAAGCCAAACCTTATGAAAATCGGATGAGATTTGCCAGAGTTATGGGGGTGGAAAAGTTGACCTATGTCTATATAGGATATTTGAGAGTACCTTGAATTTTGACGGAAAATAATGTTGTCAGATTTAGATGCTTTATTGATCTAGAGGCCAAACCATGTACAAAAAGCCAAACCTTATGAAAATCGGATGAGATTTGACCGAGTTATGGGGGTGGGAAAGTTGACCTATGTCTATATAGGATATTTGAGGGTACCATTTTCACTTGAATTTTGACTAAAAATGTGGTTGTCATATTTAGATGCCAGATTGATCTAGAGGCCAAACCATGCACAAAAAGCCAAACCTTATGAAAATCGGATGAGATTTGCCAGAGTTATGGGGGTGGGAAAGTTGACCTATGTCTATATAGGATATTTAAGAGTACCATTTTCACTTGAATTTTGACTAAAAATATTGTTTTCAGATTTAGATGCCAGATTGGTCTAGAGGCCAAACCATGCACAAAAAGCCAAACCTTATGAAAATCTGATAAGATTTGACCGAGCTATGGGGTAGGGAAAGTTGACCTATGTCTATATAGAATATTTAAGGGTATAATTTTCACTTGAATTTTGACGAAAAATAATGTTGTCAGATTTAGATGCCAGATTGATCTAGAGGCCAAACCATGCACAAAATGCCAACCCTTATGAAAATCTGATGAGATTTGGCCGACTTATGGGGGTGGGAAAGTTTACCTATGTCTATATAGGATATTTGAGAGTACCATCTGCACTTAAATTTTGACGGAAAATAATGTTGTCAGATTTAGATGCAAGATTGATCTAGAGGCCAAGCCATGCACAAAAAGCCAAACCTTATGAAAATCGGTTGAGATTTGACCGAGTTATGGGGGTGGTTAAGTTGACCTATGTCTATATAGGATATTTGAGGGTACCATTTTCACTTGAATTTTGACTGAAAATAATGTTGTCAGATTTAGAAGCCAGATTGATCTAGAGACCAAACCAATCGCAAAAAGCCAAAGCTTATGAAAATCGGATGAGATTTGACCGAGTTATGCGGGTGGGAAAGTTGACCTATGTCTATATAGGTTATTTGAGGGTACCATTTTCCCATGAATTTTGACTAAAAATAATGTTGCCAGGCTTGGATGCCAAATTGATCTAGAGGTTAAACCATGAACAATAAGCCAAACTTCGTGAAAATCAGATGAGATTTAACCGAGTTATGGGGAGAAAAAGTTGACCTATGTCTATATAGGATATTTGAGGGTACCATCTTCACTTGAATTTTGACTAAAAATGTGGTTGTCAGATTTAGATGCCAGATTGATCTAGAGGCCAAACCATGTACAAAAAGCCAAACCTTATGAAAATCGGATGAGATTTGACCGAGTTATGGGGGTGGGAAACTTGACCTATGTCTAGATAGGATATTTAAGGGTACCATCTTCACTTGAATTTTGACTAAAAATGTGGTTGTCAGATTTAGATGCCAGATTGATCTAGAGGCCAAACCATGTACAAAAAGCCAAACCTTATGAAAATCGGATGAGATTTGACCGAGTTATGGGGGTGGGAAACTTGACCTATGTCTAGATAGGATATTTAAGGGTACCATCTTCACTTGAATTTTGACTAAAAATGTGGTTGTCAGATTTAGATGCCAGATTGATCTAGAGGCCAAACCATGCACAAAAAGCCAAACCTTATGAAAATCGGATGAGATTTGCCAAAGTTATGGGGGTGGGAAAGTTTACCTATGTCTATATAGGATATTTGAGAGTATCATCTTCACTTGAATTTTGACTAAAAATAATGTTGTCAGATTAAGATGCCAGATTGATCTAGAGGCCAAACCATGTACAAAAAGCCAAACCTTATGAAATTCGGATGAGATTTGACCGAGTTATGGGGGTGGGAAAGTTTACCTATGTCTATAAAGGATATATGAGGGTACCATTTCCACTTGAATTTTAATTAAAAAAAAGTTGTCAGATTTAGATGCCAGATTGATCTAGAGGCCAAACCATGCACAAAATGCCAAACCTTATGAAAATCGGATGAGATTTGCCAGAGTTATGGGGGTGGAAAAGTTGACCTATGTCTATATAGGATATTTGAGAGTACCATTTTTACTTGAATTTTGACTAAAAATGTTGTGGTCAGATTTAGATGCTTTATTGATCTAGAGGCCAAACCATGTACAAAAAGCCAAACCTTATGAAAATCGGATGAGATTTGACCGAGTTATGGGGGTGGGAAAGTTGACCTATGTCTAGATAGGATATTTGAGGGTACCATTTTCACTTGAATTTTGACTAAAAATGTGGTTGTCATATTTAGATGCCAGATTGATCTAGAGGCCAAACCATGCACAAAAAGCCAAACCTTATGAAAATCGGATGAGATTTGCCAGAGTTATGGGGGTGGGAAAGTTGACCTATGTCTATATAGGATATTTAAGAGTACCATTTTCACTTGAATTTTGACTAAAAATATTGTTTTCAGATTTAGATGCCAGATTGGTCTAGAGGCCAAACCATGCACAAAAAGCCAAACCTTATGAAAATCTGATAAGATTTGACCGAGCTATGGGGTAGGGAAAGTTGACCTATGTCTATATAGAATATTTAAGGGTATAATTTTCACTTGAATTTTGACGAAAAATAATGTTGTCAGATTTAGATGCAAGATTGGTCTAGAGGCCAAACCATGCACAAAAAGCCAAACCTTATGAAAATCGGATGAGATTTGACCGAGTTATGGGGGTGGGAAACTTGACCTATGTCTAGATAGGATATTTAAGGGTACCATCTTCACTTGAATTTTGACTAAAAATGTGGTTGTCAGATTTAGATGCCAGATTGATCTAGAGGCCAAACCATGTACAAAAAGCCAAACCTTATGAAAATCGGATGAGATTTGACCGAGTTATGGGGGTGGGAAACTTGACCTATGTCTAGATAGGATATTTAAGGGTACCATCTTCACTTGAATTTTGACTAAAAATGTGGTTGTCAGATTTAGATGCCAGATTGATCTAGAGGCCAAACCATGTACAAAAAGCCAAACCTTATGAAAATCGGATGAGATTTGACCGAGTTATGGGGGTGGGAAACTTGACCTATGTCTAGATAGGATATTTAAGGGTACCATCTTCACTTGAATTTTGACTAAAAATGTGGTTGTCAGATTTAGATGCCAGATTGATCTAGAGGCCAAACCATGCACAAAAAGCCAAACCTTATGAAAATCGGATGAGATTTGCCAAAGTTATGGGGGTGGGAAAGTTGACCTATGTCTATATAGGATATTTGAGAGTACCATCTTCACTTGAATTTTGACTAAAAATAATGTTGTCAGATTAAGATGCCAGATTGATCTAGAGGCCAAACCATGTACAAAAAGCCAAACCTTATGAAATTCGGATGAGATTTGACCGAGTTATGGGGGTGGGAAAGTTTACCTATGTCTATAAAGGATATATGAGGGTACCATTTCCACTTGAATTTTGACTACAAAAAATGTTGTCAGATTTAGATGCCAGATTGATCTAGAGGCCAAACCATGCACAAAATGCCAAACCTTATGAAAATCGGATGAGATTTGCCAGAGTTATGGGGGTGGAAAAGTTGACCTATGTCTATATAGGATATTTGAGAGTACCATTTTTACTTGAATTTTGACTAAAAATGTTGTGGTCAGATTTAGATGCTTTATTGATCTAGAGGCCAAACCATGTACAAAAAGCCAAACCTTATGAAAATCGGATGAGATTTGCCAAAGTTATGGGGGTGGGAAAGTTGGCCTATGTCTATATAGGATATTTGAGAGTACCATCTTCACTTGAATTTTGACTAAAAATAATGTTGTCAGATTAAGATGCCAGATTGATCTAGAGGCCAAACCATGTACAAAAAGCCAAACCTTATGAAATTCGGATGAGATTTGACCGAGTTATTGGGGTGGGAAAGTTTACCTATGTCTATAAAGGATATATGAGGGTACCATTTCCACTTGAATTTTGACTAAAAAAAATGTTGTCAGATTTAGATGCCAGATTGATCTAGAGGCCAAACAATGCACAAAATGCCAAACCTTATGAAAATCGGATGAGATTTGCCAGAGTTATGGGGGTGGGAAAGTTGACCTATGTCTAAATAGGATATTTGAGAGTACCATTTTTACTTGAATTTTGACTAAAAATGTTGTGGTCAGATTTAGATGCTTTATTGATCTAGAGGCCAAACCATGCACAAAAAGCCAAACCTTATGAAAATCGGATGAGATTTGCCAGAGTTATGGGGGTGGGAAAGTTGACCTATGTCTATATAGGATATTTAAGAGTACCATTTTCACTTGAATTTTGACTAAAAATATTGTTTTCAGATTTAGATGCCAGATTGGTCTAGAGGCCAAACCATGCACAAAAAGCCAAACCTTATGAAAATCTGATAAGATTTGACCGAGCTATGGGGTAGGGAAAGTTGACCTATGTCTATATAGAATATTTAAGGGTATAATTTTCACTGGAATTTTGACGAAAAATAATGTTGTCAGATTTAGATGCAAGATTGGTCTAGAGGCCAAACCATGCACAAAAAGCCAAACCTTATGAAAATCGGATGAGATTTGACCGAGTTATGGGGGTGGGAAACTTGACCTATGTCTAGATAGGATATTTAAGGGTACCATCTTCACTTGAATTTTGACTAAAAATGTGGTTGTCAGATTTAGATGCCAGATTGATCTAGAGGCCAAACCATGTACAAAAAGCCAAACCTTATGAAAATCGGATGAGATTTGACCGAGTTATGGGGGTGGGAAACTTGACCTATGTCTAGATAGGATATTTAAGGGTACCATCTTCACTTGAATTTTGACTAAAAATGTGGTTGTCAGATTTAGATGCCAGATTGATCTAGAGGCCAAACCATGTACAAAAAGCCAAACCTTATGAAAATCGGATGAGATTTGACCGAGTTATGGGGGTGGGAAACTTGACCTATGTCTAGATAGGATATTTAAGGGTACCATCTTCACTTGAATTTTGACTAAAAATGTGGTTGTCAGATTTAGATGCCAGATTGATCTAGAGGCCAAACCATGCACAAAAAGCCAAACCTTATGAAAATCGGATGAGATTTGCCAAAGTTATGGGGGTGGGAAAGTTGACCTATGTCTATATAGGATATTTGAGAGTACCATCTTCACTTGAATTTTGACTAAAAATAATGTTGTCAGATTAAGATGCCAGATTGATCTAGAGGCCAAACCATGTACAAAAAGCCAAACCTTATGAAATTCGGATGAGATTTGACCGAGTTATGGGGGTGGGAAAGTTTACCTATGTCTATAAAGGATATATGAGGGTACCATTTCCACTTGAATTTTGACTAAAAAAATGTTGTCAGATTTAGATGCCAGATTGATCTAGAGGCCAAACCATGCACAAAATGCCAAACCTTATGAAAATCGGATGAGATTTGCCAGAGTTATGGGGGTGGAAAAGTTGACCTATGTCTATATAGGATATTTGAGAGTACCATTTTTACTTGAATTTTGACTAAAAATGTTGTGGTCAGATTTAGATGCTTTATTGATCTAGAGGCCAAACCATGTACAAAAAGCCAAACCTTATGAAAATCGGATGAGATTTGACCGAGTTATGGGGGTGGGAAAGTTGACCTATGTCTAGATAGGATATTTGAGGGTACCATTTTCACTTGAATTTTGACTAAAAATGTGGTTGTCATATTTAGATGCCAGATTGATCTAGAGGCCAAACCATGCACAAAAAGCCAAACCTTATGAAAATCGGATGATTTGCCAGAGTTATGGGGGTGGGAAAGTTGACCTATGTCTATATAGGATATTTAAGAGTACCATTTTCACTTGAATTTTGACTAAAAATATTGTTTTCAGATTTAGATGCCAGATTGGTCTAGAGGCCAAACCATGCACAAAAAGCCAAACCTTATGAAAATCTGATAAGATTTGACCGAGCTATGGGGTAGGGAAAGTTGACCTATGTCTATATAGAATATTTAAGGGTATAATTTTCACTGGAATTTTGACGAAAAATAATGTTGTCAGATTTAGATGCAAGATTGGTCTAGAGGCCAAACCATGCACAAAAAGCCAAACCTTATGAAAATCGGATGAGATTTGACCGAGTTATGGGGGTGGGAAACTTGACCTATGTCTAGATAGGATATTTAAGGGTACCATCTTCACTTGAATTTTGACTAAAAATGTGGTTGTCAGATTTAGATGCCAGATTGATCTAGAGGCCAAACCATGTACAAAAAGCCAAACCTTATGAAAATCGGATGAGATTTGACCGAGTTATGGGGGTGCGAAACTTGACCTATGTCTAGATAGGATATTTAAGGGTACCATCTTCACTTGAATTTTGACTAAAAATGTGGTTGTCAGATTTAGATGCCAGATTGATCTAGAGGCCAAACCATGTACAAAAAGCCAAACCTTATGAAAATCGGATGAGATTTGACCGAGTTATGGGGGTGGGAAACTTGACCTATGTCTAGATAGGATATTTAAGGGTACCATCTTCACTTGAATTTTGACTAAAAATGTGGTTGTCAGATTTAGATGCCAGATTGATCTAGAGGCCAAACCATGCACAAAAAGCCAAACCTTATGAAAATCGGATGAGATTTGCCAAAGTTATGGGGGTGGGAAAGTTGACCTATGTCTATATAGGATATTTGAGAGTACCATCTTCACTTGAATTTTGACTAAAAATAATGTTGTCAGATTAAGATGCCAGATTGATCTAGAGGCCAAACCATGTACAAAAAGCCAAACCTTATGAAATTCGGATGAGATTTGACCGAGTTATGGGGGTGGGAAAGTTTACCTATGTCTATAAAGGATATATGAGGGTACCATTTCCACTTGAATTTTGACTAAAAAAAATGTTGTCAGATTTAGATGCCAGATTGATCTAGAGGCCAAACCATGCACAAAATGCCAAACCTTATGAAAATCGGATGAGATTTGCCAGAGTTATGGGGGTGGAAAAGTTGACCTATGTCTATATAGGATATTTGAGAGTACCATTTTCACTTGAATTTTGACTAAAAATGTTGTGGTCAGATTTAGATGCTTTATTGATCTAGAGGCCAAACCATGTACAAAAAGCCAAACCTTATGAAAATCGGATGAGATTTGACCGAGTTATGGGGGTGGGAAAGTTGACCTATGTCTAGATAGGATATTTGAGGGTACCATTTTCACTTGAATTTTGACTAAAAATGTGGTTGTCATATTTAGATGCCAGATTGATCTAGAGGCCAAACCATGCACAAAAAGCCAAACCTTATGAAAATCGGATGAGATTTGCCAGAGTTATGGGGGTGGGAAAGTTGACCTATGTCTATATAGGATATTTAAGAGTACCATTTTCACTTGAATTTTGACTAAAAATATTGTTTTCAGATTTAGATGCCAGATTGGTCTAGAGGCCAAACCATGCACAAAAAGCCAAACCTTATGAAAATCTGATAAGATTTGACCGAGCTATGGGGTAGGGAAAGTTGACCTATGTCTATATAGAATATTTAAGGGTATAATTTTCACTGGAATTTTGACGAAAAATAATGTTGTCAGATTTAGATGCAAGATTGATCTAGAGGCCAAACCATGCACAAAAAGCCAACCCTTATGAAAATCTGATGAGATTTGGCCGACTTATGGGGGTGGGAAAGTTTACCTATGTCTATATAGGATATTTGAGAGTACCATCTGCACTTAAATGTTGACGGAAAATAATGTTGTCAGATTTAGATGCAAGATTGATCTAGAGGCCAAGCCATGCACAAAAAGCCAAACCTTATGAAAATCGGTTGAGATTTGACCGAGTTATGGGGGTGGTTAAGTTGACCTATGTCTATATAGGATATTTGAGGGTACCATTTTCACTTGAATTTTGACTAAAAATAATGTTGTCAGATTTAGAAGCCAGATTGATCTAGAGACCAAACCAATCGCAAAAAGCCAAAGCTTATGAAAATCGGATGAGATTTGACCGAGTTATGCGGGTGGGAAAGTTGACCTATGTCTATATAGGTTATTTGAGGGTACCATTTTCCCATGAATTTTGACTAAAAATAATGTTGCCAGGCTTGGATGCCAAATTGATCTAGAGGTTAAACCATGAACAATAAGCCAAACTTCGTGAAAATCAGATGAGATTTAACCGAGTTATGGGGGAGAAAAAAGTTGACCTATGTCTATATAGGATATTTGAGGGTACCATCTTCACTTGAATTTTGACTAAAAATGTGGTTGTCAGATTTAGATGCCAGATTGATCTAGAGGCCAAACCATGTACAAAAAGCCAAACCTTATGAAATTCGGATGAGATTTGACCGAGTTATGGGGGTGGGAAACTTGACCTATGTCTAGATAGGATATTTAAGGGTACCATCTTCACTTGAATTTTGACTAAAAATGTGGTTGTCAGATTTGGACGCCAGATTGATCTAGAGGCCAAACCATGCACAAAATGCCAAACCTTATGAAAATCGGATGAGATTTGCCAGAGTTATGGGGGTGGAAAAGTTGACCTATGTCTATATAGGATATTTGAGAGTACCATTTTCACTTGAATTTTGACTAAAAATGTTGTGGTCAGATTTAGATGCTTTATTGATCTAGAGGCCAAACCATGTACAAAAAGCCAAACCTTATGAAAATCGGATGAGATTTGACCGAGTAATGAGGGTGGGAAAGTTTACCTATGTCTATATAGGATATTTGAGAGTACCATTTTCACTTGAATTCTGACTAAAAATGTGGTTGTCAGATTTAGATGCCAGATTGATCCAGAGGCCAAACCATGCACAAAATGCCAAACCTTATGAAAATCGGATGAGATTTGCCAGAGTTATGGGGGTGGGAAAGTTGACCTATGTCTATATAGGATATTTAAGAGTACCATTTTCACTTGAATTTTGACTAAAAATATTGTTTTCAGATTTAGATGCCAGATTGGTCTAGAGGCCAAACCATGCACAAAAAGCCAAACCTTATGAAAATCTGATAAGATTTGACCGAGCTATGGGGTAGGGAAAGTTGACCTATGTCTATATAGAATATTTAAGGGTATAATTTTCACTTGAATTTTGACGAAAAATAATGTTGTCAGATTTAGATGCCAGATTGATCTAGAGGCCAAACCATGCACAAAAAGCCAACCCTTATGAAAATCGGATGAGATTTGGCCGACTTATGGGGGTGGGAAAGTTTACCTATGTCTATATAGGATATTTGAGAGTACCATCTGCACTTAAATTTTGACGGAAAATAATGTTGTCAGATTTAGATGCAAGATTGATCTAGAGGCCAAGCCATGCACAAAAAGCCAAACCTTATGAAAATCGGTTGAGATTTGACCGAGTTATGGGGGTGGTTAAGTTGACCTATGTCTATATAGGATATTTGAGGGTACCATTTTCACTTGAATTTTGACTAAAAATAATGTTGTCAGATTTAGAAGCCAGATTGATCTAGAGACCAAACCAATCGCAAAAAGCCAAAGCTTATGAAAATCGGATGAGATTTGACCGAGTTATGCGGGTGGGAAAGTTGACCTATGTCTATATAGGTTATTTGAGGGTACCATTTTTCCATGAATTTTGACTAAAAATAATGTTGCCAGGCTTGGATGCCAAATTGATCTAGAGGTTAAACCATGAACAATAAGCCAAACTTCGTGAAAATCAGATGAGATTTAACCGAGTTATGGGGGAGAAAAAGTTGACCTATGTCTATATAGGATATTTGAGGGTACCATCTTCACTTGAATTTTGACTAAAAATGTGGTTGTCAGATTTAGATGCCAGATTGATCTAGAGGCCAAACCATGTACAAAAAGCCAAACCTTATGAAATTCGGATGAGATTTGACCGAGTTATGGGGGTGGGAAACTTGACCTATGTCTAGATAGGATATTTAAGGGTACCATTTTCACTTGAATTTTGACTAAAAACGTTGTGGTCAGATTTAGATGCTTTATTGATCTAGAGGCCAAACCATGTACAAAAAGCCAAACCTTATGAAAATCGGATGAGATTTGACCGAGTAATGAGGGTGGGAAAGTTTACCTATGTCTATATAGGATATTTGAGAGTACCATTTTCACTTGAATTCTGACTAAAAATGTGGTTGTCAGATTTAGATGCCAGATTGATCCAGAGGCCAAACCATGCACAAAAAGCCAAACCTTATGAAAATCGGATGAGATTTGACTGAGTCATGGAGGTGGGAAAGTTTACCTATGTCTATATAGAATATTTAAGGGCATAATTTTCACTTGAATTTTGACTAGAAATAATGTTGTCAGATTAAGATGCCAGATTGATCTAGAGGCCAAACCATGCACAAAAAGCCAAACCTTATGAAAATCTGATGAGATTTGGCCGACTTATGGGGGTGGCAAAATTTACCTGTGCCTATATAGGATATTTGAGGGTATATTTTTCACTAGAATTTTGACGAAAAATAATGTTGTCAGATTAAGATGCCAGATTGATCTAGAGGCCAAACCATGCACAAAATGCCAAACCTTATGAAAATCGGATGAGATTTGCCAGAGTTATGGGGGTGCAAAAGTTGACCTATGTCTATATAGGATATTTGAGAGTACCATTTTCACTTGAATTTTGACCAAAAATTTTGTTGTCAGATTTAGATGCTTGATTGATCTAGAGGCCAAACCATGTACAAAAAGCCAAACCTTATGAAAATCGGTTGAGATTTGACCGAGCTATGGGGGTGGGAAAGTTGACCTATGTCTATATAGGATATTTGAGGGTACCATCTTCACTTGAATTTTGACTAGAAATAATGTTGTCAGATTAAGATGCTAGATTGATATAGAGGCCAAACCATGCACAAAAAGCCAAACCTTATGAAAATCGGATGAGATTTGACCGAGTTATGCGGGTGGGAAAGTTGACCTATGTCTATATAGGTTATTTGAGGGTACCATTTTCCCATGAATTTTGACTAAAAATAATGTTGCCAGGCTTAGATGCCAAATTGATCTAGAGGTTAAACCAGATTGCCAGATTGATCTAGAGGCCAAACCATGCACAAAAAGCCAAACCTTATGAAAATCTGATGAGATTTGACCGAGTTATGCGGTTGGGAAAGTTGACCTATGTCTATATAGGTTATTTGAGGGTACCATTTTCCCATGAATTTTGACTAAAAATAATGTTGCCAGGCTTAGATGCCAAATTGATCTAGAGGTTAAACCATGTACAAAAAGCCAAACCTTATGAAAATCGGATGAGATTTGCCAGAGTTATGGGGGTGGGAAAGTTGACCTATGTCTATATAGGATATTTGAGAGTACCATTTTCACTTGAATTTTGACGAAAAATAATGTTGTCAGATTAAGATGCCAGATTGATCTAGAGGCCAAACCATGCACAAAAAGCCAAACCTTATGAAAATCGGATGAGATTTGACCGAGTTATGGGGGTGGGAAAGTTTACCTATGTCTATATAGGATATTTGAGATTACCATTTTCACTTGAATTTTGACTAAAAAAAATTTTGTCAGATTTAGACGCCAGATTGATCTAGAGGCCAAACCATGCACAAAAAGCCGAACCTTATGAAAATCGGATGATATTTGCCAGAGTTATGGCGGTGGAAAAGTTGACCTATGTCTATATAGGATATTTGAGAGTACCATTTTCACTTGAATTTTGACTAAAAATGTTGTTGTCAGATTTAGATGCTTGATTGATCTAGAGGCCAAACCATCCACAAAAAGCTAAACCTTATGAAAATCTGATGAGATTTGACCGAGTTATGGGGGTGGAAAGTTGACCTATGTCCATATAGGATATTTGAGGCAACCATTTTCACACGAATTTTGATGAAAAATAATGTTCCCAGATTTAGATGCTAAGTTTATATAGAGGTCAAACGAAATGAAATAGCCAAACCTTATGAAAATTGGTTGAGTTTTGATATTGATATTTTGTAAAAAAAAAAAAGAAAAATGAAAGTCTGAATGCATTTAACCATATTGTTTCCCACGCAGTAGATGTATATATGTATATATAACATATATATACATACGTATGTCCATACATAAAAAGGTTCGCTGGAAATGCAAATCTAATAAAAATCCACTTTGTAAAAGTATGAAAAATGAATGATGAATTTCATTATAAATGCAAAAATATTGTGGGAAACAAGATAAAAGGGCTGCTAAATGCGCCCTGTGGCCGCGTCGTCATCATCGTCATTTTCTTTATCACCATCAGCAGTGGACAGCGTCAGTAAATCTGATCAAAATCATTGATGCGCAAAGCATGAGAAAGCAGCTGCAGCGAAACGTGGAACGTGGTGCATCTTTCAGTCGCATAAAGTTTAAGCTAAGCTGTTGATAACATTGATGATAATGGCGTGAAGCAGGGGTACGAGGAGGAAAAAGATAACCGCAGCGATAATGGGCGAAGCCACAGTCAGGTAAACCGAAGCCAGTCGCCAAGGATAAAGTAGCACGCAGCTCAGGTGCGTGCGCTGCATTAAGAAAATTTGCTTTGAGGAGAAATTTACTTTTATACCCTACCTTCAACAACAGATGAACAAGACTTTGCCACTTAAAATGTATTAATATCTGAAGGCCTACTTCTAAATATTCTGGATAGATCTATTTGCTAAAAGATTTTGTGGGCATCACACCGAGTGATGAATTTGCTTTACTTTTCAAATCTTTGTAGAGGGTATCTTGAAGCCGATCCCTGTTGAATAGAGCGCTCTTTCTGTTTCAGTTAAGCTTTAGCAGGTGATGAGCACAGAATAATTCCGTAGAATAGAGCGTTGCTGGCAACGTGGTGAGGAATGCATAATTATTAGCATGACGCGTTTGGCGTCTGTGTTCATTGACATTGAGCTAGGCAAATTATAGCAAATGTCGCAGTATCGCAGTTAAATAATCAACATAATCTAAGCATTGCAGTGCTCCTTCCCTGCTTGGCTTTGGAACTGGCACGAAATTATTTGTATAGGAATTTAAATTGAATGTCAGTCTGTTTGTCTGCACACGACAAAAAAAAACCCACACATCGCTGAATGGCGGGCGAAGCTAGTTGAAGTTATCTGCGGGACTCCTTTATGTACATACATATGTACTCGTTTGTCTGTATGTGTGTATGTAGAAGAGGTTCTTCTGTTCGCCTGCTGTAAAATTCCAAATTTGTTTTATTTGATTTCTGTGCTGCTGCTTTCGCTCGTTTTCTTGCTCTGCTGCCGCTGCTTTGCTGCATATTTCCCTTTTTATGCAAAATATATGCTATAAATGCCACGCCCATCCACCTACGTCTCGCCTGCTGCCTCTGGGCCGCCTTTATTTGAATATCGTGTCACATGTCGCACGCAGTTAGTTGCCGCCTGTCCCGTCCGATGTTGGCGCTGCTGTTCGTTGTTATTGTAATTGTTGTAAATGTCGCCAGCGACAATATCACATTTGCATATTTTTGTGCAAACACACGGCGACCCCAAGCACCCCCCCCCTTCGCCCAGCTACAGCCCACCCACACCATGCGAGTGTGTGTGCATTTTTACTTAATTTTATTTGTATTGGATTTGCGCTGATGTCTCCTTGAAGCCCACTTCTTGTAGCTACTGCTGCTGCTGTTGCTGCTGCGTTTTGGAATTTTGCAATTTTCACAATAAATTTTAATTCAATTTACTGTTAAGTTCATACAACTAAGCGGACGCGGAAGTGCACATTCTGGCATGACAATCGTCCTCCGGCAGCGCCAACTCGACAGATGCATCCTGCAGCTGGAATTGAAATTTGAGCTGGAGAGCTGGTTATCTAGATACAAGATACAGTATGAGCTGCGCTTGAGGATTGTTAAACTCTTGAAGTTGGCGCTCTGCAAAAGTATTACTAATTAATTAAAAAAGAGAACAGTTAGTAATAATGCTTTAAAGGTATATTTTTGTGAATTGTACATTTTCTGTTAACCTTTTTTAGTAACTCCACTAGCAGTTTTGTTATTCGATTAGGTTCTTTCATACCCAATAGCCACTGTACTGTCGCTTTGCGAATTGTTGTAAGTCTGTTGCCAGAGGCGCTGGCTTTGCAACTGTCTCAGGGTCCACTGAGTTGTTGCAGTTTATGCGGCACAGCTTCGCTCCAAAGTATGCAATAATTTGCCCATATTATGGTAATGGGTGCCGCGCATGTGCAGCCATTTTGATTTTGATTGTGAGCACACTGATTAGTGTAAAGTGAATTGAATGTGTGCGGAGCTGTAGTGTGGAGACATTAAACTACTAACGACTACACTCATTTGAATTTGTTATCAAAATTGTCGTTCACAACTGACTCAGTTATCACCTTTTTCGAGCAAAGAATAGCCCAAATGGCGAATGCAGCGGAGGAATCCCATCCGGCGTCTATCCCGTATGTATTTTCGTGGCGTTAATTATGAGCACATATTTGTAAACTTGATGCACTTTTCCTGGCAGCAACTCCAGGTCTTCGCTTTACATTTACGACCCATACGAGAAACGCACGGTTCTGGTGCCCTTGAAGTAAGCATTGTGAATGGTTTAGCCTGTTATCGAAGGTAAATGCGTCAGCTACTGATCCGACTCCTGTTTCTGCTCCGACAGCAATTTTGATGCATTCATATCCCTGCTTAAGTGTGTGATAGGTACTGGAATTCTGGCCATGCCGCTAGCTATTCGCTACTCGGGCGTTGTGGCCGGCGCCCTGCTCTCTGTGTTGCTGATGATTCTGCTTACCTATTCCATTCATTTGCTGGTGTGTATGTGCAGCTGCCTATGCTGCCTATGCACGATCCAATTGGAGTTATTTGCATTTAGCTTTCCCGCATAGATCACTGGGATGACCGAGTGCTGTCGTCGCATCCAAGTGCCGCAGGTATCCATGCCGGAAGCCGTGCGTATTGCCTATGGATTGGGACCAGGTTGCGTGCATTGCTTTGCTCGCTGGGCTGGATTCTTTACCAGTTGTGTGTTGGGTTTTGGCCAGTTTGGTCTCTGCTGCGTTTACATTGTGTTTGTGTCCAAGAATTTTAAAGAAATCGGCGATTATTATCTTAAGGACTATAACGAGCGTTACTACGTGCTCTGCGTCTGTGTGCTCCAACTGCCATTCATTATGATACGCAAGCTAAAGTTTCTGGTGCCTCTGAATATTATATCAAACGTTCTGCTCTATGCGGGATTCTTGTGCATCATGTATTATCTGTTTCGGGGACTGCCCAATCTAGAGGAGCGGGAAATGTTTAAGCCACCTACGGACTGGATGATGTTTTTTGGTATTGCTGCCTTCTCTTTAACAGCTGTGGGTTCGGTGCGTAAAATAGTTCCTTTATAAGACATAAAATTAGCCTGGGCTCAAACATACACATACAGATGCTTGTCGTGGAAGCCAATATGTCCCATCCAGAAAGCTATCTCGGATTTTTTGGTGTGCTTAATCTGGCCGTATTCTGCATACTGTGCTCAAATATATTTTTCGGAATCATGGGCTATTGGCGCTACGGAGAGCATGTCGAAGCTAGCATTACGTTGAATATTGCACAAAATGAGGTGTAAGTAGATCACATATTTTGACTGGTATCTCAATTTCAGTAGAAACTACCAAGAAATCTACCAGCTCTGTATATTCTGTATATTACATTCATAACATATAATATCCTCAGCCTTTCTCAACTCATTAAGGCGTCCATTGCGTTAGGCATATTTCTAAGCTATCCACTGAACGGGTTTGTTTTCATTACCGTTGTCTTCAGTGACTATGGAACGGAGTCAACGGAGGACATAAACCCCAAGCGTCGCTATGTATTTGAAATCTTAGTACGCCTATGTTTTCTATTGTTCACTGGTAGGTGGTGCAGTCTGAAATGGTCTGCTGCTTCTACCAGTATTGCTCTAAGTTTTTTTCCTTAGGCATTGTGGCTGCTGTGGTGCCCAATTTAGCCGCATTGACCGAACTGGAAGGTGCATTTTCTCTGTGCAATTTGAATCTGTTATTTCCGGCACTGATTGACATGTTTGTGAACTATGATGTGGGCTATGGTCGACTGCGTTGGAAGCTAATACGTGACATTTTGATAATAATATTAGGTATTGTCTTCGGTATTGTGGGCTGTACAGTGGCCATACGGCAGCTGGTGGATGACCTTACGCGTCCTCAACAGAACAAAAGTTGATAGCAACTTCCTAACGTTGCATTGACCAGTTTAACCTTTAGCTGAATTCAAGCATGTTTTGGTGGGGTTAACATTATTTTATTGTTGCTGTTGTTGGTTGGCTGGTTGTCTGCTTAGCTTCGTTGGGTTTTAATTATTTGCTGGGCAAGTGGTTGCCGGCGGTTCATCCTAGCTAAGCTAGTGCTATTGTTAAACAGTATTTGTATATAGACTAAATTTGTTGCCTTAAATGTTGCTGGCTTTACTACACGTTACTCTGTACCAAAAATGAGTACATCAGTAGGGTATAATAAAGTTGTAAGTTGTGCAAAAGTGAAAATACTTGTACATGTACTATAATAGTTTTTACTATTATTAACAATGTAGTGAATATACATATACATATATGAATACAATAGAATTTCATATAGGAGATCCCACCGTCGAGCACTTGACTCTTGCATGTGGCATCGATTTCTGGTGGAATTAATTAGGCACTGGCCCGACACACGTAAGCTGATCAACTGCGCAAATCATTTTAAATGAAACGAACTGTAATCAAATGCAGTTAGTCAGTCCAGAGCCATCCAGCCACAATTGCGCCGGGTCCTTTGCGATTCTAAAATTGAATTCCTTGCCTCAACGGAGCCCAAATAAAAAACTTGCTGGTTAAGTTGGTAGCTCTTATGGCCCCAGCACAATAAACTAAAAGACAAATACAAATACAACTACAAATGCGTCGAGACGACCTGCCGTTCTATGCCTGGCAAGTACAGCAAATATATAAATAGGCACAGGAAAAGCAACTGCCGACGCCGACTGTTGACTGTGGCAGTGTAAATAGCACGGCGAGTAAAATACAATAAAAAATAATAATAAAACAAAAAGAATGCAAGTACGAAAGGCATGATGCGAAAATAGTGAAGCAGCTCCTCAAGGAACTGCAAGACGACGATTGCGACCACTGCAGCAAATACACAAAACACAATTTCCATTCTTCAAATAGGAATACAAAAAAAAATATATACATACAGACATATAAAAAAAAAATAAAAAGAAATCTTGCAACTGCCTGCGACAGGACCCGGAATGGGCGAGGGCAACAAAGGCCGGGGCTGTTGTCCTCGGGCATGATTTTTGCAGACATGTTGCTTAAAACTTAATTTACAAACGTTTGCAGCGAGCCTCAGCCTGTGGAAATCAGCTAAACAAGCGCCAACCAAAACGAGATTCGGCCTAGGCAGACGTTGGACAGCTGCGACTAGGACAGGAAAATTTGCCGGTTACAAAAAATGTTCGTATATAATTTTGTGAGGCCTTGCCCAAAAAATAATGGCAAGTAGGTTTCTTTTGCCTAGTTGTCAGTACAGCATCATGTTAGTGTCATTATCAAACAATTGCGCGCTGCAAAGTCAGTTAAGGAATCCAAGCCAGACGACAGTCAGCTTCCAAAGTCTACGTCTGCGGATCTCACATGGCCCGTCGGAAAGTTGTCGCTGTCGCACATGCCTGCCCGCAAACAATGCGTGCCACGACTACTTCAGCCAGTGAAGTTGAGGAGCCCGGCAGCTCAGTCTTTTCTTCTATGTGACAGTCCTACAGTTGTCTGCCAAAACGATTCGCAAATTGAAAAATTCCAATTTTAATACAATTATTCGACAAACAGGAACAAAATAAATGCACGACAATTCTAACTAGAATTATATAGTGTATTTATAAAACTTAATTTTATTATTTCTCTAATACTTTCTAACTATATTCAGCAATTAAGAGCCTCGCAAGCACTTATCGCAATTACTTGGATCACTGTATTTGCAATCAGCGTTTGCCTGTAAAGTGCATTGTTGGCTGTTGTCATTCATTCATTCATTCTTCCACTGTTCACACGTCATCAAGTTGTTGAATTTTTCAGTGCAGACTTCAGCTAGAACAAAAAGCCGCTTTAAAAAAGTAGCTAAATTCAATATTAAAAAAAACTAAATCAGCTTAAAATTTCAATTGTTTCCGGCTAACGAAATAGCTGAGCAAGCAACACTGAATATATGAGCTGCTAAAGTAACTGTCTTCATCTGTCTGCTGGGCTCACGCCATTGGTCATAACGCTTTTGATCCCGTTATCTTAGTTTCGACAAAGCGTAGGCGAGAGAGAAAGGGAAATTTAGTCTGTGAGCGTCTGCCTTCTTGATCGGTCAAGTTATTGGCACGTTTACCTAAAGTTGTTTTTATCTCGGTTTAGTGAATATTCAAGTGTTAAAAGTGCTTAGTTCGTCTGCTAAATTACCAATATTCACTCTACCCTCGGTTCACCGCTTCAGAATATGCATATGTACATATGTATGTACATAAACATCTATCGTTAAAATGAGTGTCGTCTTTGCGCTAGGCTTGTTTGCTGGAAATAAATTAGCGCACTTGAGCCGAAAAGGGCGATCCCGTTATCCTAGTTGTGTATTGCGCGTTCTTCTTATTTTTCTTGCATTTTTTTTGTTATTTTTTCACAGCAAATGCCAGCATAGTGTCGACGCGAGCCTAATAAGATAATTTAGTCTGTGAGCGTCTGCCTTCGTGATCGGTCAACTTACTGGGACGTTTACCTAAAGTCGTTTTTATCTCGGTTTAGTGAATTTTCAAGTGTTAAAAGTGCTAAGTTCGTCTGCTAAATTTCCAATATTCAATATACCCTCTGTTCACCGCTTCAGAATATATAAATATCTATCGTTAAAATGAGTGACGTATTTGCGCTTGGCTTGTTTGCTGAAAATGAATTGGCGCTCTTGAGCCGAAAAGGGCGATCCCGTTATCCTAATTGTGTATTGCGCGTTCTTCTTATTTTTCTTGCCTTTTTTTTTGTTATTTTCTCAGAGCAAATGCCAGCATAGTGTCGACGCGAGCCGAACAAGATAATTTAGTCTGTGAGCGTCTGCCTTCTTGATCGTTCAAGTTGATACGTTTACCTAAAGTCGTTTTTATCTCGGTTTAGTGAATTTCCAAGTGTTAAGTTGGTCTGCTAAATTTCCAGTATTCAATATACCCTCTGTTCACCGCTTCAGAATATATAAATATTTATCGTTAATATGAGTGTCGTATTTGCGCTAGGCTTGTTTGCTGAAAATGAATTGGCGCACTTGAGCCGAAAAGGGCGATCCCGTTATCCTAATTGTGTATTGCGCGTTCTTCTTATTTTTCTTGCCTTTTTTTGTTATTTTCTCAGAGCAAATGCCGATCCCGTTATCTTAGTTGTGTATTGTGCGTTCTTCTTCTTATTATTATTTATTTTTTTTTGCATTTTTTGTTTTTGTGACATAGCAAATGCCAGCATAGTGTCGACGCGAGCCTAATAAGATATTTTTTATGTGCGCGTGTGCTTTTTGATCGGTCTAAGCCTCGGTTTAATTACATTGAGTAATAAAAAGAAAAAAATGTATTACTCAAAGGTTTAATTCATTATCTGGTGTTCATTTAATATTTTATTCGTCTATTAAATTTCCAAGCATCGCTGCCACCCTTTTACCGGCGTGAAATTAAAATTACGTGTCGCATAAAGTGTTTTTTTTTGTGTTGAGCTTTTTCATTGAAAATAAATTGGCGAGCTTTGGCGCTTGATCCACATAGAAAGCTTATCCCGCTATCCAGCCAAAAGCGTTTATGCAAGAAGCCGGCAATGTTGTTGTTGCGAACGCTGTTGCATTTTAGTTGTGCCCTTTTATTTTTTGTTTGTTATTGTTTAAGTGCAAATGTGGTCTTAGTGTAATTAAATCGGGCGACTATCGCGATAAGTTCGAGCTGTTTCTGTTAAGTAGATTCGCCCTCGTTCGGTAAAATAAGTGTTCAATTGATGGAATGCTTTTTTACAATAAGTAAATTAGCGTACAACTAAACATGATGTCGATAAGAAGAGAATGCGAGAGAAATAAAAGCTATTATTAAACAGGTGAGTACTCTCTTGAATAAATATTTATAATTACTTCAGTTTCACTACGGAATGTGATTTTGATAACCGTTTTTTTACCCGTTCTATATCATTGGAAAGGGTATTAGAGTTTTGTTGCTGCGATTTGTTCTCATTCTCTTTCTTTTAAACCATCCTCAAAATTAAACGAAGAGTAAAATATAAATTAAGTTGAAAAATTCAATACACAAAGTGACACGGCTTGTCACGCCAGCATCACTTCTCTCCACTCTTTTATTACTACAAAATAGGTATTTATTATATGGGTTACCGCACGCTTTGTCAACTGACTTTGTCACGTTTCAGTTTTGCCTTCGAACATTTATTTACTTGGCTTGCGATGCCACGTCGACGTTTCGTTGATGCCTCGAATGTCATACTTGTATTTGGGTTGACCACACATTCTCTAGTTGTGTGGATTTGCCTTTACTTGATTTAACTTCGTTCTTGATTTCAGTCATTGGTAAGTGAAAGCGCCTAAATGCAGCAGTGGATGTGTTTTGCATGCTGAAGTGATTTTAAATTACACACAACCTTCTACCAATGGTTAAAAGGGGGGTGGGGGGGAATTAAATTGAAAGCGCCGCAGAAAATTGTCACAGCATAGAGAGAGAGAGAGAGCGAAAGAAGGAGAGAATCTTAGAGTTATCTCAAGTATTTACTTATTTATTCCTTATTCAATGAAATTTACTTGAGAATTTTCCAAGCAGCAGAGAGAAACTGCCCCAAGTCACATACTCGTTGGATTTCTTTTGTTTTTGTTTTATTTTTGGGGCTGGACATGTGCAATTTGAATTGTGCAGGCTCTCGGGCAGGCTACTGACATGGAGTAATGCTGGTATGCAAGCAGAAATCGCTGGATTCGCTTACAGTCATTCATCTTGACGAGTTTGTCTCTGGCATTTGCTTTTGTTTTGCGGCATGCGGAATTGTAGATTTTTCAACCAAAATGCTTTGGCATTAGACTATCGGAAAATAATGCAAATACGAAAGGGCAGAGTAAGGAGACTTGGCTCAGAATGCCGGACAACTGGTCAACAATGTGCCAGTGCATAAGTTGGTATTATGCAACAAATATGTGTAGAGTGTAATAGATACAAAGCAAGAGACGGGAACAGGAGCAGCATTCGAAGCAGGAGAAGTAGCAGGGCCGGGCTAGGGCCAGGGCCAGGGCGAGGGCTTATGCCATATGGGCAAGCTTTGCAGATCGTTGTGGCTAAAACATTAAAAGAGTTCTACGAGTTCAAAGCTGTATTGGATTTCAGGGCTTACAGACTGGCAGCATTACAAAAATGGTTGCATCGCCAAACAGTCAGAAAATCACTTTATTCAACTTATACTCTGGCTATGTTACTTGCTTGTAAACTTATTTGCATCCTCAATGGTCAGTTGCAAAGCACACAAGCAGCGTGTGCATCTTAAAGATATATTGTAGCAAAAATTGTTCGCAATCACCAACTACAGTGGCAGGAACAAAGAGGAAATTAACTGGGCATGCAACTAATTAAGTGTGTGAATTCCAATCAACTCAAGGCAAGCTGCAGCTCTTACTCTTCCTGCCTATATCTCGCCATGGGCTGTTTGTTGCCTCGTCTAATGAACAAACTAATTGCAACGGCAACTGCAAAAGTAATCAAAGTGGCAGTCAGAACCAAACCAAGCCTGTACTCACGACTCTCGGCTCTCGAGCAAAACGGCAATAATAACAAAACTTTGTTGAAGAATTTTGAGAATGTTGCACAAATATGCGCAAAATGCAAGAAAATATGCTTGGACGAGGCCGTCTCACATACCCAAATGCCAAAGAGTGAGAAAGAGAGGGCTAGAGAAAAACTGAGCTGAAGTGTTGTTGCCGCTGGCTTATATCAATAATTGCCAAAAGCAAATTGGAAAAGTTATGCGCCAGCAGTTAATGTGACCAGCGGAAATAGTCGCAGCCCGTAGCTGCAGCAGCAGCAACAGCAGCCGCAGCGGAAGTATTCCAATACAGACACACACACACATATACGTATCTGTATATGCACATTCATATTTAAATATACATATGCAAGGAGTTTGTTGAAGCGAAAGCTGCCGTAATATTGTTGTAGCTATTGTTATGTCCTTGGTGTAGAGGATAGCTCAGCTGTGAAACGAAATCAATGAATACTTACATTATAGAACACTACTCATGCACAAATCTAGTCTTATTTTTCATGCTATTTTATTCATTAACTTTGCTGAAACTTGTTTCAATTTCAAATTTTTGGTATACTTAAATGTAGTTTACATCTTCTAAAGATAGTGTAATCCTGGTTCGTTGTGCTCTAAATGAATTTTCGTTCAATTCATTTTTTTGTTTTAATGTTATAGCAACTTTTTGCGAAACTTCCTCAAGCCGCAGCAGTTTTTGAAGCCGCTCTCCAAGTATCGACATTGGCATCAATTTGATTTTGGGTTCCTTCGATTACTTAGCATTATTAAAACTGCGGGCTGAACTTTTCGTGCAGCAAACTTGTAAAATTATTGGCAATGGCAATAAAAGCAAATTTTCGACTAAGCGGTTTATGCGGCTCATTGAATTGATAGTAGCAATTAGTACTAGATCTAATGACGTGATTAAACAAATTGCTGTATTCAGACTATATAAACGTGACTTTCAGCGGATTTTAGGGTCAGTTTTGAAACAGTCTTTATTATGAGCAATTTTTATCTGCTGATAGTCATTTGTCTATTTGTCGGTGCGGAGGTTTGAAAAGAATTGGATTTTAAGTAGTGTATTGCATATACATATATGATTGTTTTCGTCCCATACTAGTCCCGGTATGCCAAGGTCGAAGCGAATCTGGCGCTCACTGTGATCGAGGACGCTCCGCGTCAGTTTAGCGCGGAGCTTGTGCGCATTTGTGCTCAGCAAACGGAACTCTCCTTACAGGAGTGGCTCATGTTTCATGCCAATGACTTCCGCAATGTCACGGAGGCCACTCAATGCTTTACCCACTGCTTATATGAGCAAATGGGTCTGATGCATGACGGGGTCTTTGTGGAGCAAGATTTAATTGGTCGTCTGTCGGAGCTGAGTAATCCCAACTGGTTGTCTCAGCACGCTTGTCATTCGCTACGCAGCGCAAACAAGTGCGAAACTGCCCACAAAATACACGAGTGCAAACAGAAGATTCTGAATGAACAATTAAACGTGCAGCTGGGGAAAATTGAAGAAACTACGACACAGTTTACGACGACCACTCGCTACGAGAGCTAGGCTTACTATTTTTTTGGTTGTGGTTTTTAAAACAATATATGTATTTACATATAAGCTGGTGCTGGAATGTCTTGTGTGCCTGAATCAAACACCTGAAAATATCATTGAAAAGTTATTCGTATGCTTGTTCTTGTCTATGAACTACTTAAGGGCAAGCTAGCAATTGTCGGCTTAATATGACAGGGTGTTGGTTGCTGCTTGCCCTTCGCCTTAGTCACAGTCCTGATTTAAAGTCAGCAGTTTGCGTTTGGTATCTATTAGAGGGGAGGACTGCATACTTCAAGGCAAAGTTCTAATGCTCTTAACGCTTATGTCTAACCCTCCGCGTATTGATGTGCCAAAAAGTGTGTGAGTGTGTGTGTGTATGTGAGTGTAGGAATTTGCTGCTGCTTCCTGTCCGTAGTCGCCGTAGTCGCTTGTGCGCCTCTTATTCTGCCTTATGCCTGGCACAACGACAGCCGTCGTACAAGTTTTGACATGTCTGCCATGTAATGCGCTGAAAGGAGTTTTATGTCCAGAATAGGGAAAAGGATGTTTTGTGCCAACTATTTCTCTGTACTCTCTGTTAGTCTGGCAAACATAATTCTTTGTATGCTGCTTATAAAAATGCATTTTAAATCACGGCCACGCTGCTTCCCTTCGTATCCCACAGGTTATATTCCACAAATTGGTGTCGCTGTAAATCAAATGAATAATTTAAGTTGCTGCCGGGGCTCGTCGATCTGTCGAGCGCGTCAAATGATTCATTTTTTGATTTATATCAGCAACAACACGAAAACCAACAAAAACAATAACATCAAGAGAGCTTTGCGTAATTGCATTAAATGGCATGGAACCGAACCCATCACAGAGTGAAACAGAGGAGTTCCACAATCGAAGAAAGGGCCGTGAAAAAAGCGCTTCGCGTTCAACATCAGCGCACAAAATTCCAATTTATTTTAATTGATTTATTAATGATTGAAATGTTGCATAAATGTAATGATAAAAATTTCAGTCTCCCTATCTCTCTCTCTCCTTCTTTATATACATAAATATCTTTATCTCTCTCAGTGTGGATAAGAGCAAATAATCTGGGCGATAAAATCAGGCTTTTAGCTTTAAATAATCCACAAAATACTTTTTGTCAAATGAAATGCCACAGCATCAGCTTGAGACAAGTTCCTAGATCGATTGCGGTGTCGGAATTTTGCTATGCATTACATATTTTGAAAGTGGCACGGCTATAGGTCTCAAGATTAGGCATAATTATGCAATTTCCTCTTTAGCGCTCAGCCAGACAGACACAAAAGAGTTAAATTCAATAAAATTTACATTTAACCACAAAAACAACTCAAGTTTCGCAGCCGACAACAAAAAGTAGAGAAAAGCGAGGAACAAAGTTAAGATAAAAGTTGAACAAAGAATGGAGATGAGACTGAGACCATAGTCTGGTGCAGATGCAGAGACTTATGTAAATTGAAATTCAAGCGCACAAAACAACAGCACAAACAACTGAGAAAACAGCAGAAAAACTGACGGTAGTTATAAAGAATTTTCATTCATTTCGAATTACGCTGTATGAGTGTCAAAATGGCGGCGTTTGGCCGTAAGCCATAATTGAAGGCAAGGCTTATGAGGGAAAAGAAAGGAGGTGAATGAGGTTTGGGACTGGGCTTGGACCAATTGGCTGGCTTTCGTCGCCAGTCAACTGCTGCAGACCAAAATTCAATTTCATGCCGCGTGTCACAAAGACAAAGGCAGGCAGTAGCAACAGCGCCGCAGCAGCGACGACAGACAGTTCACAGTTCCCAGTTCTCAGTTCTCAGGTCCCAGTTACTAATTCCAATCCCCCGGTGGGCGCAGCTGGGCTGACGACGTCGTCAAGTTGGCATTCACAAATGTGCGCACTTCGCTCAAAAGAATTTCAAATTAGCCACTTTTGCTCAACAATTGGCACAGGGCGACAAATTAAAATCGTAAGGGCAAAAGCCCTTCCTCGAAAAGAATGATGATGAAGATGGGAGTTCAGGTGGGACTGACACAGCCGGCGACAATTTAAAGTCAAGTGCGGGTATTGAGCAAAATAATTGCCGTGCGGAATGCACTTGAAATGCAGATAAGTGGACGGAGACGCTTTGCGGGCTGACTTCGATCGGCCATTAGCGCCATTTACTTGAATCAACGTAGTAGACTACAGTTCTATGTATAATCACATATACATACATCGACTCTGAACTGCAAGTTGAACCAAAAGCAGCTGCTTACCAATGCTCCACGACCAGCTAAGTGGCAAAATTTCCACGTAAAAGCGAATTCGCAAAAAGCAATTGAGAACGCGCGGTCTAGCCGGCAAACAGCAACAATACCTAAATCTAGCCACAGTGTTAACCAAGCCAATGGTCATCTATGCGGTCTACGTGGAGTAGCTGACAGTATTGAAGATATCGAAGAGTTGCTTTATATATTGGAATTCCATTCAATGATGCAAGTTGTAGATGCCTAAATACTTTCAATTGACATTACTAACTACAATTCAATTACATTTTATTCTTCTGATTTATTGAATTTTATTGATTTTAATCACCGCCAGTCAATTGAATTGAATTTTCTTCTGATTCATTTAGAAAGATATTTTTAAACAACAAATTCGTATTATCTCATCTCTTCGATTCATGATTTTTACTCAAAGTCGTCTCTTTAAAGAAACAATTGAATTGTTATAAAGTTCCACTTGTCTGTGAGGCAGACAAACATTTCTTATTTATGGCACCATTTTTTTTTTTTTGCTTGTGTCGCCAGTCGAGTAAACTTATGAGCCTGGCAGCTATTGCTTGTGGAACGACCCTTACGTTTAAGTTGTCGCCTTGGTGTTGTCTACTTTTGGGTGTAAAAAATTAAACCGCATCGAATGCGCAGCAAACGGCAAGGCAGGCAACAGGGCAAAAAGCCAAAGTTAGAGCTAAAGCTAAAGCCAGAGATCGATAAGCAAAAGCTGAGAAAAATGTAAATAAAGGCCCTCGATTGGTTAGCAACCGCAAAATCTCATCACGTTGCGCAAATACTGCCGCGTGCTAGGCCGGCGTTCAAGTGTAGATTAAAAAATGGCCGCAAATAACTTTAGGCGTCTCACCAAAACCCGACAATGGCGAGTGTGGTGGGGAGCGCCTCAAACTTGCCTAGGCGTGGCACCATATTCGCACTTGAAAATCGATTATACGGCCACGCCCCCTCGTGCGTGTGTGCGTTCAAGTTTTGCTAAATCACGTACAGCCAATTGCCAATTCCTGATTGCCAATTGTGAATTCGGCGTTTGTGCGCGTGTTTACACGCCTAAAAGTGTGTGCTAGCAAGCATTTAATTGCGTAGTTTTGGTTAAGCGAACGACACTCTTCTCTAATTAACTACGGCAGCGTTCACCATTTTTGCCATATCATGGCAGCCAAATGAACTGACAACTGGCGAACTCGCACCCATATGGAGCATGAAATTTCAATCATTAGTCATAAGGCAGAGCACAGCAGGCGACGTGTCGAGGGCGACAGCCCCGAAGACAACAGACGACAGCGGAATTTCTTCATTTACAGGAGCATCCTCGACGTTCCTGTCGTGTCGACATTGCTGACAGGACACCAGCAAGCGCCGCGTTGTGGTTGCGGTCGCGTTTCTGCGGATAGATTTGCCACGCCAGCAGCATCACACAACTGGCAGCTGTTGATGTTGCCTTATGGCTGCTGCTGCTTCACTGGGTGTGTACCATGCATATAATTGCAGACATTTGTGGCCTAGCCCTAGCCTGCTTATTGTTTTAATTAAGAAATTTTAGCTTTCGGTCTATTAAAATCTGCTAAGAATAAATCTGCAGTTGCCGCTTCTGATGCTTCTACTGGCGACCAGCTGCAATACATTAATTTACATGTTGTCAGTTCGTTGTGCCACCCACCCAATCTTTTTCTAAGTTTTCCAGCAATAAGTCCTACTCCAACCCCAAACCAAACTGCAAATGCATCTCCAACTCGGGCTTGCCTCAATTCGTCTTGTGGCCTCTGCTGGTTAATGAGTTATGTCAAAGGAAAACAATGTTTGTTACTTCATTTATATGCCATTATTATTTCTGTTGTGGTTGTCGTATCCATTCTCCCCCTGTCTCCCTTGTATCTTGGTTTTTCTTTCAGTTACTACTGCAGCAGCAGCAGCAGCAACAGCAACTATTCTTCTATTATGTTGCTTGTTATTTGCTCTGCTGCTTCTCTTCCTGCTGCTACTGGGCTCATACTCCTGCCCCAGCTCCTTATATGGCTAGTGCCACTGCTCTGCCCCGGCACTGCCGCACCGCACCGCTACTCATTGTTGATGGCGAAAGTTTTTGTGCGGTTGCATTGCACCATGATTATGATTGTATTTCGTCATGTCACTATTATTTGCTGTATTTCGCTTCAACTTTGGCCCCGCAGCCTTTTAATTTGTACAGTTTCTTGCACATTCAATTTAATTTTCGCCAAATCAATTTAAAATTTAATTCAATGACTGATTCTCTTGGCTTTGCTTTTATTATGCTTATTACTTTTTTATATTTCGCTTTACGAGGCTATCGTTGTGGCATGCGGCCCATTCATATTGCGTATACGCAGCATTCGCCAAATTGAAATTGACAATTGAAATTTGCTTGTAATTAAATCTAATTAGCTGCACAAATATTTGTCTTTGCTAATGACTCTAATAGAATGTTATTGGTAATTTTAGAAGCCTCACGAAGTGCGCTAAGAATAACAACCCCCCTAACAACTGACAAGCTGAAGCTGTTGCTGCCAATATTTAGTATTACCATTTCAGTGCTAGCTACAAAACTGACAAATTAAAATATCTATTAGGCTGCCTGTAACGCCTATTTTCAAACTCCTACTCAAATTGTGATTAAACTGTCTAACTCGTACATGGGGAGCTGCAGTAGCAGTTTTCGTATACATGCGGAGGTGGGCGTGCCAGCTGCGACATGTTCTGCACGACAAGTAAAACAAAAGCAACAAAAGACAACCGACAACAACAGTTAATAGCGACAAACGCAGTTTATCAAATTAACTGCGCTCGCAGGAACACCTTTTTTCTGGGTTGAGAAAAGGTTTGGGCAGGGAAGGGGTGGGGTGGGGTACGTTGTAACGAGTTGTAAATGTGCGTGCGGCTCCGTTTTGTGTGTATGTATGAGTGCTGTCATCTAATGATAAATTGCAATAAAACACTCGTGATCCAGAAAAATAGAAATAAAAGAGGAGCCCACGAATATGATAAATGGCGCTTTGTATTGTTCACTCCGCTCTAGAGCTCTTATGCTCTTCGTACTGTTGTCGGCTTTTTGGCACTGGATTTCGCACTTGGCCGCCGCATAACCGCCAGCGACTTGCTACCGGAGTAACAGTTACTCAGTTTCCTGCACGCTTGGCTGTTTTTCCTGGCCTGGCCAGCAGAAGATACTCGCTTTTGTCTGCCATGCTTTCGGGCTTGACTTTTCTTACAATGGAAACACGTACATTTCTCAAGCGTACGTGATGTCGAGTATTCATCAAGCATATTCGTTTGTTTGGCTGATGCCAGCACTCACACCCACACTCACACTCAGGCATCGGGCTTGTAATGAAAACATTGTCGTACCAGTCCATACACGAAGCCAAAGTCTGTGTCGTTGTCTGAGTGTCTATGTAAGCAGTATTTGTTGTTGATTATTATTTTCGGTTTGTGCGATGCTTCTTCAACTTTTTACAGAACTTCTGCCACGGACTGACAGCCACTTTACACGCTGCCTGCAACTCGCCAATTAAAGTTCACACAGTTAAAACAGGAACAAATCGAATTCTATATTCAACGAGTAATTTCTTGTTTGTGTTCTTTTAATTAACGTTAAATATGCAAATTTGTCGCCAAGGATAAGCAAATAAGTGTGCAAATACATATATATAAACACATATACAGACATTTATACAGACAATGTGTACTTAGCTGTTAAAAGGAAAAAGATAGCGACCCAATAAAAAAAATATTTTTTTTCTAGGAATACAGTAAACATTTTCTTAAAAATTTAACATATCGAAATAAAAAATAATTTAAAAAAAATGTTAATTGCAGACGTAAATGGGTTTATTTAAATAAAGCAAATCCTTAACATACTCCCTTGCTGTGAGCGTGCGAACTTCTGTTAATACACTGCAAGCTTGCAACTGTTATATACGCAACAGTTTATGGCAACGTTTTGGAGAGCATGGCTGGGCCTTTCTCTTATACATACGCGGCTCTCTTATCACTCTCTCAATTTTGAGAATAGCAAAATGGAGAATTTCGAAAGAGTTTCGACATGTGCGAATTTCGAAGTGCTCTACCACGTTCTTGTCGCCATGTGGCGTCATTAATCATGCTTAAATATACAGGCCATATCGAAAGAAATTGTGCAATTTGGGCAACAATATTATTTCAATTACACTTGGCGACCAGCAACAAATACTATAGTATGCTTTTAAGCGGTTTGATTGTCATCTGCTGTTTGCTGTTGCTCGGCCAACATGTTGTATTACTTGGCATTGGTCATGAGTCACAGGCGCTCAGCAGGCAGTTGACAGGACTTTTTTTGTTTTTTTTTTTTTGATGTCCTCTGTAAGTACTAAAAAACGTAACCCACTTATTATCACAAGCCTCAACTTGGACGTTGTCACGGAGTAAATGCACGCAGCAAAATGAAACAAGGCGGAAAGGATGAATATAAGGGAAAAGCAAGAGTGAGAGATAATATGGATGTAAGTGCAAGTGCAAATATGCAGATTGAATTCTTTTGCAAACTAATGCAATTATCTGTGTATATACACATATATATGTATATATAAGTATATATATGCATATGAGTGTCGCTTTGTATCTTTCCGTGTCATTAGCATGCATGCTTGCATTGTCGCCCTATGGTGGCCACACACATAATTCCAGAGTGTTCCGGCTAATGTGTCCTTAATAGCGACATCATCGCTGTTCGCGTTCGCCATGCGAGTTCCAAATGGAATTAAGTGTGCTAAAAACGGAAGCCTGCAAAATAAAAAATTAGTGAAGCTCTGTAAAAGTGCAAGGAAATTAACGCTGCCACTGACGGCCATTTCCATGCGTTGCTCTCCGGCTAGAGCCCTTTACAATCCGTTTTATCCTTATTTTCTCTGTGTAATATGCAAATGCAGCGCATTTGGGCCGTGCTGTGAAGGCTGGCACGATGTCTGGCATGACGGCATTAAAGGCCTGAATAAAAAAAAAAAACACGTTTTATTTGATGTTTGTCCATTAGTTCAAACATTTTCTCACCACGTGCGAAAGGCTGCAAATTGGGCAGTTGGGCAGATTCATTCTCGATATGCTGCTATAAAAATATGGTCTGCTTTCGTAAATCTTGACCTAGTCAGCTTTCAAAGCGAACAATTAATTGCAATTTCTAAGACGACACACTCACTCCACGTAAGTCGGGTGAAAATATTAATAACCAAAAATGTCATCAGTTTTATAATAAACTAAGTATATGCCATAGTCGGACACTATAATGTCTGTCGCACCCTGATTTATTTAGTTTAGGCGTTTAAACATTCAATATACATGTATGTATGTATATGTATGTATATCTGCTAGATTTTGTGGCACACACGCATACCCATTCACAAGCCGCAGCTGACTTTAGTGAAATTTACAAGCTGTCAATAATTTATTCGCCGGCAAAACTCTACGGCAAAAGTGCCGTAAATTGGCAGTAGCTGTTTTTATTTGTTGTTGTAGTTGTTGCAGCTGCTACTATGGGCTGTTCATGGGCGCGTGTGTGCGTGGCTCTTTCTGTGTGTAGTTAGCGGTAACGGTAATTGTAGCGGCATCAATTTCGCACACATAAATATTCATATGCGGCGTTTTATCAGGCAACGAATAAGGCAGGAGCTGCTGAAGAGGCTTTATAGCAAGTAGGCGTGGCGTTGGCTGCGGAAACGTTTTTGTAGTATCCTTTAGGGCGCCTTATACAGGACTTGCGTGTGTTAATTTGACGGCACAGGATTTATTTAATTTTCGTTTTAGGCATCAGACAAAAGGAGGCCGCTCTGAAAATTTTGAGCCTAGGCAACGGCACTGTCTTGACTTGACTGTGTCTTTGCTTTATGTGTCTGTGTGCAAGTGCCTGTGTGTGTGTGTGTGTGTGTAAGAGTGTCTGCGGCCAATTTATTAAAATTAATTAGCTGCTGTTGCTCTGTTTGCATGTGGTTTTCCAGCCGCAAGTAATATATGCACTTTTGTTTTCCTTCCTATGGGCGCTCTGAAGATGAGCAGATGTTGGTTTAGCAACCGATACCTGTACAAATCTTGATAATGTTTCAGCGTTACGGTTACGATAAAAATTGAGCATACATATAGCCGAAGCAATTAAAATAAAATGTCCTGTGTTTAAATATTTCTGGTAATTAGTTTGTGAATTGAACAAGTCAATCAATATACATTTTAAAATTTGTCTACCTTTTACCAATATCAAATGCTTATCAAGCTTGGTAGAACGAATAACTATGTGAAAGTAAATGCCACCGAAACTATTTTTCGTTAGAATTTTCTATATATGTATATATATAGAAGAATTGCAAACAGTTTGCAGATGCTTTCCAGATACTCGTCCTGGTATAAACTGGCCAGTGACCAGTGTACTCTGAAACTTGCTACGGCATTTGTTTATGTAATTTGCCCAAAAATGTTGTTCAAAATGCTCCACAGCAAACAGCAAATACAGAGAGTGTCATGTTTGAGGGCAACAACATGATGATACCGACCAAGGGCAGCTTGGTGGTTGGGGTTTTGGTCCCGGACACAACTTGGCAGCCATATTGTGTTTGCAGCGCAAAATTCTTGAAAGCAGTGAGCAACTACAACAAGGACGACAAGCAACAGTATCTGTGCTTGTGTCCATGTCCCAAAAGTAGCAAAGGTCATTTCTGCTTGGCCATTAGCTTTCGTTATATGTGTTTCTATAGCCATGTGGCCAAAACTTCATTGCCCTCATTGGCTGTTCAAAATAATTACAATAGTTTGCTTCAAATATAAAAAAAACCTGCAAGGTGTTGCTTTAAAAGTGCCACTTTTATGAGCTGTCTGAGTACCTTTTGTGTTCCAAACAGCTTTCATAATTTCTCTAATTTAGTAGAAGGAGTCATTCGCCTTGTTTGATTTTAATTTATTTTGATGTAATGACAGCCTCAGACAGAGACAGGCGGAAAAATGTATCCAGTTCAGGTGCTACTGCTCCAGACGCATTGCTATAATTACAAAAGTTTTTTAATAAATAGACAAACACACACAATGAGCAGAGAATATCAACGTAAAACTTTTGACCAGTGTAACAATGACGAGGGAAAGCTGTTGCTGTTGCCGTTGCTGCGTTGTCAGCTTGGTTTGTCAAGTACTTGAAGATGGTTTTAAACGTTGACTTGACATTTGTCATGAATTTGAAGGAAGTCTTCCTAAGGCAAGCTTTTGTCAAT
This sequence comes from Drosophila borealis, assembly GCA_035045885.1. Lineage (NCBI taxonomy): Eukaryota > Metazoa > Arthropoda > Insecta > Diptera > Drosophilidae > Drosophila > Drosophila borealis. The sequence goes on along the minus strand of JAWNOR010000126.1, from coordinate 224,691 downwards.
ATAGTCGATTAAGTCTGTTTTTTCCCATTTGGCTGATGAGCTAAATGTGCTACTCCCTTCAACTTCCAGCTTCCGTTTCGGCCAGAACCTGCTCTATTTATGTTTGTCTGCTGTTAATAAAAAGTAATGTCTGTGGAATACTTTTGCCCGCTGCAGCTGCGTTTGCATGTTAAATAGCTGTGGGCGGAGACGCGTGCTCTGCCTGGGTGTACCATTTGTCAAACGTCAGTGCTCATGAGCTGTTATTATTATTAGCTGCAATTGCAACGTTGACGACGGCGGCAACGCTGTGACGTCAGTCTGGAATTGCAACGTGCTGCATGCTGCGTGACGTTGGCCACCTTATGGCCACTGCTGCTGTTTACCAGTTCCAACCAGCATAATTGTGTGCTTTTTTTGAAAAATTGCACTTCATTTTTTATGCAGCACTTTGCATTTTCTATTACTTCATTAGACGCGGCAAGCGCAAACAAAATGCACTCGCAGTGCTGCAGTCCTATATGCATGTGTGGTTGTTTGTGTGTGTCTGGGCGAGTGAGTGTGACAATCCCTTTTTTGTGCAAAAGGCAGCTCTATGTTTACAGTTCTATTTATTTTATTCTTTTTTGCAGGGCTGGAAACATTTCTAATTTAAGTCTAAATTCATCTTTAGCTATTACTCATGAACAAAGGGTACAGTTAGCTTAAAAAATCTGTAGCTATTTTCATTTTAAGCTTTAAACTTAAGTTATGCTTAATTTTAGGGAGCTTGGTCTTTGCCTATCCTAAACATTAAAGAAATTGCTAAGATGATTTTTTTTTTATTCTGATTTGAAATTGTGAATGTGTAAGAAGCATTTTTATCCCCATCCCTGGTAAACCAACAAAGTCATGGCGTGCTCATAAGTATACAATGATTAATGTCAAGCGAGTAAACTGCGGGCACGTATGTTCGTGTGGGTAAGGGAGAAGGCGGCACGAGTGCGAGCGATGAAAATAAATGTAAAAAACCGTGTGCGGGTAATGTGTGCCTTTTGCAATTGAAACTCGTCATTTGCCAGTTAATTTCAAGCGTAAACAATAAAAAAAAAACAGCTACAAAGTTTCATTGCGTTGAAGCTGCAAACTTTTTTTGTTGTCGCTGCAGCGTTTTAAATTTTCATAATTCATGAGCGGCACCCACTCCTCTCTCAGTCATCCCTTCCTGCACTTGTGGTGTTGTTCCTGACGTTTGTTTGGCACACACAAAAAACCGCGCAAAACTTTTTTGAGCCGAGCAAAAAAAAAAACACTTACTAAAAAATGTTGAATCTCTGTTTTGCTCTGCGTTTCTAATGCCGCAAAGAGTTTATAGTTTAGACTGGCTTGCCCAGCACAGCTTGTGTGTTGCTTTGTAGGCGTTACAGTTGCTTCTACGATGAAAGTTAAAGCAAAAACTTTTGTTTTATGGTCTTTTATATGAGCTGTCAAAACTCCAACCAAGCTCGCCACTAGCCCATCTCTCGTATCCTCGTGGAGATAAATAGTCTACATGAGCGTCCAAATATTCGCCAATGTAGGGCTCATAGCTCTCGTACTCCGCCTTTCCCGTACCGATCTAACCACCCGCTAGCATGAGCGAAAGTTTTGCCACCAAAGTTATGAGTTATGTGTGAAAGTGCCAACTTTACACGCTGTCACACAATTTGCGCAATTTCTTTTGCAATTTCGCAACGACCCAGCGTAACAAACAGACAGACTGGCAGACAGAAAGCCAGACTCGCAGACTGGCAGTCAAGCGGGCAGAAATTTAGTCAGTCACCAGCAGAGTCCCCCTGCCTTGAATGGCCGCTTAAAGTGTGTGTGCAAAATTTACCAGAATTGCCTTTCGAGCATCAGCGCATAACTAAAAACTAATTGACAGGGAAAGCGGCCACAGCTCGCTTTCAATATTTAAAGCCCCCCGTCGCTGCGCATTGAGAGCAGCCCCAAACAACTGGCGCTGACCAGCAGTGCTGACATGCCGTTAAGCACTTAACCCAGAGTGCAAACAGCAAAAACAGTAACAGAGCGGCAGCAACAACAGCAGTCAGAGCTGTTATGCAGAAGCAAACAGAATCTAAAAATCAGGGGAGTCAGCCGAAACACTGGCCTCCACTTCCCCCCCCCCCCCCCCCCCCCCCCCCCACACACACACACACACACACACACTCACACACACACAGAATATCATACAGACATACAAGCGAACGGTCGATTAAAGACAAAAGCAAAAATAGATAGAATGAATATTTTCGGAGAGTTTCGAGTTGTTGGTCCCATTGATAGCTAGTCCAAAGAGTTCCAGTTTGTACTTATTTTATATTTATTTATTTTATTTTTTTTTTGCAATATATATTAAATCAAAATAAACTCGTTCGTGTTTAAAATGTTAAACATCAGCATCAGAATAGAATGTGCCTATGCTCAACATATGTTTATTGATTTCAAGACTTCGACCAATAGCTTTTCCTATCGATTCTATTCTGATGTTGTTGTCCTAAATTGCCATCGCTGACTGTCCGATAAGTGTGTGTGTGTGTGTGGCTGTGTGAATGTGTGGCTGGGTATGCGATTGTTGCCACGTTGTTGGCGTTTTTAATACCGCACGCTTTGTCGTGTTTGACATTTTAATCGCCTTAAATTTTATGTTGAGGTGCGCAGGTGGCTTGCGGCCCGCTCTTTGTACACACACAAGCACACACACACATACACATCACGGACACTGGTGACGCTGTTGTCTCCAACACCATCCTTGTCGACCCGGCAGCTTGGCAACTTTGTGTTGTGCAGCGGTCCACAAGTAAAATTTCCGTTCGAATTACTTTCTAATTCTGTAATGAATTGTTTTTGTGGGCTAACAAGAGAAAATTTACATCGTGGCGGCATCAAAAGTTGCGTATACGCCCTGTTTTACCAAATGAGTGGAGGAGGGGGTGAGAATATATTCCAGCCCGTTTATCTGTCAGAGATAAGAGCATGCAAAGTTCTATAAGTACTTTTCTTGTTATTGTTTTTGTTCCTTCTCTTTTATTTGTTATTTGTTATTTTTTTGTTTTAGTTTTTTTTATTTTGCCATTGTTGTTGGCATAATTGGGTATCTTTCAACGATGCTGTGCTATATTGTAGTACCGTAACCACTCAGGCACTTATTTATATTTATTTTATAGTAGCCGTCCGCTCGCATTATATTTGTCGCATTTTGTGTTCTAGTTGGCGTTGGTTGCTGTCCTTCCCCGCCAAGCCATGAAGTTTGTTTAAGCAGCTGTGGTCCAGCTGTCGAAATCCCCTGCATAAATTGCCGGATTAGTATTGTTAACCGAAAGTTTTGTTTTGCATTTTAAAAAGGTGGCCATTCTAAAGCAGCGACAGCAACAGCAACAAAAACAGCATACGGCCAATAAAGTGGGAAATTTACATAGTTGGATTTAGCGAAGGGTGGGGAGACATGCGATTATGATGATGCTAAACTATCGATATAACTCGCCCCATAAAATTAGATCCCAACATGGTAAAATAGTTTAAATCCATAGCGTTAAATTTAAACTAAGTCAATACAAATATGGTATCATCCCTACTAAACCAATATTATTCAAGCAGAACAACAGTACTTAAGAAAAATGATTTAAAATGAAGTCAGAGATCCAAACGTTAGCTGTATCTGAGAGCCAGAGTATGTGCAATTTGTTGATTCTGCCGCAGGCATTAGTAACATTCGATATGGTAAACAAAATATCTGTCGTTGCGCTGTTTGTTTTTATAACTTTTTGATTGCCGTTGAAGTTCTGGCAGGTGGAAAAGAAAAAACCGCCTGCAGCAATTATAGAGCGAATGCGAGAATTCGAGAACTATTGGGTAGATGTCGGGGTTTACATAGCTTCAATAACTTGGTAATGGAGCAATGGCGTCGCCCAACAATGAACACTGGAGCAGGAGGAAGTACTTAAGAGCAACGCAGAGCACTTCCTGTTTTTGTTTTGCCAATACAAAAAACAGCGTCAACTACGACGACGTTGTCGAGGTGCAGCTGCTGACTGGTTCAGGTTTTAGCTTCAAGTTGTTTTTAGTTTTGCTTTTTGCAGCTCCCCCTTTTTTTTTCTGCAAACATCTTATGTTACCTGTTTGAATTTTGTTATTGTAGCTGGTCTATCGCTCCACTTTCGAGAAGCTGCTTTCAGTATCAATTCGTATCTAGAGTCTTTAATATGCATTACTTGCGTTCTTGGTCTTCGCGTTGAAGGTGGCACATCATTCGCATTCAGAGATTCAGCTGGATGCAAGTCAGGCAACTCCTTGTTGGCGCTGCCAACACACAAAGCATTTTAATTTCTTTTATCCTTCATTACAGCTGCTTCCCTATGGCTATTTCGTTGAGTTTCGTCGCAGTTTGCGTCCTGCTCATCGTCGCGGGTTCTCTGCTGTGTCAGATTACATACACTCCATTAACATTTTATGCGCTTGTATTATCGCAATTAAATTTTTAATGTTTTCATTTCAAGCACATTGCATTTTCATGTAGCCAGCCCAGACCCACCGCCTTTGGCATTGGCAGCCAAGCAATCAGCACACGCGGCACCGCAGACAAACACCGGCAACGCCAACGTGGTGGTGGTGGTGAATACCACCTACAGCAGAACCACTAGCATCAACAGCCTCAACTGGATTCATTTTGTTGCCTTTGGCTAGTAGTAAACAGCAACAGCAGCAGCAGCAAAAACATCAGTGCATGTAAATGCACCGGGAGTTGCATGCATGTGTGTGGAACTCGAGGTTCGGTGCGACGAGTGGAAACAATGGCAACAGCAAAAAGCATTTTCTGCAATAATAATTTTAATGAAAGTGTTTGCTGTAATCACTCTGAGTTTTGCTGAAGCTCCTTCGCACATTACACTCTGAGAAAAAAAAATGAAGCTTAATTCATACAAGAATTTTTGCTATTGAAGGCTTCTGTGCGATTTTAAACCTTTTAAATCCCATCTATTCACGTTGGCTGTGTGCTTTTGAAGAAAATCACCAGGGTAACCAGAGTATTACATTCCCAGATTAACGCCATTTCTCTAACTGTATAAATGCGTCAACTGTGTTTATTCTGTTGGCCGCAGAGATCTGCGTGAAAATTGTTGTCTCTTTGGTAGTTGAGCTGCTTTCCCTGCTAATGCCTTATGCGCCTGACATACGAGTCGTGTAGGTGACGAGTCTTTTAATTAATTTAAATTGCATAATTTATGCACTTTAAGCGGCGCCAAAGAGTCAATGCAGCAGAAGCTACAGACAATGGACGCTCATCAGCGCTGGTCCTGGACTGACCAACAGATGACTGAATGTCTAGCCTGCATTTCCACGGTCAATGTTCGGTTACATGGATGGCTGCGCCGGAAATGAAGCTTTAACGACTTTGACCAGGCCCTGGCATGGACGGTATTTGCAGGTTTGCGCAGCAAGACGGGAGCTCCGAACCGGAGACAAGTGTAATCAGCAACTAGCCACTGCCAAAATGAATTTGCTGAAAAGGAACACACACAACAGAATTTCAAATAATTAAAATGTAGCTTGGAGTGAACGATAGTGGCCACAAAATTAGAATATAGTGAATTTGTAAACTTCATTCATGCTCATGCTATAACAAGTAGTATGTGGTTGTCCTTGTAGCTGCGCTCTTACAATCAATTCCAATGGCAATAAATTTAATTTTTGCGGTGCACGCGACTCATGCGATGCAGCACCAATGCTAAATTGAAACGTTCCACACGTACGCCTAAAACTATCACTAGCCGAGTGTGACTATGACTATGGATTAGCAGTCAGCAGGAAGTGCGGTGGACTCTTTCTTCTCTCCTTACTGTTAGCTTCCTTTGCTCTCTATGGCTGCCTACGCTTTGTGTGCTGCTAAACACTATTCTCGTTGCGGTGTCGAAGCAAAACTTTTGCTTTTTCCGTTACAAAAGTTTTCCTTTAGAAAATTTTGCGCTTTTGTATTGGAAAACTGGCAACAGCAGCATCAGCACGTGTGGTCCGTCTATGGGTGGGGGGTTCCCAGCCGCCCACTCTTCCACTCTCAGCTGGAGCCATCAACACTTGCTCATGAGCCCTGAGACGTGTTTGCCATTTGTGAATAGTTTTTTTTTCCACGCCTTCTCCCTTTCCCACGGCTGACTGGCTAAGCTAACCTCAATTATTTGTCATTCAATACGATTATGGCCAGGCTGCCTGGTTACTGGTATTTGACAATTGCGTTGCCCATTATGCGCGTTGCATACTGAACGCGAATATGAAGTAGCCACGAGGTCATAGACTATTCTTTGCAAGCCACACAATGCCATTGAAGACTAAGAAAACAAACTTGAGGCGCTGCGCTTTATGGCGGAGTCCTCTAGTGACTGCAGCAAACATGCTCTATTATTCCATTAAAGTCATATACATACTAGTTAGCTTCGTTACCTATGATTTTTTTATTGGTTTTTTTTAGTGTCCTCTCTCTCTCTCCCATCTAGTTGCCGTCTCTGTCTGTTTCTTGGCCAAGCGTTTTCGGCGTTTGCAGCTGAAGTTGGCAGTGCAACTTACTAAAGCTCAATTAAAAGTTAGCATCGTTGTTGTCACCATCAAAATAGTGACTAACTTTGTTGCATTAATACTCTTTATATAATTAAAGCAAGAGCTTTAATCAGACCAAAGCATTAGAAAATATGCAGATTTTTATACGTGTTGATTGCAAGCACAAATTAATATATCTTTTTTATATATTTCAAAATACCACTGCAATTATCACAATTTTAAGGGGTTTCTTCTTTAAAAACATACTTGAAATACTTGAATACAGGTGCACTTGCCGAGTAACCAGTTCCACTTCTTACTGTAATCTTAATTTTACTAAGGTATAACTTAGAAATTATGTATGATACATAGATCTGTTATACCCTGTTGATTTATTTCCAGCTGACTTGTTTAAGATGCCGTGGGCATGTTCTCTGCCCCACCAAGTATGTTTTCTATTGTTTGTTTGTGAGTGCGTTGACCATTAAATGAATTTTAATGTGAGCTTTATTGGCTTTTGCTGCCCCAACTCCAAAGAAACTTAGAAGTCTCGCCTCCTGTTGCAGCACTTCTTCCATTTTGAACTTAAGGTCTCCTCCTTCATATAAGTCAAAGTCTGTCCACAAAGTTTTTGCACCAAATACGCGCGAATGTCTTCATTATGCGTTGGTTTCCCGGTTTCCCTGTCAAACTTTAAGCACAACTTAATCAAAGTCAAGGAGCGCAAGCGCGCGTGATAAAATTATGATTACTATGCAAGTATTTTGCAAATATGTGTGAAATTATCGTTTCTCTGTAAAGATGCCAAAAGTTTACCAGCAAATCAACATAAAAGGTGAGCGGCTCGCGCTTTACTGTATTCGTTGTTACTAATAGGGAAGTTTTCCTTGATGCCGTGGCCATGACCACCGACAACAGTGGCAACGGTAACAACACTTGACAAAACTTGACATTGCTCATATACTTACCAAGTATATGTGTGCAGAGGTGACGCTTGTCAAAAACGTGATGTTTTCCTCGCCATGCAGCTAAAAATTAATGCTATAAAAAATGCAATTCCAAGTAAAAAGACCTTCTACATAGAAGTTTGCATCTTATGCTCTGCGTCGCACCATGTATATGTACGGACTGTGAGTCTGTGTCTAAGTGCAGCCAAGGCAACGAATTATACAGCCATTAATGTGAAGCCATCATTAAAACTGCACGAGAGTTGCAAGAGATTTTGAGTTCAAGACGGAGCCTTAGTTGGAGCTGCTGCCGAATTTGATGGATTTTGATTCATTAGAAAATCACTTCATGGCATTTAATATGCAAATTATAAGCACTAAAGACTTCTTTAACACACACACACATTTATATACATATATCTGTATATATGTACAAGGAGACGCATCTCTAATGCCAAAGTGGCTGCAGCTTTTGAAGTTGCGCGCATAATTTTCTAATTAAGTTTCGTTAGCTTTTCTGCTTCTTCCTGCACTTTGTGCGTTTTTGTTGTTATTGCATTGACTTTTAAGTAGCTTGCCAAGATTAACTGACTTGTCTGCCAAAGTCATGAGCAGCGTCTCGCAAATGTCGTGCGTACTATATCTGACTGTCAGTTTTTTCTCTTTTCCATGCACTTTTAACAAGATTTTAATTTGAGCTCATTATGTTAAGCTGCTCAAAGGCGCGCACCTACGGCAAAAGACAATACAATATGCAACAGAGGTGGACAAGGAAAATATTTTGAATCCATCTTTTGGAAAAGTCCATGCAGCACAGCATAGATACTAATGAGTATGCTGAACAATCTAATCACATTCTCAGCAATCTTTTAAGCTTTCAACTGTAAAACTTCATAATTATTATCTGTGAAATATTCTTATTCTTAACAGGATGAGTTCAGTTGAGCACGTTGGAGGATGATAAACGTTATAAGATTTACGTGAACTCAGTTATAGTAAAGTTGCGAATTCGTTCACACTGATGTGACGTTTGCGTTACATTACGAACACGTTTTATTTGAATTTGCGATGCCTGTTAATTATGATGTGCAGATGTCAGTTGCAGCCGAGCGTTGCTTTAATTATGTAGTCCAGTGGCCATGTCCCATCGTACTTACAGTTTAAGCTGGTTTTTCCACAGTTTTCACAGCTATATATATATGCAGCTTTTTATTGCATAGCGGCAGGCACTCATTAATTGCAAACCGTTTGCAATGTTCGCAGCTCGTTGAACGCTGCTCGCTGCACGCTGCGTTTTTTGCGGCCTCTAACGAATTCATTTCATTTCCGCTGCATTCATTTGCACGTCACCAACACTGGCACACCCATACACACAGAAACACACATAGAGAGACATTGCGGTCGCAATTTCATTGGACTGTGGCCACAAGCTCTGGCCAGGACCCCCATTTTCAACATTGCTACATCGTGCACACAAACTCGAACTTCAACGCGTTGATGATGACATTCCCAAAACGCAAAGTCCACATAGCGTAGAGAGCGATCGTCCAAGTACGACTGTGAATCTGAATCTGTAACGGAGCTCAGTGCTCAGAGTGCCCGGAGTCCGGTCCTGTCCGGCCCGTTCTGGCATTTCCGTGTGCCGTTCCGTTTCGCTGTGCGTTGTTAGCAAGCAACTTCCGAGGGTAATTAATTCGAGTACTCGTCGTCGTCCTCGTTGTCTGTTTTAAACGACTTACAACTCGGATTACAATTAGACAAGCTGTTCGGTTTGCGATGCTGTTTTGCGCAAATAGTTGCCGCTGCTTTTTATGTTTTGCAGTCGCAAAATGAAAATTTGCATGTTGCTAGCACTGCCACCAGGCCCACCGAGCTTCGCATTTATTTACGCTGCGGTTTCATAGTTGCAACGTCAACGTCCCAATGACACTAGCTGAAAGCTGTGTATATGTAAATACACGATTTATCTCGTGCCACTCCACTGTGCAAATGATCATTGTTACGGAACTGTCCAAAATAAAGTTGGTATTTAAATACTTAACGAAACAACGTTTGTAATTAAAATTCAAGGATTGTTTATGCTATAAAGTTCCCAAGTTTTTTTTTACTTATTTACATTTTTTTTTTAATTTTTGGGCTGTGCAAGATTAATACTTATTTACACGGAATAAGCTACATTTTTGGTTACTCTTTGCTTATTGCCTTCGACAATCTGCGTCCACATTGTCTGCGCAAAAACAAAGTGTATAAGACGCATCAATCAAAAGCAAATCACAACACATAAAACTTCTCGCATTACCTCAAAATGAGCGCAAATAAAAAGAAACGCACAAAAGTTACGACAAAAATTGCGTAGCCAAATCTCATTAAGTGAGGCAGGAAATCACAAAAATATATTACCCACTTTAAAGCAATGCTGGCACTTCATCAGACTCCAGGCTCGTCTCCTCTATCAAAAACAAAGACAAAATGTAACTAAACACCAAAAACACAGACATGTCCGAGGGCCATGAGCGAGCCAACAAAATGGCCAAAACTTTAAATCATTCGTCACAAGACGCCAGAATAGCTATGTGCCCTCTTGAAGGGGGGATAGTGGAGGGTGTTATGCTGTCATAAAAAATTGTCTTGAGTATTAGTTTTGGTCTATGACAAGTTGCCAGCCGGCGCTGACATCTATTCAGTGTCCAGTCGCTACCTCGCTACTGCTGCATTTATGGTGAGGGCTTCTTATCTGTGCGTCCAGGTTGAGGTCCTGGTACCCAGGTTACTTCGTAGTCCCCCAGCTCGTCTGTCAGCGCACAACGAAATATTATTGTTGTAACTACTGCTGTTGCTGCAGCTGCCTTTTCTCCCTAATGACAAACAAAAATCAACAGTATACAAAAGGTAGACGCTGGGAATCTAATATGCAAATCCGTTTTTTTATTTCATGCAATTATTCTCTCCCATTGTTTAAGAATGGCGAACATTCGGAGAACGAAATAAAATAAATATATTTACATATAATATACAAATAAAAGAGCAACGTTGCTCGAGGAATTTTCTAATCAACTAGCAGCTATATATTTTTTATCCTGAACCAATAAATATTATATAAATAAAAATATACCCGTTTTAGTTTTGCGCATGTGTATGTTATATCCAGAAAAGGACCCCAAAATGTATATATATTCTTGACCAGAACGACGACCTGATTCGAGTTGGCCATGGTCATTTATTTGTCTGTATGAGCGCGTCCATCTCAGAATCTACAAAAACTAGACACTTGAAATTGTAAATAGATATTTTCCTTTAACAGATGCATAAGCATATTTGAGGAATTCAATGCGTTTTGATAAAAGCCAAAATATTCGAATAAACAAGTGCAGAAACTTTGTAGTCGAGCATACTTGACTACAGCTCTGTTACTTGCAGTTATTTATGGAGTTTAAGTGCAACAGTTGCTTTAGGGTTGCTTTAATGTAAACTCAGATAGCGCTAATTGAGCTGACTACAATTTTTAAATTATCAAACCAAAAAGGAGAGTTCTGCTAAACTCTTAAGAACAGTTGGCTCTTGCTTATTTGGTGTGGGCTGTTAAATGAAGGGTGGAAACTCCTCGCATCCATCATACGATGGTGACATTTGCAACTGTCAAAAGTTTTGTTGCTTGTCGCTGAATTTGCACTGATTGACAGAGCAAAATGTTGGCGCATATGTTACTCGACGGTTGAAGATAGCAAGGAAATGTTATGCTAATGAGTTATTGTTTCGTATGAAACTAAATGTCGGCTCAACTGCATTTGTCTTCGAAATTGGGAACCTTTACTTTTGGGTGCATAATAATAAAACAATTTGTGAAATTTGCAAAAAGCAAACAAAAACAACATCGACATCAGTTGTCATAACAAGTTCGATCCGGACACTGACACTGACACCGAAAACGACATAACACTTTGCGTTTTATGAAAGGGTTTTGTATATTTTTAGCACATTTTTGCAGTTGCTGTCCATTTCAATTAAGGTCCGTATATATTTATGTTCATACCAAATATGAGAGTTAATTGCTTTTGAGTGCGCAGACACTGGATAGATTGAACGCAATTTAAATTGTTGCCATTGCAAATATTTTTTTTCGATAAGGCTTTAAGGTTTTTGCCAACACATATTTGCACATTGAAATCTCTTGCCGCTTGGAGAGACTGCCCATTACCATTAAACGCATATTTAAGTAAGCAATTTAGTTCGACATCTCGTGCTGTGCGTCTTTATTAATCAATATCCCTTGAGGTTTGGGTTGATTAAATAGGTGCATTAAAGCAGCTGCCATAGACACAATACTCACGCCCATTACTTTTTGTGATTGTGTGTGTGTGTGTATGTGTGTATGCGTGTGTGTACACAGTTTTGTAGCCGACTGTAATCAGTGAATCAAATTGTATTTGATTTATGATTGCCTTTGATTTGATGCCCACACTCACAGTCTTCCCGTTGCTTAATAAATTATGTATATCGTCTTAAAAAATGAGTTTCCTTTCTGAGCTATGCAATTTGATTAAACTATGTTATGTATTCAGTAAATAGTATGTATATAAATTTAGAAATCATTTAAAAATATTTAATAAACATTTAGCAGTCTAAAATTGATAGCGTAATACTGAAAAGACCCTTTTGTGGTTTCGTTCCAACTTTTAGCTATTTATTTTGTGATGATAATTGTTCATTTGTGCGCAAATGGATGACAGTCGTCTTTACAGTATTCGGTAATATTAGGTATCAGTTATAAGCTGCTGGCGAAAAACTTCTACATATATACAGTAATAAATGCTACAATGGTAATGCCTACGTTAAAGCGCATGATATGATCTGGGAAAGTGGAGAGTTCCAGCGCTGAGCTGTTCTAATGTCGTGGCCATGTCTTGGGCTGCTGTCATGGCAGCTGCTTGTTTGTCTGCATTTCGGTGACATTTTTGCCATTAGCCAAATGTCAATGCTCAACGCCAAGTGGTAAGAAGCACTTATAATAGATGGGATTTACAATTGTCGTCAACAACAGCAAGAACAACAAAAGTGAAACCAGACAGAAGCGCAACTTGGGCGAGAAGAAGGACGAAGCAGCCTGTCGGCTGTCAGCTACCGGTTGCTGATTCTTAGGGGTGCGCTTAGCAACTTCATGTTTGGATTGTGGAGAAGGTTGCGCGATAAAAGAATGCCACTAAAGCAGTTTGATTGCTGCCTTGGGGTAACTGCTGGTGCATCCGTCTGGTCATAGCCCATTCTTGTTGTTCTTATTGCCTGGCGGCACCTGACAGTAAAATCTTTCTCAAGATAATTTGAATAATTTCACTGACCCAGGCCAATCACCCATACTCTTGGCAGCCATGGAAGCCAAAAATCATCATTCCTATGTACTCTGATACCTGCTGCTGACAAATGCTTTTTAAATCACCTGTCCAGCTCGTTGCATTTTTTGCAGCTTTTTGTTACCGAATTTCGCGTTAGCGCGTCTGACTGGTAATTCGTTGCGTTGCATTTAAACAGGTAACTGGCGTACGCATATCTTACACTGGCCAGTGCAACGCGGCGTATGCGTAACCACAATGAAAACCTGTCCTAACGGTGGACATCATGACGGCTTATTATCACGCAATGGCAGCACTTTCCACGGTTTGTAACACACGCGTGCCACAAACTGGAAAAAGGAAAAAGGGTCCACGGCTGCTGCACTTGTCGTGTGATGGATTAAACGGCTCTTAAGCTGCAGCTGAGCGATAAGCGGCGCTCATGGCATGCTATTTTTGAGCTGCCCCAACCAACTCAGTACTCAGTCAACTCACCTGGCTGCCACACCTCAGTTAGCGAAAACAGGCAATTAAAGTCGTTTTAAAATTGAAATGTTATTTTGCCAGGGCGAATATGGGCTAGCAACAGACAGCGGAGGCTCTCAAAATTCATGAATAATTTCCAAGAGGGTGGATTTCGTTGCAATGCGATGCACGTATGCTTAGAATTGTTAGTATTTAGGGGAAAGTAAATTTCAGTAAGCAAAGGCTGAAATACTAAAGAAGAAATCTATTAAATTCTTACTGTTTGAAAAATGCAACATTTTATTCTGTTATTAAACTACATTCTATTTAAAATGAAAATAAAGACACAAACAATATATGAGGTTAGTATTAGTTAAAGTTATTAGTATTTTAATAAAATAGTCCCCTCTCTTTACCGAATAAAGCTTGTATTACTTAAATGGATCTCGATAGCTCATTGGCTTTTGGAATACCATCTGCACACGTTCAAATGAAATACAAGTAGCATACACATTTATACCTATGAACTATATAGTCCCATAAACAAACACGCAAACCATTCAGCTAATAATGCCTCTGACCATTTATGAAATGAAGATCTGCAAAAGGAATTAAGTCAGAGTTCTGCAGGACGGATACTCGGTCGGACGTATGGTATGCTCGTTACTTCATGCTAAACGTACGTATATATGTTTATATGTCTACACACACAAGCGCATATCAACTCATAAAAGCAAATCATCAAATCGGATTTGATGGTCAAGTGTTTGTGGGTGGGTGGCGATTATGCAATGCTCATGCTGCCTTTTTATAGCTGGATTGTTTATGCAATTTATGAAACAATTGTTTGTATGCATATGCATATGCGTGTGCTATTTATAGAGATATGTATATATACATAAGTACGTAACATCCCCCTATGGCCTCAGTACTCTTGTTGTTTGGTATGCGATCAAATGAAGATGTTTAATACATTTTGTGACCGCCGGCATTTGGCGCTCGCTGTTGCATGTGGATGCGTTTGATTGGTTTTAAATTACATTTTCGGGCACCAGTTCTTGATTTATTGAGTTGCTATGGAAAATTACTTGCTATCTAGCTATGTGGCCTCTAAAATGTTCATATGCATAATGCCAAACTTTTGGGGGTGTTTAGGAAAATGCCTCAAAACAAAAACCAGAGCAAAACAATTGCTATGTATAACATTCAAATTGTTTATTGGACTGATTAATTTGCATTCCGACTAAATATTTGAACACAGCCCATGGAGTAGGACATACAACACAATACGTGCGACAATTTATTCCAAATATATATAATTAATAAGAGAAATGTTTTAAATCCATTTAGAATGCTACTGTGCCCTTAACCACATGTATTCATGAACTATTTACTTTCATCACTTTAATATTTTGAGCGGCGAGTGCTTGCCTTTATTTAAACTTTCATTTCATTTTTTTTAGCCGATACTATTTTGTAGCAACAAATTCAGTAATTTCATTATTGCGACATTACATTAGCATTTCCAAATTACACAACTGTCCGGGCCGGAGCACAATTTTCAGTCCCTTTACTGCGCCGCCCCGCTGGAACAAAGTTTGTGCAGCTGCACATCCGTTTTGATGACGCTGCCAGCGGCCTAGAGGCATAAGTAAAATCAAGAAAGATGCGCAGCGCAGCGCAGACCCAAACACAAACCAAACCGAAAGATAAACATTTGCCACAATACCCGGCAGTGGCCATCAATGGCAGACGCTCTGAATGGCAATGCCAATGGCATACGGTAGTCCACGACAATCATCGATGAATTGGACGGCAAAGTTTGCAACCGGACGCGGACGCGAACTCGAGCGCGGACTTCGACTCCGATTTCAGCTAGGAGCCCAGCTCCTGTTTTGTGCTTGTCTCAGCTGCTGGTGGTGTTGGGGTTCTGCGTACATAGTTCACAACAGTTGGAAAATTACTTATTTTTCAATTGTTGTCCCCCTCCGAATGGCATTTAGCATTGTTGTAGCCACCGCCGCCATACAATCTTGATTACTGTCAGTCGCAGCAGTTGTATTTAAAATTGGCTAACAAGTTGTATAGCATTTGCCATAAGAAATGGCATGGAGCAGTGCCATCGACGCTCCTTTTTCTGCTTTTAACTTTTTATTTGGTTTCCCAGCCTTCATGCCTCCCCCCCACCCCACCCTCTCTCGTCCATTGCTCACAGTCAGAGTTGGCTTTTTTCATATCAGCGCAATTCTCAATGATCTGTCGAAGCGGCACCTCTTGCCATAACTCCATTCACTCTCCCAGGACTCACTTTATTGCATTCATTTGCCATTTTCTTATTTGTTTTCTTGCATTTATTGCCCGCCAGTTGTGATAATAGTTTTCTTGTAGTTTTCTTTATACCCTTCACGCTACAGCGGATAATTAAAATTTTTGTATTCAAATTGGAAATAAATGAAAATACAGAAAATAAAAAGTTATTGAGCTAGCCAAATTAAAAAAACTTCCGTGGCACTTTTGACAAAGAATTTTTTAGTTGATCATCTCCGGCTTTACCCTATTAACGTTTGTTTTCGTATGAACTCGATTTTCTGTTGGATTCTACCACTGTGTTCGTCATAGCTGAGCATTGTGTACATTTATGCGGTAATAATTTGTTGTTCATGGGATATCGTCATTTGTTGCAGTTGTCCAGCCCCCGCTAGCGGTGCGGTCATTGATAGCGACACTTGTACAAAATTTGTAATTGCTTTCATGGATATTTAAAGGATTCATTGTAGATAACGCCGCCCACTGTTTGGGGTAATCAGGGCCTGACAAAATGACCCACAATGTAAACTGATTTGTTATTTCGTATGGCAAACACGAACGGATGATCCGCTGTAAAAACTTTTCGCTCCGGATTGGAGCGTTTAGAAGAGGTCTTGGCAGCTAAAAGGAAAAACATGGAATCTTGATCCTCCTCAATAATCAAAGTTCTGCTTACATGTGTTAGCATCTGTGTCACAGCCAGCTTCGTTCACATTCAAATAAATTTTTTGCCTTGCATCAGTAATCAACTGGGGCGACTTCTTAGCAAACAGTCCACTCAAGTCAGCGGCCTCTTTCTCAAAGATACGCTTTACTCCCAACTGTTACGATTTATATATTAATATCAAACTGTTCATCAAGATATGAACTGGACTTACTTTTCTTAGCGGCACTTTCAGATCAATATCGCAATCGAATTTGAATCTGGGCACGGTTATATCAACTTCATGCATCACCGACTTGAGGGCCACTTCGTTCAGGTCAATCCCTCCTAGCTTTGATTCCAGCTCTGCAAGACCCATAGTCTCGTCAGGTACAATCAATAACATGTTTATATCTGATTCTTCAAAGGGCAGCTGCAGAATACGCGATTTCAGCTTCCTGGATTCGCCATAGCGAAACTGTCCGGCCTGAATACGAAAATAAATCTATTTAGTTCAGAGTTGAAATTAATTTATATCATATAAGAGATGAATGATTCGTTGAATGTACACAAAGTGAAGCTTTATTGGTGTGAGACTTACCTGTCGCATCATGGGTAACTGCATTTTCTGTTCTTCGCTTATCGCGAAATCACCCAACGAAGTGTGTACTACAGAAAATTGTTTCGCCCACTTAGCACGAAAGTACAAAGAGTTTACCAAAATAACGTTTGATTCCACATTGAAAGAGGCAGGAGTAAGCAAATCGCGTACCGTATTAAAGGTTTGCCGCTCGAGCCATTTATTGACTTGCCGCATAGCACCTTCGGCATCTGCAAAATTTAACGTGCCTGCCTGAGTATTAAAGAATTCCCCAGCCTGCAGATTGAAGTCGGGACGTAGTTCCTGATCCTGCTTAACATACAGACCAGTAGCTATGCGCATCGACACTCCCTTATCGTTGCATACGCAATCGTCACTTATGAACTCGGCATGTTGCTTGGCAATTTCCAGTTTCTTTGCGAGTCCTAGTATCAGACCAGAACGCAATTCGTCTGCGCATTTTCCGCCGGCACCCATAAACACTAAAGTCATGGCACTGCGAGCAGCTGTTGGTGATATGATTAAATTGTTGACCCTTATCTCCTCCTCCTCGTTAAGGGCACGAAAAAAGTTTCGCGCAAAGAAAATTTGACTCAGACTTGGAGGCGGAATAATGGCACCCCCCGACGCCATATTGATAGGGTAAAATTAAATCATACGAAGTGAAATGTTTCAGAAGTGTTTATTAAAAAAATATGCGTAGTTTTTCAGTAAGTAAAATAGAGATGCTTACTTCGTTTACTTAACATATTTCTTTTTGAGTGTCAGCTTCGAGCGGATGGGTAATTGATCTTGTGTTTATGTTTATTTAATTCAAATTATAAAATCTATATAAATTAATTTCAATATCGTATGTGTGTTCATTGTGACTGTATGTTATGGGTATTATTGTTATGCAGCTACTGCCATTGTTTTTGCTTGTCGGCTTGCATTGCTGCCAATTTTTGCGTCGACTATAAAATATTTGCATAGCTGCTGCTGCAGGAGCTGCATTATTATTTGCATGTCACTACAGTAAGTCAATAACAAAGGGTCCCTGGTCTTTGGCACCCAATGCCGTCTTAGTTGCTCAGTTGCAGCCTGTGCGCCATTTTGTTTTCTCTCTCAATACCGAATCAAATCGGAGACCGCCTTTTTGGCCTGAGTGGCCTTTGTTTGCTTAACTGCTGTGTATTCACCTGTCGCTCTTAACAGATGTCTACACATTTAGGTTGACAGGGGTGACTACCCCATGCCATTACGTATAGTCGTCTGCAGTTACGCGTCGCTTCGCGCTTCGCGCATATTTTGCGCCTGATTGCGCCGCTTATGCGCCCAATGGATTTGAATTTATATTTCAATTTCATTTGGCACACCTTTTAATGTCACACACGGACTCATACTATGACACACACACACAAAGGCCGATGCACTCAATCATGCGTTTGTTCATGCACTTGGTTGGTGCAAATGAACAGATTTTACGACTGATTGACCCGTTTAAGTGTAATTCGTTTATTCGTTCAAATTAATTGATTTGAAAAAACAAAGAGTTTCTGAATAATGAGCGGTTTTTCAACTTGGTTGTCTTACTCCTGTTAGAAATTTCGAATTAATATTGAATTGTGAAAATGCCGTAGGGCAGACCAAAGAACTTTTAAGCTCTATGGAGCAGTATTAGAATATCAATAGCAGTATTTCGTATGCGGCATCAATATTCAAATCGGCACTAATTGCGTTTTAATGAAGTGCCTCAAGGTATGCCACACAAATATGCGCGACAGAACAGAAGACGACCGGATATCCGTAAAATGTCGGTGTATATTGTGCTTATACAGCTTAGACATGAACAAAATGAAACAATTTTAAATTGACACTGGAAGTGAGTGCTGGAGCAGTTGCATCTCACTGGCAAATTTTCTTTGGCGCCCAAAGCTATCATTTTCGATTGTGAAAGTTTCTATGTGCTGCGGTTGTCCCGCATACGAAACGCAAACCCAAACCACATTTCGAACCCCCACGCAGCCACTACCACTTCCGCCAGCATATTCAGCGCGTTGTGCAGATTCGAAGGAAACTAGTTTGTGGTTGCCCCCACTTCAAAATATTAAATGGCCCACAAGGCTTCGAATTTGAGTTGGGGCAGAAGCTGAACCGCAATAAATATGAAATTTAGTTGAAATGTTCTGAATGTGATACAATAGCAAGCAAATTGCATAGAATTTACTTTGCAATCGTTTTCGGGGTTTTCAAATAAGCCTCGTCGCAATTTGTCTGATGCCAAACGATATGGTAATTTAATTTCATATTTCTCAACCTTTTCACAATCTTGCAATGTATTAGCAACAAAAAATAATTAAATTCTCCAATCACCCTCCAGCTAGTTCTTTTAACAATTGGGTACGCAACTCTTCATCCGCCACTTCCGGCAACTATTATCTGATGTAGATTGTGCAAACTGACTTTGTCCATTTAATTTGCGGTCCGTTTAAAACATGACATCAAATAGCAAAACGACAAACATAGAATGACAAATGGCAAATGGCAAATGGCAAATGTCGCAGCATAATTGTCATTAAGTGTCTCAAACACGTTGTCACGCATACGTAACGTTGGCCGCAGTCGCAAGATGAAACTGTAGTTTCAGCTGAAGACAATCGGGACTCAATAATTAATTGTTTGTCACACTTGTGTAATGTATTTTGCATCTGCAATTACTCGATTGCTGCTACACGCACGCACTTATTTATTTATTAATTAAATCATTCATTGTTCAATCAGACCTGTGAGAATCGTTGCAGCTGCCTTAGTTGTGTTCCCAGCTTGTGTGCAGACATCATCAGGTATGTGGGTAGAATGGCTGAAACTAATCAATGAAAACAACTCTCTGAGCTTCTGTCAGACGCATTCATCATTTAATTAGTTTCCTTTTCCAAAGAGCGAGAACTGTCTGATTTGCGGTAAATAATTTCAATAAATTAGTGTAACTTTGCAAAATCTCAGTATAGCACACCGCATTTAGATTGGGAGACATCTTCCTCTTGTTCAACTACAGTAATCTGAATCAATTGATTATTTTCCGGCATCTTGCCATTTCCATTGCAGTCTGTTTTGCTATATATTTTTTAAGTTTTTTGTATCGAGACAAAATTGTTTGTATTTGTTTAGGCTTATGGCCAAGACGATAAAACCGTCTCAAGCGTAGACAAATGCCAAGAGTAAACCGAGAAAAATTGTAAATATAATATACTGAATTTGGCATACTCTCACTTCAAATATATATTTTGTACACAAATTAATATATGTATATAAAAAAGAACATATTTACAATTTAAAAGAACGTTTAAACCATGCCTTAAAATTGTATATGAGCCACTTTTAAACCTCATTACAGCTTAATATATTGAAGGAGATTTTTTTTTACGTAACGAAATTGTTACTTAAGTTTAGGCTGTTTCATACTCAGCAAGTGTATCCAAACAATGTAGGAAGAAACAATAAAAATGCGATTTTATGTCTATGACAGGGCTGAGTAGGTAAACACACACATGAACCAAAGAGAGATAAATAGTCGAGAGTGGAGAGCACTCTAGAAACGCTAGACATTGGCTAAATTTAAACAGAACAGTCACACAGAAGACAGCACATACCAATACACACACTTACACACACACACACACACAGGCACATACATACGTCAAGTGAAATACGAAGAGCTGAATTTCCTGTGCCTTTCTTCGATTTGATTTTTCATTTCCGCTGCAAATGGTGACAAAGTTAGAGGAGTGAGACTTGAAATAGTATGTGTGCTTTACTATTTGTATTTTGTGTGTTGATTTCTTCTGAAATATCAATACACGAAGGAGCAAGGCAAACACACACGAGTACACAGAATTGATGCGACAATTTACCTCAAAGTCCACTTGAGAGCTCAAGTTGGACTTGTGTTGCTTGTCCTTGGGTTTGCAATCGCTCGTTTGCAGCAAATTTAAACAAACCCCGAAAACGAATTTGTTGGCCTGAGAGAAGGGCAACAAGAGCCAAGTATAGCCGCAGCTATTTGGTCAACAGTGTCAATGACAATCATTAACACAAATCAATGGGATTAACAATATTCTGTGTCTCACACATCTGACTGTCAACATTCGCAGCACAAACGCAGTTAATGGCATTGTTCAACTTTATGCCGAAACCAACGTAAATGCCAACAGCATTGCAGCCACAGAAACGTGTGCACATAAACCAATACATACGTACGCAAAGAGTCAATACAAATCATCAACATGACAGACGCAGACCTAATCCGAATGTAGTGCAAAGGAAAATGAATGCATGACCAAAAAAGAGAGTTGGCACCCAGCAAACGCCATGTCCAGAAATGGTTAGCACTTAATTTCCTATTTGTGCTTTTTGGATCTAAAGTCTCTGTCCCGGACATGTAACCATGTTTTGCATGTGCTTGCTAGTAGTTTTCGTAGCTTCTTTCAAAGGGCTCGGACTTCGGGAGAGATATTGAAGTATGTATTTAAAAACTGTAATTCAATTTCACTTATTGGCAGCCGATTGGTAAACGTTCAAATTGTCAAAAGCCAGTATAGAAAGGACATCGGCAAACACTATGCAAAGTAGACAAGCGTAAAATAAGATGGTCGTCCGTTTCTAAAATCTTCTATGCGGAGTGCAATGACTGATTTTGCACCATATTTTGCTGCAGCATATCTTAAATATGTTTTTAATTTTAATTGAGGCAACGTTCAAACCCCACATCCTTATTGTAAGCTTACTTGTACAAGAACTGGGAGACCAGACTTGACTAATGGTAATGACTACAGAATCGTAAGCAACAGCGTTCATAACTTTGTCAAAGTCTAAAATGTTAGTTAAAAACTGGAATACCAACAGCAGGCAATTTTAAAAGTTGTTGGCAAGAGACTTTTCCACTTACAAATGGTGGCGAACACGCAGTTCCTAACCTTTGCCGGGCACGCACGGCTGCCTCGTTTAATTTTGTTGTCAACTGCTGCTCAGCCCGGTTCATGGCATTAACTACCCTATACCAATACGAAACCAAAGCCAAAAGCTGTGTGCTCTGCGTAGCATAATTCTCTGGAAATGTTAAAACATGTGCGAAACTTTTGCACCGAAATTCGTTAACTGTCAAAATGTTGTGTCGAGTGTAAAGCAAATCAGGTAAAATGCCACAACATTTTGCAGATTGTAAGTGAGGCGAGTGTGTGTGGACAGGTGTTGGGCATGCTTTTAACTTTTCAACTGTATATTGCATAGTGTAAACTGTAAATTGTAGATTGTAAACAGTAAATTGTAAATTGTTTGTGTTTTTATGTGCTCCTTTTTTGTACAGTCAAAGTTTTGGTATTTACGTTTCATTCACTCGCTATGCATTAAGTAACTATTGATTGTCATGGAAACTGCAATGCCAGCATTTGCGCATAATTAAGAGGATAGTGCAGTGGGCACCTCAAATGAGACAGTACTCTTGTTATGTGCCACATAATTGATTTGTCCAAAGCGATGCTGTGATCATCAGCAGTATCATCATAATCAAATGATAATGGTGAGCATGATGAAGCTGGTGATAATGATGACGCACGTGCGCTCACAGATTGGTACTTTATTAGTGCCGTCCGAACGTGAATGACGCTTCCAGCTTAGATTTTGTTATATTTCGATGTATCTGTGCATTGGAAAAGTTTTGTATATGAATGAATACACAAATTCATTGATGTAGCAGCTCGCCTACCAAAGTAGACTATGGTCCCATTATGTGGCCAGGTATTTGGTGTTTTTGCTGACTTGTGAATGCCTAATACGGCTGCTCTGTAATTGTATATAAGCGACTCGGCAATGCTAGTTAGAGCCAGGTTAATTGTTTGGCTTAAACATTTAAAAAGCGTTTGCATTTATTTTTATTGCCCAACTAAACAAAGTGTAAACACTTGCATGTTTAAATTTGGAAGCAAAAAAAAACTTTGCTTAGCTTGACTCGTGGGCGTAGTGATTATTTGAGTTGGGTGAAGTATAAAAATGAAATTGGTATGTTGTGTGTATGCACTGCAGCGTTGACGAATGCACAAGTCTGTAAATCCGGAAATGTGTGTTACTGAATATGTTGACAGTGACAAAATGTACACCTAGCAGGAAAAGCTGTATTCAGATCAAGCAGTACGGCTTAGTCTACCCAGGCCTCTGAGCTGGACGGAAGTGTCGTTTGACTTGATGGTGCCTGCCTAACTGTTAGCTAAACGTTGCCTTTTCCCAAAGCAGATGGCATCACCATGCGCTTTCAGGTGAAGAAACTGGCGTGGGTACCGCAGGTTCCGCCTGTCCTTGCCACAAGTTGACAGTCGACCGTTGTTGTTGCTGTGAACCAGCTAATGGGCCATTGTGGTTTGTTTTTAGTTTCTGCACTTATGGGATTCCCTCGCACCTTTTGCAGGCTCGGACAACAGACGCGATGCGGAACTTGCGGGCAACGCCTCGTATGATTAACGCAGACGTGCCCAAACAGTTAGCTAGCTCCTGCCGTGTGTTAGCCATTTTTGTTTTGTTTTAATCGGCTTAATTGGCATCAATTGGCTGATATTTTTGTTTCTTACATAAACAGTTTTAGTTTTAATAAATGAATCAACGAATACCGTTGTTTTCACTCGTAGGCTTTTAAAGCTGGAGGTTTAAGATACATTTTATTTCTAAATCCATGTTTAATTCAAGTCAAGTTTGCTAGTTCCAAACTTTCCTATTAATATTTTGCTCGGTTTCTTAAGTTCCATTGTAACTACATTTAGGGGTAACTTAAATGGCATCTTGCCCTTACTAATTAACCATTTAAGACTAAAATACCTACCCTCACAGCAACTGGAATGCCGCTGCCAGCTGTTGAAGAAAAAATGGCAAAGCATCTTACAAAAAGAGGTTATGACAAAGTTAAACTTTGTTGTAACTTGTTCGTTTGTTAACTTTTAAGCGGCTTGGCGCGAAGTTATTGCTATTTATTTTGCATCATTTTCAGTTTCATGGAGGGCGACCCAAGCAGCGTGTCAATGTTAAGTGACTCCATAATTAAGCAGGCAATAAAAATGACGAGGACAAAGAGCAGTCCAAATAGGGAACAAGAATATATAGTAAACAAAAGAAAAAAAAGATATGCTAGGCATGACGAAGATTAAATATTCTCAATTTCGTCCCATGATTTTTTTTTTGTTAAATTTTATCGAATGTAGTCTTTTATTTCATAGGCAGCTTCTAAAGAATACTAGTATAAATCTAGGAGTCCAGGCAAAGAAAACACAATTAATATTTATAATAATAAGGGGACAGCGATATATAAATTTGATGAATTGTTTGTGTACTTTTTGTAAAAGAAACGACGGAAAAAGTTGTGAATGGCACAAAACTTTCGCCGTGCCAGGAATAAGCTGCACAGGAGTTGGAGACTTAGTTGTTTGATTGGCGTGCAAAATATTACCTCTAATGACCGGCTGGCCATGCATTTACTTATTTCACTACCTTCACTAAGTAATGAAATGAAATGCTGATTGCCGCCAATTACGCTGCAAATTTTGCGATTGTCTGATCGTGTTTGGATACAATTGTTCAAATATGCATCAAGCTAGAAATGCTGAAAAGCAAACATATGTGATTCTAGTAGAGCTCGTGACATTTCAGCAGCCTTCGACCCATTTGATATATTTTACACATTCACAAAGGTGTCTTTGCAGCTTAATAAAGTTAGAGCTTGCGGCCAATTGGCTATTGGCAATTTGCTAAAGCTTGATAATTAAGAAGCTTTTCCCAGTTGGGCCACAACTTTCAGCTGTTACTGCCACACCCTGAGCAGCTGATGCAGCAGCAATCCAGTCCTAAAGGCTACTATTCACTGATTGCAATTGACTACGAGTGGATTTCAATCCCATAGTATTTAATTTCCCAAAGCGAATTTGTGTCGACATTTAAGGCACGCGTACCTATGTATGTATGTGAATGTATAACATGTGTGCAATAACGTGTGCACATACAGGGAAAACTGCCACATCTCCAGCCCGATCTCGAAACGAGTTGCTTGCCTTACCGTGTGCCATTAAATTTAAAAATTGATGATTATTTTGATGTGGTTTTGGTACGGACATTTTTTCTTGCTCTTTTTTGCTTTGGTTGACCTTTTTTTTTGGAGATTTGGGAATTGGTTTTGATATTTTCTGTGTATCCTGCAGTTATGGGATACTGTTAATTATGGGTTGGTGTCAAATTTGTTGAAAGCTACATACTAAAAATGGACAGTATATTCAATTTTATAAAAAAAAATCCATATCAAAATTAAAGTGATTTGGTAGGTAACGTCTGTATGAAGTTGGCGTCACTCTTCTCGAACGGATTACCTCTAACATAGCCCTATCCAAATCCTCTCAATTTCATACGCAAAAAATAAAAGCTAGAATATTGCAACTTTATTAATAAGCGCTTAAATTACAGGCAGTATGTGTAAAGAAAAAGCAGCACAGTAAGGATACGCAAAAGGATAAAATGCTAAAAGTCTGTAGAATGTGAGGAGCTCACTAGAAGTGGCCCAGCTTTAAAAGCTCAAACTGAAGCTGTCATCGTCATCTCGAACTCGTGCGTTGCTATGGCCATTGTTACTGCTCCTTCTGTTGCTTTTGCTGCTGTGTGCGTAGCAGCGTTTGAAATTGCACCCAAAAGGACAATTAAGCATGAAGTATTTATGTGCCGACGCGCTTCTTAGCCGGAAAAGCAGCAACAGTCAGTGGCAACAACAGCAGCAACGCAAAAGTGGCAGCGATGCGTCGCCGAGCCAGAGAAATAATTTCATTATGCTTGCAACTTAATGCCAACTTACTGTTTTACAGCCTGGCAGCGGTAGCAAAAGCAGCTCCTTCTCACTTCTCGGCACTCGGCACGCTTTTCATTACTGCCGGCCGCATGACTTGGCTTTTAGTTTTTTAGCCCTTTGCTTATGACCAGCTGGAATGGCATCAGCTTGGAGACTGAGTCTGAGGCCAGAGCCTTCTTCTTGTCATGGCTGACTTTATTATGCGCGCTCAGCACTAAATTTTATTGTCAGTTCATGTCATGCTGAATTATGTAGCGCGGCAGCAGCAATAGCTGCAAAAGCAACAACATAATCATTGTAATGCATTTTGCCATTGCCACTCTGGCTTGGACCCTTATTAAATGCATCAAAACTGGGCAGGCTATGAAGGGGATGCGGGTAATGTCATAATTAACATTTGTCACACTGCGAACAAAGCCGGTTTCATAGCTCCAGCTCAGAGGGAATCGTCTCAAATTGTATTGTGCATTGACCTGAATCGAACTAAAATCCCTTGCAACATAATGAGTAACAGCCTCACAGCCTCTCGACCGCACAAATTCTAGCATATTTAGTAAACAATTTTAATTAAAATTCAACGCCAATGCCAACAACAACTATGTACATTAATTTGCGGCATTTGTGGAAGCGCGCCGTCAACTTTTTAATTCAATCTCAAGAAGGAAAGTTGCGGCCCGACTTTGGGCCGTCTAGCCCAAAATAACAGCAGCGCAACGACGACCTCTGTACATGCAATTTAATTTGACAAATTTTGGTGCAAATAGTTTATGGGCTTCCACAAAAGTTATCCAAAAAGGGACAAAAGAAGTGAAAAAACAAATCGTAGATGCTGTTGTTGACTACCAGCTCATTAAATTTGTTTGCTCTGCAGCGAATAGCAATTCCAGTCCAAATCTATATTTCCAGTGGAGCCAAGGGGGAAAAGTAATCAAAAGTCAATGGCAACACTTAAATTGCCGATTTTGTTCCTATATGTAAGCTGTTGATTTATTTATTGCACGACAGCAGAAAAGCTGGCTGAGAATTAATCTTTAGGGACTTAATATGCATTAAGGCGAAACAAACATTGTTTGTACACCCTGCTGCTATTAAATTGATTAATAAAAAGAATAAAAAAATTATTACTATGTATGTTCTAGTTCGAAAAAGTAGGCAATTTTTACTAAAGCCTTGAGGGCATTGCCTTGTTTGCCTTTTTGGGTTCTTATCTATCTACGTCGACCAGCATATGTTTTAACTTATTAATTTTAATTGTTTGACATTAGATTACTAGATTTATAAATGTTGCATGCTTAAATGAAAAATATTGGTTAAATAATTATACAAGGTAGTGTATTTCCTTAGACTCCTTAGACTGCTATCCACTCGTGTTAGTTTTGAAATTATCGTTAAAAGAAGAAATAACTATTTGTATACATATATCTAAAAGGAATAAAGCCTTAAGTTCCCCTTTGGTTACATTTTTGGGGTGAAACGATTTGCGCTTGCTGGTCACGATTCCATAGAATTTTTATATTAGGCTTTCGTTTATGGGAAAATTATGTGCAACGTCGCCAGGTTGCCCGCTCTGTGTGATATTGACACACACACACACACACACACACACATAAGGCGCTTGCAGCTGAGAAATTGTAGCCGAAAGTGCCAAAGTGACAAACCTGGGCGACTGACTGCAACTCTCCATCTTTTGGTTGGTTGTTGGTTTTCTGCTAGTTGGCCACGTACACCAGCGCTCAATAACAGCGCCTGGGAAGCGGCAACGGCGGACAGAAATCCAAGCACGTAATTTTAAATGGCTTTTACTGGCAGTGAACTTAAACTTTACGCTGGCGCACATTAGCTGTGTCTGACAGTCTGAAGGAAACATTCGTCGAGTGTTAAACGCAGCTGCCAACTGCCAGCAAACGCAGCAACATGATAGCCCTGACCACGCCTCCAAGTACCCATTGGCTGTAGGCACTGCGACAACGTAAAATAGCCGCTAGCCGCAGTGTGAACTGGCGTATTAATGCCACTTTTTCCCCTTATGTCTCGTCTATATATGTGTATATGGACTGCTGATGGCCTGACAAAATGACTTATTCCAACAGTTGCTGCTGCTTGACTTTGATTACATGCATCAGAGATGGAATAGCAGTGCCCATCAGTTGGTTGCATGATTTGCCATGCGCAACGTTCTGCTGCGGTCATAATTAAACGGTTTTTTAGCTCTCATTCAACATGACGTATGAGCATTATGTATGCCCCATTAAGAGAACAGTATACAGATCAGGCTTAAGACAGAGTTGCCACTTATATGAAAATATAGAAAACATAGATTCAGTCAGAAGAAGAAGAAGACTTATGCGTAGAAGTGTAGCGTATCTGTATCTGCCTGCAAGGTTAAAAGGTCTTCGTTTGGTCCAATAAAAAGCTATTTTAGGTTGTATTGTAAATTCGTAACACAAATAGGGGAATATTGAAAATTGTTGTTCTCCATACGTAACTAACATTGCGACTGATAGTGATGATAACATTAAATATAATCGATATTTTAGTTAGGAAAAACTTAAATAAATTCTTCATAGAGATCTGGATCTTTAATTATGTGTATCTACTATATAAATCCACTTCACTACGCAATTACGCTGAATGCATTTGCTAGTCTGTTTTCAATCGCAGCTCGCACCAAAATCCCCAGGATGTGAAGCATGTCGAGTGCATCATTTGTTATGGCACAAACGTGGCCAGACAAGACAATGCCACGGGTCAGAGACTGCAACTGGGCTAAAACTACGTGTTGTGCGGAATGCAAAGTGGGCATGTCATGAATTATGAAACGCGGGTTAAAAGCGCACGCCAAAAAAAAGCAAAGCGAGCGGCTGAGATCGATGCGCTTCACCAGCTGTTGCGGAGGAATAGATAGTGACTATAATTTTGAGGCAATGATATCGAGTCATATTCCGAATACCGCTGTCTACATGAGCGTCCGGCTCTTTGGGCAACGCTGCGTTGTCTGGGTAACATATGCTCATCAAAAAGAAGTTAATTTCTGTGCTCTGTGTGTTTGTGTTTGTCTTGTGTCGACTGACATTAAGCTGCTTGTTTGCACAACATCTCAAAGGACAATGACAAGGCGAGCCATACAGCCCGTCAGAGCAGCCAGGCAGTCAAGTTGTGTCCGTGCGACATCGTACATGTTTGTAATCCCAGTGCAACTTGAAGCCAAAGATGGAGGCCATAGGCAGAGACACGGGCGAGAGACGTTGAAGCGGCAAAAGTAGCAGCCAGTATAGGGACAGTCAGCTGAAGTTGGCTTTTTTGTGTTATTCGTGTTGGGTGTGCACTGCTTTTATTATATGTTGCATGTATCCTTAAGGGAAGTTAATTAAATTTACTGACCATGCTATTAAGCAAACAGAGGCTGCAGCTGCATCTCACCCACAGTGTCTGCTTTCCATTGGTGACTGTGTGCAACAAGGATAATACTCAATTAAGCATAAAGCAGCTTGGGTCGCATGTGTTAAAGTGTCACTAGCAAATACGATGTGCTGTGCTCACCAAACGCTCAGTGCGCCAGCCATATGGCCAGGTGAACCCATCCTACTGGCCAGGTTAAAGTTAATCGAAAGAGGCAACATCACTAGACATTGAACTGGATTTAATTATGATTGGCGGCAAAACCGTTCAATTCAATTTACTGCATCGATGGTACTGCATAAAAAGACAATCTTATGCGAACAGTCAGGCTAATGTGATAGCTTAAATGCATCGATTTCGGGCCCATCAAAGAAGGCATTCAAGCAACTTCATTTCATTTAAAGCATCGCTTTGTAGTTTCGAAAGAATTTCACCTTAATGTATAAATCATTATATTTAACACAGGAGTAACTGGCAGCTGAGGTCAAATTACTCTGTTTGGTACCAACTTAAATGCAATCAGTTCACGTTGCAGGAAAAAACTTTTTATTTTCATTTTTTCTTGGCACTTTAAACTTTAGCCATGCAACAACGTACATATATATTTATTTGTATGTTTTGTTTATTTTATCTATGCTTCGTTACACACCAGCACACACACACATACGCATACACAAGACCTATACACATAGAGCACTCCCTCAAATTCACATGCTTGTAGTTGCAGTAGTAGTGCTTTAGATAGTTTCCCCCTAGTTATCCTTTTGGCAGTGGAACTGCCAACTGCCAAAAACCTAAACCGAAACCCGTTCAACGAAACGAACAAAATTCTACTTACGAGTAGAATTGGCCATTTGTGCAATTGCTTTGCCTGAGTGAACTTGCCTATTTTGGCATGACGATGGCAACGTAGGACACACAAAAGCCCCCGCCAAAAGGGTTCTTGAATGCTGTTATCATATGGCCAACAGTGCTATGGCTGCCCCAACTTCAACTTCTGTTCCAGCTCCTCGTAGCTGGCAAAAAGTTAACTGAACGGGCGCCAGAGGGAAATGAGAATGCGAACTGACGCTGAATGCTGTTTATTTAAATGTGCTCACACACACATGCGCACACCTGTGCCTTATATGTATGTTAGTATCGAGTATTTGTCTGGCACGCCCACTAGGTTGCTCGTCCTTCTTTACGTTGCTTCCATGAATTATTTAGTTTGCACTGCGCTCGAGTGAAAGTTACTTGAAAATTTAATTTCAAAAATTTTTTACTTGCTTTCTTGTGAGTGCGCCCTTTGCTCCGTGGCGCAATAGTAACGGGTTAGTAGTAGTAGAAAAAAGTAGCAAAAAAGCAAATGCATTTTTTGTAAATAAATAACCACGCCAAATGAGATAAAAAAAGGAGAAAGAAATCAGTTACTTCTTTTGCTACTACTGCTGAAGTTTCCGAATTTATTTACGAAATCAATGAACGTGGCATGAAGTTGTTGACGTTGAGTGCATAGACAGGTAAATGGATTTACGTTTGCAGATAATTTGGCCTCTGCATAAAAAGCCAAAGCCAAGTAGATGATAATCCAATCACTCCGAACTTTTTGCTAAATGGGCGCAACTTGCAAAAAAAAAAAAAAGAATCCTGCAAACTAAGAGGATATATTGTCTAGGCTCGTGTTTGGTTTAAAGGACACTGCAATGTCGAACTAACAAACCCGACCACGCATGCTGAAGACCAAAACCAGAATGAGACGACAAGGAAGACGGCAGCTCTTCTGTATTAAAATTCAATTTTGAAGCGACGCATGATGTAGAAGCGTGCTTGTTTTTGAGCTGACCAAACACGCAGACAAAGCAACAAGCAAACAAACAAACAAGCATACAATAAGCTTAACTGCGTCTGTCCTTAAAATGATAAAAGTAGTAGTTAATTATACCCTGTGCCCCTTAAAAATGGATAATTAATGTATTATGAATATGTACATAATGCAAGGCGAACGACGAGTCTGCTTCTATTCCATAAGGTATATATGTGTGCTCACCATTGGCATTAACAGCCATTTCGATCTAGACAAGTCTGTCTCTCCGTTTTTTTTTTTGCCTGTGATAGGTTATCAAAGAACCACCGTAGACTTTTGAGTTTGACATAGTATGTGCTAAAGGAAAAAGAAGCCGAGCCGCAGCTTAAGCTTTACAGGTTTCCATATTGAGCATTGTAGGTACACGAGCCTCGCCAGAAATAATTTTGCGTTTTCAAGTGAAATTCAATTAAAATCCATAAAAGACTCTGTTGCACTAAGCATAATGAGATGTCGTTGAACTGTAACTGGGATTGTGAGTTGTGGGTCATAGTAACCCAGGGCACAGCTATGCGTAACATCAAAAGGATAGGTAAACAGCTTTTGAAAAGCCACTAAAGGATATTCTAAGCGCCAATCCTGGTTGTGGCTGCGTGCCACTAATTTGAGTCTTCTGACTGCATATGGCTTAGTAATGTGCCCGAAGCATAATGTTAGTTGCTCATATTTCACAAAGTTGTTGCAATGACTTTTGCACATCAAAGCAGTCGCATGTTTGGGATTTTAAATCATGCTGATATTGTGTCGAAAATAGGTTTCACGTTACTCAACACTGCCGTCAACGAGAGACACACTCCAGAACTCATTCCCAGTTGCTCCATGTTGTAGTACATCGACAGTAGGCAGTCACCTCGTTTACTTCCAACCAAGGATGCCAAAATACCTTTTGCATGGTGTTCAAAGTGAATTTTGCCAAAGATGAGAAAATATGTGTGCTAAATTATTTAAAATGTTTTTGGCATCACATCCTGTTAGTGAGCGCAGCTATTTCTCTTGCCAGGTCAGGATCCACTGTCTCTGCACCGTTGACGGGCACAAATATTAAAAAAAAATTTTAAATCCTTGCTGACAACACACTGGAAACTATCTGCACATAGCCTTCTTCGCCCTGAGTGCGGTCCACAGTTTCTGGCCATTGGCATTCCAGGTGAAGGTCAAATAGAATTCCTCCTGCGACTACAACGGCATTTGCCGCTTACAACATTTTTATACCGCTTAAATGCTAAGCGAACTCTTAGCAGCTATTTTGCTAATTTTTCTGCATGCTGTGCGGTGTCCCAGCAGCTGCTAACCCTTTGCAGGTAGAGGACTTGCCTTTAGAAATCAATAATGGTTAGTGCGGGTTCTTAGCAAAGCGATCGGTAGTAATGGAAAACAAATTTATTAGGGTTATACAAAATTAACAAATAGCACGCCGTTTTAATATTAAAAAGAGTAGTGGACAAATTTACGTTATATTATTAGGAGCTGTAAATTGAAGGCATTCAAAAAGTTGTATCACGCGACCATCTCTAAAAAAAAGCTAGCAGACTGGTGGTTTCAAACTTTAAGTAAAAAGTTGACCTTAAAGTTTTGTTATAAGCTTGGGATGCACTTACGCGATGCATCTGCAAAATTTTATCAACTCGTAAAATTTACTTCTAAATGTTTTACGCAGCTGCCTCACCAATGTCAGTTAGCTCCTAGCTTGGTTGACCTGTTTAATTTTTGCTTAGTGTTTTCAATTAGAGACGTCCCCTTAAAAGCACATGTGTCGTGTTAAGCAACCGCAGCTATAATGTAACTACCAGTTGTTTTTTCGCCCAATTCAACCACTCCACATAGAAGGAAAAAGGGCAACTTGGCAAAGCAGCAAATTGTTAATTGTGTGTAACAAAGTTATGGGCTCATAGTTGCCCAACCTTTTTCTTGCCTGTTTGGCTTTCTGACTTAGCATGGCAGTGACTGGTTCTTCCTGAGCCTGTGCCAAGAAATTTTAAACCAGTTCAAACAAGGTTCAAAGCATGCGAAAAAAAAAAAAGTGCAGGCAACCAAACATGAAAAAAGAGACATAAATAAAGGAGAAAACAGTTGGATTTTAAAAAGGACACAGAAACGACTTTTAAAATAGTCGAGATAGGTGTATACTTGATAGCAAATGCAAGCAGGGAACTACTAGCTGAACAGGCCCAGTATTTCCAGCAGACAAACTTTCGAAGTGCAAGTTTTGTGCAAAGATTGAAAAAATTGGAAAAATAAATAATAACATGTTAAGTTGATCGGCCTTGTTTAAAATCAAGTCGGTAAATGTTAATAAAATAATCATCTCCTATATATATAACTGATTGTCCTGACTGACTGACTGACTGACTGGCTGACTGACTGACTGACTGACTGGTGATCAACGCACAGCCCAAACCGTAAGAGCTAGGAAGCTGAAATTTTCACTGTAGCTACCTTATGTGATGTAGGTGCACGTTAAGACGGGGTTTCGGGAAATTCCACCCGCAAGTGTGGAAAAATCGCGAAAAACGTTTGTATGTAACTTTTTTGTTTACCATCCGATCAGCCTCAAACTTATTTTCAAATATCTTTGTTCAAATTCATTTGTGGGGTGTTTCACACTTTTAGGAAAATCCGTTCCTCCTTGGTGGAAATGGAGGTCAAAGATTTGGTGGGTGACGTTTCGCGCTCAAATTCATTTCCAGAGATCTATAAGAAAAATCATTTGATACGTGTTTCACACTTTTCGCAGAACTCAAACTTCTTCGGGGGGAATGCGATTTAAAGATTTTTTGGGCGAAGTTTTAAGTTGTGTCCGATTTGCTTCAAACTTATTTTCAAAGCTCTACATAAGAACTTAATAAATACGTATTTCAGCGATTTGGAAAATTCCACCCGCAACAGTGGTAAATTGGCGGAAAACGGTTGTATGAAAGTTGTTTGTTTACCGTCCGATCAGTTTCAAAATCATTTCAAATTTGTTTGAGAACATTGATTTTATAACATACGTGCCACGGGCAAGGCCGGGTTATACCCGCTGGTACTTATATATTTATAGTATGTTTCTTTACGCAACAGATATACACACGAATCACGAAAAGAAAATTTTGGGTATTTAATCCATGAGTTTTATTGAAAACGTTGCTTCTAAGTTATGGAAGTGGAAAATTTGGAAATTTATGTCTAGAGGTTTTGTCCTGAGACCACTGTACCATCAATTTAGACAAAAAATGATGTTTCCAAATTTAAATATAGAATTGATCTAAAATTTTAAATTTATATATATCATTAACCTAGAAATCATACCAATTCCGAAAAGCCATTTCTAATGGAAATCGGCTTTGTTATGACAGAGTTATTTAGAAATAACATTGCAGTACAGAGATATGCACACCCGTGTTAATGTCCCTATCCTAGTCTCTTATTCTTGTCCAACAGTGGCGGCGGTAGGTCGCAGGTTTCTTTTTAATGTGTAGCCTGTTTATATTTATGCCGCTTTTAGTGCCAATGAGTGTGTGCTTGAATACGGCCCAGACATTGTTGTTGTGTCTGGTTTACCTGCCGCTTGTCGCCTGTTTTTTTATTTGTTGCTGTAGTGCGACGCTTGTTGTTGATTTTAAATCTGAACCTGGGTAATGGTAATAGTATACCATTTGGGCGGGGGCGCCGCTGTTGGTCGTTTTTTTTGGAGTCTGTTCAACCTTAGTGGGCACTTTAGCAAATTGACTGAGCCAATCGAGTGCATCACCAATTACGACACCGACACACCCCGCACATCTACAAGTATGTCAAACAAAAATTATGGGCTTAATGTACTTGTCTACGAATCTGCTCTGTTGACGGAAAATATGAGTGCGTCAGTTAGTATTATTATGACATAGATAATAAGAAATGAATGTGTATAGAAAAAAACAATTTAATCATGCGGTATATATCACTTGTGTACAATTAATTTGTTATGAGTCATTTTTTACTGCCTAAAAAAATCGAGTTAATATTTTTACAAGAACTGCCATTTGCCAATCGGTTTCATTTCTTCTTTCAGGGCAACAAATTTTTGCAGCTAGGAATGAAGTAGGTTAGAATAGAGCCCAAGATAATTCTATACTTTAACGCAACCACGAAGTCGTAAAAAGAGTTTTATGTTATTTTTATGGTGATGACAATTGCATTTCGCGTTTGTTTGCCCTTCCTGTTATTGTTGCTTACTCAACATGCATTTATGCACATATACACCAACACATACCTTCCACACATACGTCCTTCTCACACTTTCTCAGTTTATTACGCCCCTACTTGTCAGTGTTACCTGTAAACGTTTTGAAACTTTATACAAGTATTCGTTTGGCTAAATTCTCTCCACACAAACTGCTTCTATATTTGGGGCTCTTTTGTCTCTGCTTCGGGAGCTTTGCTTCAGGAGCACGAGCACTGCAAACGCAAGTGTCAAATTATTGGCTATAGCGAAATCCATACAAATTCGATACACTTCAAGTGCACTTGCTGCCAGTTGCCAAAATGCAACCCATGTCGCGCCCGCTGCACGCTGTGCACCTGCGGTCGTCGGTTTGATTCGATGCGATTTAATTTGATTTCCTCGTTTTGATTTCCTTCTCGGGTAGCAAACAACGCTCGCAGTGGGCGAAATCAGACAGCAAATTGCAGGTAAGCAATGCACTGAATTTGACCATTTACAGACAGCTTTAAATAAAGGGCCCAATTGATATTGAAATAAACTTTTCCCATTCTTTAGCATAGTTGTCAATGCAATTATTTTTTGCGGTTTTTGTGCCTTGGTTTAACCTTTTAAGTCGTTTCATCTGGCAATGGTCATATCGACTTTACTTGGCAATTGTCAATTGACATAACCGTTGCCTTATGTTTAAAGATGAAAGTGTACTCGAATTTATAATAACTGAACTGCTCTCATCGCATCAAAACAATTTCTTATTTTCTTGGCTTCATAAGCATGGTCTCGCATTCTATGGTCTAATGCGCATGTGTGTGTACTCTAACAATGCCCAGACAGAGCTGTCTCTTGAATTCATACCCAGTTTGTGCTCTGTAGCCATTTCATTATGTGCCATTTTCTATGGGCTCGTCTGCAGTTGATGTCATTGTCATTGACAGTTGCTGGCTGTATGTTATCTTATGAGAGTGTGCTTCTTTGTGTGTGTGTGTGTGTGTGTGTGTGTGCCAGTTGCCACAAGCGACACCCACTCATGTGCCCCCTTACACGACGTGTCTTTCCAGCACTTTATTATAATCCAATTGGCCCTAAGTTTGACTTGACTCAAACTAAAGCGATGACTATGTGTGTTTTTTTAATCATGATTTGTATCTATTCACGTCAAACCAAACGTTTCCTTGTTTGCATATGACTTACGAACTTGTACGTCATTTTTGTAAAGCATATTTTATAATTTTGTTTGCCAGAAACTGCATTTCAAAATAATGCGCGTGATAGCGGTGGCCTAAAGCGTTTAATTTGTGGCCGTTTTAAAAAGTAAACTCACCCTGATCGGAAAGACTGCTTAAAATTTAAACAAAGAGAGCTCAGAGCTTGTTTTGTAATGAACTCGCCCTTATACAAACATACACACCCACACACACACGAATACACATAACAACCGTAACTTCCTGCCTGTTTGCATCCTTCTGTTTACCTCTACTCTTTTTTGGTGTCCCTTAGCCAACGCTAACAGATTTGGAAGGGCAAGGAAAATAAGTTAACATGTGAGGCGTTGAGCCACTTTGACAAGCTACAAATGTAAAGGAGACCGGGATACACATCAGCCACAACACAACATGGTTGGTATGCGTACAGTCGTGTGTATCTGCGTGCTTACAAGTATGTGATGAAGAAAACCGAAAACTTTTTAAAAGTCATATCCCCCGCGCACCACTCACAAAGTGGTTTGAACTTTAGAAACAATTTTGATAAAGATGCAGCGGGAAACCAGAAGATGCGGCTTCATCGAGTGCTGTCAGCCTGTTCTACACTGAGAATGCGTGATTAAAAACTAGTACACTATGTTAGACGGGTAGAACGGCCCCAAGTACATAGTTCATAATCATGGTAATCTATGTAAATATAGTTCTGCCACTTCAGCGTTAAAATAGTAAACTAATTTTATATGTATATATATATGTGAATCGGTAATTCAATACACACACCAGTCAGCTATTATTTGAGCTTCTCTAAGTGTATTCATGCAGACACAAGCACGTGTAGATGGGGTGTCACCGTGTCTGCTAGTCATGTACGCAATTAGAAGTTTTGCTGCTAGCACAGAGTTCAGATACAGCAGGGTAGCAGAACAAAATTAAGAATATGAAAACTTTTCTCGTCCTCCTTTTTTTTTTTTTTTTTTTACCACAAAAACTCTTTGAAACGGGTAAAAATACAGGACTTTACGTCTGCTCTCTCTCTGCAAGAGGGTTAGAATTAAAGGGAGAATCGATCGGTGGGAATGTGGCTGGGATATTTGTGGGTACTATATCTACATGAATTCTGACTTAAAAAATTGTTGCCAGATTTTGATGCCGAATTTATCTAGAGGTCAAACCATTGACAAAAAGCAAAAGTTAATGAAAATCGGTTGAGTTTTGACCGAGTTATGGGGGTGGGAATGTTGACCTATGTCTATATAGGTTATTTGTGGGTACAATATTGACATGAATTTTGACTAAAATTAATGTTCCCAGACAAAAAGCCAAACTTTATGAAAATCGGTTGAGTTTTGACCGAGCTATGAGGGTGGGAAAGTTGACCTATGTTCATATAGGTTATTTGTGGGTACCAATTTGACATGAATTTTGACTTAATATAATGTTGTCAGATTTAGATGCAAATTTGATCTAAAGGTCAAACCATTGACAAAAAGCCAAAGTTTATGAAAATCGGTTGAGTTTTGACCGAGTTATGGGGGTGGGAATGTTGACCTATGTCTATATAGGTTATTTGTGGGTACCAATTTGACATGAATTTTGACTAAATATAATGTTGTCAGATTTAGATGCAAATTTGATCTAAAGGTCAAACCATTGACAAAAAGCCAAAGTTTATGAAAATCGGTTGAGTTTTGACCGAGCTATGCGGGTGGGAATGTTGACCTATGTCTATATAGGTTATTTGTGGGTACCATTATGACATGAATTTTGACTAAAATTAATGTTCCCAGATTTAGATGCCGAATTGATCTAGAGGTCAAACCATTAGCAGAAAGCCAAACTTTATGTAAATCGGTTGAGTTTTGACCGAGTTATGGGGGTGGGAATGTTGACCTATGTCTATATACATAGGTTATTTGTGGGTACCAATTTGACATGAATTTTGACTAAATATAATGTTGTCAGATTTAGATGCAAATTTGATCTAAAGGTCAAACCATTGACAAAAAGCCAAATATTATGAAAATCGGTTGAGTTTTGACCGAGCTATGCGGGTGGGAATGTTGACCTATGTCTATATAGGTTATTTGTGGGTACAATTTTGACATGAATTTTGACAAAAAAAAAAATGTTGCCAGATTTAGATGCTGAATTGATATAGGGGCCAAACCATTAGCAGAAAGCCAAAGTTTATGAAAATAGGTTGAGTTTTGACTGAGTTATGGGGGTGGGAAACTTGACCTATGTTCATATAGGATATTTATGGTTGTGGGAAAGTTGACCTATGTTCATATAGGTTATTTGTGGGTACCAATTTGACATGAATTTTGACTAAATATAATGTTGTCAGATTTAGATGCAAATTTGATCTAGAGGTCAAACCATTGAAAAGTTTATGAAAATCTGTTGAGTTTTGACCGAGCTATGAGGGTGGGATAGTTGACCTATGTTCATATAGGTTATTTGTGGGTACCATTATGATATGAATTTTGACTAAAATTAATGTTCCCAGCTTTAGATGCCGAATTGATCTAGAGGCCAAACCATTAGCAGAAAGCCAAACTTTATGTAAATCGGTTGAGTTTTGACCGAGTTATGGGGGTGGGAATGTTGACCTATGTCTATATAGGTTATTTGTGGGTACAATTTTGACATGAATTTTGACTAAAAAAAAATGTTGCCAGATTTAGATGCTGAATTGATCTAGGGGCCAAACCATTTGATCTAAAGGTCAAACCATTGACAAAAAGCCAAACTTTATGTAAATCGGTTGAGTTTTGACCGAGTTATGGGGGTGGGAATGTTGACCTATGTCTATATAGGTTATTTGTGGGTACCAATTTGACATGAATTTTGACTTAATATAATGTTGTCAGATTTAGATGCAAATTTGATCTAAACGTCAAACCATTGACAAAAAGCCAAAGTTTTTGAAAATCGGTTGAGTTTTGACCGAGCTATGCGGGTGGGAATGTTGACCTATGTCTATATAGGTTATTTGTGGGTACAATTTTGACATGAATTTTGACTAAAAAAAAATGTTGCCAGATTTAGATGCCGAATTGATCTAGGGGCCAAACCATTAGCAGAAAGCCAAACATTATGGTTATGGGGGTGGGAAAGTTGAACTATGTTCATATAGGTTATTTGTGGGTACCAATTTGACATGATTTTGACTAAATATAATGTTGTCAGATTTAGATGCAAATTGGATCTAAACGTCAAACCATTGACAAAAAGCCAAAGTTTTTGAAAATCGGTTGAGTTTTGACCGAGCTATGCGGGTGGGAAAGTTGACCTACGTTCATATAGGTTATTTGTGGGTACCATAATGACATGAATTTTGACTAAATATAATGTTGTCAGATTTAGATGCAAATCTGATCAAAACGTCAAACCATTGACAAAAAGCCAAAGTTTATGAAAATCGGTTGAGTTTTGACCGAGCTATGCGGGTGGGAATGTTGACCTATGTCTATATAGGTCTATATATTTGTGGGTACCATTATGACATGAATTTTGACTAAAATTAATGTTCCCAGATTTAGATGCCGAATTGATCTAGAGGTCAAACCATTAGCAGAAAGCCAAACTTTATGTAAATCGGTTGAGTTTTGACCGAGTTATGGGGGTGGGAATGTTGACCTATGTCTATATAGGTTATTTGTGGGTACCAATTTGACATGAATTTTGACTAAATATAATGTTGTCAGATTTAGATGCAAATTTGATCTAAAGGTCAAACCATTGAAAAGTTTATGAAAATCGGTTGAGTTTTGACCGAGCTATGAGGGTGGGATAGTTGACCTATGTTCATATAGGTTATTTGTGGGTACCATTATGACATGAATTTTGACTAAAATTAATGTTCCCAGCTTTAGATGCCGAATTGATCTAGAGGCCAAACCATTAGCAGAAAGCCAAACTTTATGTAAATCGGTTGAGTTTTGACCGAGTTATGGGGGTGGGAATGTTGACCTATGTCTATATAGGTTATTTGTGGGTACAATTTTGACATGAATTTTGACTAAA
Organism: Drosophila borealis; assembly: GCA_035045885.1. Classification (NCBI taxonomy): domain Eukaryota; kingdom Metazoa; phylum Arthropoda; class Insecta; order Diptera; family Drosophilidae; genus Drosophila; species Drosophila borealis. The sequence goes on along the minus strand of JAWNOR010000126.1, from coordinate 184,378 downwards.
AAAATGTTGCCAGATTTAGATGCTGAATTGATCTAGGGGCCAAACCATTTGATCTAAAGGTCAAACCATTGACAAAAAGCCAAACTTTATGTAAATCGGTTGAGTTTTGACCGAGTTATGGGGGTGGGAATGTTGACCTATGTCTATATAGGTTATTTGTGGGTACCAATTTGACATGAATTTTGACTTAATATAATGTTGTCAGATTTAGATGCAAATTTGATCTAAACGTCAAACCATTGACAAAAAGCCAAAGTTTTTGAAAATCGGTTGAGTTTTGACCGAGCTATGCGGGTGGGAATGTTGACCTATGTCTATATAGGTTATTTGTGGGCACAATTTTGACATGAATTTTGACTAAAAAAAAATGTTGCCAGATTTAGATGCCGAATTGATCTAGGGGCCAAACCATTAGCAGAAAGCCAAACATTATGGTTATGGGGGTGGGAAAGTTGAACTATGTTCATATAGGTTATTTGTGAGTACCAATTTGACATGAATTTTGACTAAATATAATGTTGTCAGATTTAGATGCAAATTTGATCTAAACGTCAAACCATTGACAAAAAGCCAAAGTTTTTGAAAATCGGTTGAGTTTTGACCGAGCTATGCGGGTGGGAAAGTTGACCTATGTTCATATAGGTTATTTGTGGGTACCAATTTGACATGAATTTTGACTAAATATAATGTTGTCAGATTTAGATGCAAATTTGATCAGAACGTCAAACCATTGACAAAAAGCCAAAGTTTATGAAAATCGGTTGAGTTTTGACCGAGCTATGCGGGTGGGAATGTTGACCTATGTCTATATAGGTTATTTGTGGGTACCATTATGACATGAATTTTGACTAAAATTAATGTTCCCAGATTTAGATGCCGAATTGATCTAGAGGTCAAACCATTAGCAGAAAGCCAAACTTTATGAAAATCGGTTGAGTTTTGACCGAGTTATGGGGGTGGGAAAGTTGACCTATGTCTATATAGGTTATTTGTGGGTACCAATTTGACATGAATTTTGACTAAATATAATGTTGTCAGATTTAGATGCAAATTTGATCTAGAGGTCAAACCATTAGCAGAAAGCCAAAGTTTATGGAAATCGGTTGAGTTTTGACCGAGCTATGAGGGTGGGAAAGTTGACCTATGTTCATATAGGTATTTGAAAGCCTATGTTCTTAGGATATTTGTGGGTACCATTTTGACATGAATTTTGACTAAATATAATGTTGTCAGATTTAGATGCAAATTTGATCTAGAGGTCAAACCATTGAAAAAACCCAAAGTTTATGAAAATCGGTTGAGTTTTGACCGAGGTTTGGGGGTGGGAAAGTTGACCTATGTTTATATAGGTTATTTGTGGGTACAATTTTGACATGAATTTTGACTAAAAAAAAATGTTGCCAGATTTAGATGCAAATTTGATCTTAAGGTCAAACCATTGACAAAAAGCCAAAGTTTATGAAAATCGGTTGAGTTTTGACCGAGCTATGCGGGTGGGAATGTTGACCTATGTTCATATAGGTTATTTGTGGGTACCATTTTGACATGAATTTTGACTAAAAATAATGTTCCCAGATTTAGATGCAAATTTGATCTAGAGGTCAAACCATTGACAAAAAGCCAAACTTTATGTAAATCGGTTGAGTTTTGACTGAGTTATGGGGGTGGGAAACTTGACCTATGTTCTTAGGATATTTGTGGGTACCATTTTGACATGAATTTTGACTAAATATAATGTTGTCAGATTTAGATGCTGAATTGATCTAGGGGCCAAACCATTAGCAGAAAGCCAAACATTATAAAAATCGGTTGAGTTTTGACTGAGTTATGGGGGTGGGAAACTTGACCTATGTTCATATAGGATATTTATGGTTGTGGGAAAGTTGACCTATGTTCTTAGGATATTTGTGGGTACCATTTTGACATGAATTTTGACTAAATATAATGTTGTCAGATTTAGATGCAAATTTGATCTAGAGGTCAAACCATTGAAAAAACCCAAAGTTTATGAAAATCGGTTGAGTTTTGACCGAGCTATGAGGGTGGAAAAGTTGACCTATGTTCATATAGGTTATTTGTGGGTACCAATTTGACATGAATTTTGACTTAATATAATGTTGTCAGATTTAGATGCAAATTTGATCTAAATGTCAAACCATTGACAAAAAGCCAAAGTTTATGAAAATCGGTTGAGTTTTGACCGAGCTATGCGGGTGGGAAAGTTGACCTATGTTCATATAGGTTATTTGTGGGTACCATAATGACATGAATTTTGACTAAATATAATGTTGTCAGATTTAGATGCAAATCTGATCAAAACGTCAAACCATTGACAAAAAGCCAAATATTATGAAAATCGGTTGAGTTTTGACCGAGCTATGCGGGTGGGAATGTTGACCTATGTCTATATAGGTTATTTGTGGGTACAATTTTGACATGAATTTTGACTAAAAAAAAATGTTGCCAGATTTAGATGCTGAATTGATCTAGGGGCCAAACCATTGGCAGAAAGCCAAACATTATGAAAATAGGTTGAGTTTTGACTGAGTTATGGGGGTGGGAAACTTCCCATGTTCATATAGGATATTTATGGTTGTGGGAAAGTTGACCTATGTTCATATAGGTTATTTGTGGGTACCAATTTGACATGAATTTTGACTAAATATAATGTTGTCAGATTTAGATGCAAATTTGATCTAGAGGTCAAACCATTGAAAAGTTTATGAAAATCGGTTGAGTTTTGACCGAGCTATGAGGGTGGGATAGTTGACCTATGTTCATATAGGTTATTTGTGGGTACCATTATGACATGAATTTTGACTAAAATTAATGTTCCCAGCTTTAGATGCCGAATTGATCTAGAGGCCAAACCATTAGCAGAAAGCCAAACTTTATGTAAATCGGTTGAGTTTTGACCGAGTTATGGGGGTGGGAATGTTGACCTATGTCTATATAGGTTATTTGTGGGTACCAATTTGACATGAATTTTGACTAAATATAATGTTGTCAGATTTAGATGCTGAATTGATCTAGGGGCCAAACCATTAGCAGAAAGCCAAACATTATAAAAATCGGTTGAGTTTTGACTGAGTTATGGGGGTGGGAAACTTGACCTATGTTCATATAGGATATTTATGGTTGTGGGAAAGTTGACCTATGTTCTTAGGATATTTGTGGGTACCATTTTGACATGAATTTTGACTAAATATAATGTTGTCAGATTTAGATGCAAATTTGATCTAGAGGTCAAACCATTGACAAAAACCCAAAGTTTATGAAAATCGGTTGAGTTTTGACCGAGCTATGAGGGTGGGAAAGTTGACCTATGTTCATATAGGTTATTTGTGGGTACCAATTTGACATGAATTTTGACTAAATATAATGTTGTCAGATTTAGATGCAAATTTGATCTAAAGGTCAAACCATTGACAAAAAGCCAAAGTTTATGAAAATCGGTTGAGTTTTGACCGAGCTATGCGGGTGGGAAAGTTGACCTATGTTCATATAGGTTATTTGTGGGTACCATTTTGACATGAATTTTGACTAAATATAATGTTGTCAGATTTAGATGCAAATTTGATCTAAACGTCAAACCATTGACAAAAAGCCAAAGTTTATGAAAATCGGTTGAGTTTTGACCGAGCTATGTGGGTGGGAATGTTGACCTATGTCTATATAGGTTATTTGTGGGTACAATTTTGACATGAATTTTGACTAAAAAAAATGTTGCCAGATTTAGATGCCGAATTGATCTAGAGGTCAAACCATTGACAAAAAGCCAAACTTTATGAAAATCGGTTGAGTTTTGACCGAGTTATGGAGGTGGGAAAGTTGACCTATGTTCATATAGGTTATTTGTGGGTACCAATTTGACATGAATTTTGACTAAATATAATGTTGCCAGATTTAGATGCAAATTTGATCTAGAGGTCAAACCATTAACAAAAAGCCAAACTTTATGAAAATCGGTTGAGTTTTGACTGAGTTATGGGGGTGGGAAACTTGACCTATGTTCTTAGGATATTTGTGGGTACCATTTTGACATGAATTTTGACTAAATATAATGTTGTCAGATTTAGATGCAAATTTGATCTAGAGGTCAAACCATTAACAAAAAGCCAAAGTTTATGAAAATCGGTTGAGTTTTGACCGAGTATGAGGGTGGGAAAGTTGACCTATGTTCATATAGGTTATTTGTGGGTACCAATTTGACATGAATTTTGACTAAATATAATGTTGTCAGATTTAGATGCCGAATTGATCTAGAGGTCAAACCATTAACGAAAAGCCAAACTTTATGAAAATCGGTTGAGTTTTGACCGAGCTATGCGGGTGGGAATGTTGACCTATGTTCTATATAGGTTATTTGTGGGTACCATTTTGACATGAATTTTGACTAAAAATAATGTTCCCAGATTTAGATGCCGAATTGATCTAGAGGTCAAACCATTAACGAAAAGCCAAACTTAATGAAAATCGGTTGAGTTTTGACCGAGTTATGGGGGTGGGAAAGTTGACCTATGTCTATATAGGTTATTTGTGGGTACCAATTTGACATGAATTTTGACTTAATATAATGTTGTCAGATTTAGATGCAAATTTGATCTAGAGGTCAAACCATTGACAAAAAGCCAAAGTTTATGAAAATCGGTTGAGTTTTGACCGAGCTATGCGGGTGGGAAAGTTGACCTATATTCATATAGGTTATTTGTGGGTACCAATTTGACATGAATTTTGACTAAATATAATGTTGTCAGATTTAGATGCAAATTTGATCTAGAACGTCAAACCATTAACGAAAAGCCAAACTTTATGAAAATCGGTTGAGTTTTGACCGAGTTATGCGGGTGGGAATGTTGACCTATGTCTATATAGGTTATTTGTGGGTACCATTATGACATGAATTTTGACTAAAATTAATGTTCCCAGATTTAGATGCCGAATTGATCTAGAGGTCAAACCATTAGCAGAAAGCCAAATATTATGAAAATCGGTTGAGTTTTGACCGAGCTATGGGGGTGGGAATGTTGACATATGTCCATATACATAGGTTATTTGTGGGTACAATTTTGACATGAATTTTGACTAAAAATAATGTTCCCAGATTTAGATGCCGAATTGATCTAGAGGTCAAACCATTAACGAAAAGCCAAACTTTATGAAAATCGGTTGAGTTTTGACCGAGTTATGGGGGTGGGAATGTTGATATATGTTATATACATAGGTTATTTGTGGGTACAATTTTGACATGAATTTTGACTAAAAATAATGTTGTCAGATTTAGATGCAGAATTGATCTAGAGGTCAAACCATTGAAAAGTTTATGAAAATCGGTTGAGTGTTGACCGAGTATGGGGGTGGGAAAGTTGACCTATGTCTATATAGGTTATTTGTGGGTACCATTATGACATGAATTTTGACTTAATATAATGTTGTCAGATTTAGATGCAAATTTGATCTAGAGGTCAAACCATTAGCAGAAAGCCAGACATTATGTAAATCGGTTGAGTTTTGACCGAGTTATGGGGGTGGGAATGTTGACCTATGTCTATATAGGTTATTTGTGGGTACCAATTTGACATGAATTTTGACTAAATATAATGTTGTCAGATTTAGATGCAAATTTGATCTAAACGTCAAACCATTGACAAAAAGCCAATGTTTATGAAAATGGGTTGAGTTTTGACCGAGCTATGCGGGTGGGAATGTTGACCTATGTCTATATAGGTTATATGTGGGTACAATTTTGACATGAATTTTGACTAAAATTAATGTTTCCAGATTTAGATGCCGAATTGATCTAGAGGTCAAACCATTAACGAAAAGCCAAACTTAATGAAAATCGGTTGAGTTTTGACCGAGTTATGGGGGTGGGAAAGTTGACCTATGTCTATATAGGTTATTTGTGGGTACCAATTTGACATGAATTTTGACTAAATATAATGTTGTCAGATTTAGATGCAAATTTGATCTAAACGTCAAACCATTGACAAAAAGCCAATGTTTATGAAAATGGGTTGAGTTTTGACCGAGCTATGCGGGTGGGAATGTTGACCTATGTCTCATATAGGTTATTTGTGGGTACAATTTTGACATGAATTTTGACTAAAATTAATGTTCCCAGATTTAGATGCCGAATTGATCTAGAGGTCAAACCATTAGCAGAAGGCCAAATATTATGAAAGTCGGTTGAGTTTTGACCGAGCTATGGGGGTGGGAAAGTTGACCTATGTTCATATAGGTTATTTGTGGGTACCATTTTGACATGAATTTTGACTAAAAATAATGTTCCCAGATTTAGATGCAAATTTGATCTAGAGGTCAAACCATTGACAAAAAGCCAAACTTTATGTAAATCGGTTGAGTTTTGACCGAGCTATGGGGGTGGGAATGTTGAGCTATGTCAATATAGGTTATTTGTGGGTACCATTATGCCATGAATTTTGACTAAAATTAATGTTCCCAGATTTAGATGCCGAATTGATCAAGCCATCGACAGAAAGCCAAACTTTATGAAAATCGGTTGAGTTTTGACCGAGTTATGGGGGTGGGAAAGTTGACATAAATTCATATAGGATATTTATGGGTACCAATTTGATATGAATTTTGACTAAATATAATGTTGTCAGATTTAGATGCAAATTTGATCTAGAGTTCAAAACATTAACAAAAACCCAAACTTAATGAAAATTGTTTGAGTTTTGACCGAGTTATGGGGGTGGGAATATTGACCTACATATGTCTATATAGGTTATTTGTGGGTACTATTGTGACATGAATTTTGACTAAAAAAATGTTCCCAGATTTAGATGCCGTATTGATCTAGAGGTCAAAGCATTAACAAAAAGCCAGACTTTATGAAAATTGTTTGAGTTTTGACCGAGTTGTGGGATATTTAAGAGTACCATTATCACATAAATTTTGACTAAATGTAATGTTGCCAGATTTAGATGCCAATTTTATTTAGAAACATGAACGGGAAGCTAAACCCCGTGAAAATCTAATGAGATATGTCCGAGTTATGGGGGTGGGAAAGTTTGACCTTTGTCTATATAGTATACAAGCTGGTATTTCCCGGTCTTGCACGTGGCACGTATAAAATTAATTCTCTGACAGATCCTTCAAAAGGAGTTTTAATCCGATCGGGCGGTTACCAAAAAATGTTCATACTACTGTACCTTACGTAACTGGGCAGCAAATTATTCGGAAATCTATTTTTAAATTCGCCTTACTATGCAAATTGCATTAATTAAATTTTGATTGTAAGTATGTTAGTATTTTAATAAGCTGATATATCTGCCCATACTATTAGCTATCTTCCTCTCCTTTTCGCGTGTTCTTCATTTCAGCCGCTCTTAATTTATACCAACTTCCGCAGCATTATGGGCTTACGAATTGTATATATATAAATTGTTAGTAATATCTGCAGTGTAATTGCTGTCTGATAATTGCAGTAGTGCAGTGGACTGCCTAAATTTCAGCAGTTGCTTTCTCTGGTTGAAAATAAAGTTGGAGGGTGTCAACAGCTGGCAATTTTTAATTATGACTACAGAGTAAATGAAAATTTACATGCGTGTTATAAAGTATAATTTAAATTTATGCACGTGCATATGCGGGTCGTCGAAATTGCATGAATTGCAATGTTACCGTTATTGTTATCCTTATTGTTGCTGTTGTTGTTGTAAGCCATTCCTTCGGGGCTAATGATGTGAACTGTTTGTTCAGCACCGCCTGCAATCACAAAAGTCAAACATATGTACCTTTCTCTATCACTATTTCTCATTACCCAGACAAAATCAACATTATTTAAATGCATCAACAATTTATTTGTTTTTCTTGTTTGTGTTAACATCGACATGCGTCAGCCCAGACTCGTTATTTCCACTTAATTTTGCCCATAAATAAATATCAATTTTAGTCCATTTTATATTTTTCTATATTTTTTTCACAGAAATTCTCATCAAAATATCAAGTTACGTACAATATAGTTTTCATACGTTGAAAATGCTTTCAGTTTATACTTATACAAGAATAAAATAACGTTTCTAATTTTGCTGTCGGGCTCGTCTTTTGGTTTGTTGTTCTTCTTTGCTGCTGTTTTTATATAATAAACTAATACTAAATGTAAGATTCTGTTTTTTTTTCTATGGGGCTTTACCTAATCAATTTGCCATGTTTATATTTTTATGCATTTTGCCTTAATTATGCTCCTTATTATTTTCTAAATATTTCTTACACTTTTTCATATAAAATTATTATGTAAAGATTGACAAAAAAGCCGCAACAAACAAGCCATAATAATAATAATAATGATCAATAATAATTGTTATATTTTTCATAGAATATACAATATGACGGCAAAAATATGCTAATTGAATTAAATTCTCTAAAAATTGCAGTTAAATTATTTAAACATTTAATTTTTTACCCAAATGTTTATTATACAATAAATAAATTAAAGCAATTACGTTTGTCACCATTTACTAGTAACTTTTAACTCAACTCACGTAGCATTAGCACTGATGGCAAAAAAGGGGTTTGCGTTAAGAATAAGCGTAAAAATACGCAAACATCAAATGCACATCAATAATAATAAACACTGACAATTAGATTTTTGCTATTTGCTATTAGCTAAGGATTCGTCTTTTAACGATTTTTTCTGTTTTGTTTTATTTTTTTGCACAAGCGGTCAAGTAGTTTTTTTTTTTAATGTGATAGCATTGTTCCTGATGCCATATTACTTATGTACATGCATATTTATTTAAAATGTATTTTTAGTTTACCTGTGCTGAAACTTTTGAATTATGATATCAATTACGCGCCTTAATTATATAATTTAATTTAATATAAATTTTGTGTGTATATGCAGAGGCTAACTCACATTTCACAAAAAAACTAAATTAAGATCTTTATAAAAATCTATATAAATCACCATTTGCTGCTGACCAAACATACGCTTATGATGCGCAAGTAAAGACTGTTTTTCGATGATTTATCCAGCCTGTATCTATCAACTTAGACGTTTAATACAAAATGCCTAGTCTTAATTTAGATGCTTCGCATGCTTCTCCGATTCGTCAATTTTTAATTCTTATTTCCTAATACATACACAACATTTAAATATGTGCTTTGCCATACACTGTTTTACATATAAATACATTTATTGTGTTTATAATGGTTATTTTGATTTTCCATTGGAGTTTATTTAACATTAAACTATTTCATTTCACTAAACTATACACACAATGCTTAAATTGATACGCTTATATTGCTATATAAGACGTTTACATTTTAATTAAATATGGTATAGCAATATATGTATATTTACCGCCATGCACGTTACAAATCGCTTTTTAGTTCTTCATATTAACTAAGTATTAATGTTGGTTTCGTCTAAATCATATTTTTAAAAATTTGCCAAGCACTATGCAAACAAAAATATAACAAATTATTTGTATTTTTTTTCTTTTAATGTTCACCAAACTTTCTACTCAATATCATTGCTAAGCGGTAAATCTATAGAAAATGTGTAGGAAATTACTCTGTGATCTTCCTTTTTGTTTTGAATTTTGTGCTTTTTGTATATAATTAAACAACTGTTCAACTGTTAAATTTAGACAGTAATATATGTATGTGTACATAATCAGTATGTGTGTGTTGGTTTTATTAATAATATTATTTTTGTTCTTGTTGTTAGTACTCTCTAGACTCACATTCAGCGTTTCTTAAAATTCGTACTTATTAACATTACGGTTAGCTTTACGTATGGTTAGTACTAAACAATATATTAATAAATATTTATAAGCCTTTGCAAAAAGGGTCAGTGGACTGTATTTGCAGTCAAAAATAAGATTTACAAGCACGCATACTCAACTTGAACGTCGAATGGATCAATCTTAACTAGTTCAAATATGCGTTTGCTAGGATATTTAATGGGCTTAGCAATACGCTAAGGAGCTTTTGAATAAATATTTTAATTTGGATTTGTTTTGAGTTTTATTCCCTTTTACTAAGTATTTTTTAATTTTGTTTACTTTTGTTGCAATTGTTGCATAAACGCGGAACACCTCGTTGACCAGTCTTTTATTGTGTTTTAATGCTTACTGAATTATATATTAAAGTTTAGTTTGTTTTTAAAATACATGTTTCGTTTACGATTTGAATTTTGGATTGTAAAATACATACATAATTACTTATATATTATTCACATTTAGGCCCCCATGCATTATAATCTAAATGGTAGTTGTTGGATTTAGTTTTTATCTATAAGGATTTTCTATACAAAATATTCCATTTGGGGTTGGTTTTTAATTTTTCTCAAAAGTTTCACTAAACTGATTGAAGTTTTTTGACACATCGTACACATTGTTGTTTTGTTGGGTTTTTAATAATATATATAGTTGTGTTATCAACATCATAACCATTTTCAGTGCATTTTCTTGGGTTTTTTTTCGCATGGAAGCCGAAAAAAAATACCGGAAATACAAAGCCAGTATAATTGTTCGTTTTTATTAATTATATGATCTTAAAGGGAACTTTTAGTTTGTAACTTCTTAACCATATATGAGACTATAATTAATTCTTAACATTGAGATGACACATAGCACAAGCCACACACAAACCTTTAAAAAAGTGATTAATCTCACTTCACAATCATCGAGAATTATGTTAGAAATCAGGAGACAACTTTGAAAGGCATATTTATAAGTATATATGTATATGTATACCTTATGATTGAGTTCCATTACAAACTCTAGCACGCCTGACTGACGGCAACGCAACATATGTATGTAATTGTAGGTGACTTTTGACATTCGTTTGTGTTTGTCTGTGTATGCGTGTGCATGTTCCGTTTGTTTTCCATAGCTATTTCTTGTTCTCTGGATCACAGAATATCTCTTTACACAAATCATAATGCCGAATGTATAATATATATGCTCGATCATGTTGTATACCTTGATATCGTGTTGTTTTGTCGTGCAAATAAATAAAGAAAATAAGAATAATAATCTTATATTCATAAAAAAAAATATATGAAAAACGTTTTGATATTTTTTTCATAATATTTATTTTGTTACAAGTATTTAAAAATAATCAAATAATAAACGAAATAATTGGTTCATTATATTATGGGCAGCACATAAAAACTAACAAAAACATTAGCACACATTGTGGAAAGTAAAAATCAATTCTACATGTTTTCCAGAAGTCATTTCGCTGCATTTTCAGAAGTTATTTCTTGGAACTTTTGTAAATACTTTAAGCTTTGTTAATTGTGACCTGCTGAAATTAAGCAAAAGGGTGTTTTTGGAATACATCTAAATTTGTAATATAAAAAATAGTTTTAAATTAATTATTTATATTATTATTTAAAATTAATGAGGCACATTAAGAAGAATTTGTAAAAAAAATTGTCAAAAATATAATATTTGTCTCAAATCAGAAAATTAGCGTTTAGATTTTCTCAAATAAAAAAATTCTTCGTAATACTTTTCATCACAAAACAAAAGTGTGCGGTTTAAATACAACTAAATTAACAAAACTTCTTTTGAAAATATCAATTTGTAGCGCCAAAAAAATTGTATTTATTAGGCATTTCGATTTGCTCGACATACATACTACACACAATCAACCTTTACAACAGTTATATTACAAATTTAAAATATATTTAAATTAATGTAAGAAAATATAAGCATTTGATTTATTGTTTAAAACATATTTTGCACTTGTGTTTGTTGTATTTTGTTGTTGTACCTACGCCAGTACGATGAATATTCTTAACGTTAAATCTTTGTATATGTATGTATGTATGTATGTTAACATTTTGTAGTATTTTAATAATTATTAAATTTTTCGTATTTTTGTTTTGGCAGTGTTTACAATATTTGTTGTTTTCGCTACAAACAAAACAAATATATATATATATATATATATATATATATTTCATACACTTTTCATATTTTCATTGTGCTTTATAGTAAGTTCATTTATGACTGCTATTTTGTTGTTTTTTTTTTCTTGATGCTTTACTGAAAAAAATTATTTTGCTTTGGTAAATATTTGATGTCAACAGTTTAAATGCATATGGAAGTTATATTGTTAAATGCTTAAACGATAAAATGAAATCAAACCAAAAAGATATGGAAGCGAAACGATAATAAAATGGAATAAGACGATAAACACTAACAGCAACGGACACACAAATGTATATCGAATTTGAAGTTCTTAAATATTTTTTAGTTGCTTGTGCTGTTATGTGAGTTTTGATTAATAAACGCTATAGCAGCTTGTGATGGCACACAGTTGCACTTCCATTTAGATTTCACCTCACATATGGCGCTTCATGTGGAGTGCCAGGTGATCAGAGCGTGAGAAGCAGCGATCGCAACTGCGGCACTTAAAGGGCTTGGCTCCAGTGTGTTTGCGATAGTGACGCGTTAGCTCATCGCTCCTAGCGAAACGCCATTCGCAGCCATCCCAAGAGCATTTGTATGGCTTCTCACCTGCAATGACAGAAATTTGTAGAAAAGATTTAATGAAAATGCATAGTAAACTCGCAAGTATCTGCTCATCAAATAAGTTGCTCTGATAAAGTGCATTTAATATTGTATGCAGTGTAGGTTGCTTTCATTTTTGGGTACCAAGGGACGAAACGAAAGAGCTAGTGAATAAAAGGTACAGGGGATAGTGTGCCATTATTTTTTTATTTACCGGTAGCAAAATGAAAAAAGTTACTTTATCAGACGGGTAGCTTTGCACTGTTGCTGGGGCTTATATTAAAGTCCGTCAATTTGATATTTTATTAATTAAATTGTTGAATTATAGTCGGAGTAACAATATTTAATAAAATTCACGTATAAATATTAGCATTTACAGGTGCAATATTCCGATTGCTCTGAAATCTTATTGAAAAATCACTTAATTTATTTTCTCAAAGCTAAAAATGATAGCATAATTTTATGATCTCTGAGCTACTGTACACTTAAAACTGTGCAAAAAAAGGACATTTAAAAACAAATTAAAAAAATATCAATGGAGTATTAAAAAACACAATGTCGGGAATCGCAATTTACGTAGAGATCGAATTCAGTAAAACTGTTTGCCAAATCGCGCATCGGTTTGCCAACAGTTTTCATGCGTGCCAAAAGCCTCAAACAGTAGCCAATGCGCCGAAAGCCAACCAGAGCGCTAGTGCCAGTTACAGAAGCTCAATAGCGGCATGCAGGCAAAAAGGAAAAGAAAATGCAGAAGTTGTAATTTCACACAAAAGTATAAAACCTAAAAATGCACACAGAGTCGAACACAGGACAGTACAAAGTTGTGCCAGAAAAAATGGCAAAATTATTTGAGTTTAAAAGACAAACAGCAGCAAAGGCAGGAAATTGCCGGCGTTGCCTTCGTCGTTGCCGCTGTAGAAAACAGCAGTGGAAAATGGAGCCAGATAACCGGCAAAGTAGACGACAGCCAAGAAAAATACATAAAGCTGAGTGGAAAACTTTGTAACGCACACCACAGCAGCTTAACATGTATATATATATATATATGTATATATATATATGTGTGTGTATACATATATATACTGCTTAAAACTTAATGCATGCGGAAATGTGTGATATTTCCGTGCTCAATTTCACATTATGCACTTGCGGCCAACTTGCTTGCCTGACGAAACAAACGGATCACCGACTCACGACCCACCGGCCAGCAAACAGTGCTCTCTTAATTTCAATTTGTTTACTCTCTACCGATTGCTGAAGTCCAGCGATGCGTCGCGACGGTGCAACATGGGACATTTTACTCCTTGTTTGTGGGTGTCGTCCTGCCACTTGCACTTTGGCATGTTGTCAGAACTGTGAGCGAGACATCGAAGTAACGGCTATAAATAAAAAGGGTGCCCGAAAAACACTTATACCCACTAGGAGTGTGACTGTGTGTGTATGAAATGCTTTGGTATTGACTTTTGGCATTTTTTTTTATTGGTCTCTTTTTGGCTTTAGCCTGCGTAAATCAGCGTCAAGTGCACAAAGCACTGGGCGTACAATACAGACAGGACCCGAGAGTCTCGTATTAAACTGCATTTGAGCGGCACACACAGCGCCATGACTAACGATAAAACCCACTCACAGATACAGTCTCTGACACAAAACAGCTCGTGTTATCTGGTAAGCTAACGAAACTTAATCGTTACCAAAAATAAAACAGACAGCCTGCTAGTCCGGAAAAGCAAGTATGATTATAAGCTGCACATGCCATAAGATTAATCAGCTTCGTTGTTACATATGTTGATGTGCTGCCACTATTAAGAGTTTTTAATAATAGGCCAGCGGTCGTTGTTTCTATGAATTGATTAATAAGTTTGCATATCAAAAAATCCGATATAAAACGATTACGTCAGCTAGGAATTTGTTTGTTAATCAGCCGTGCGATGAACAAATGACGATAGTCATTGTTTATAAGATTTTAAAAAATCAAAAAATTTACCGTTTAAAGGAGCTTTTTTTAATTTCCTTTCGCCTCATGGGTAATTTATAATAGCGAACGTAGTTAAAACTTAACCTTAGCTATTTGTCTCTATATGTATGCGTATGCACACAGACTCCTTTCTTCCCATATTTTTAGATTCAGTTTCAGTAGCGCACATCTAAATTGTTAAAGGGGGGGGGGGGGGGGTATTGCAATTGCAGCCAACAGCAGAAGCAGGATCAGCTGCCGCTTAACGCAGAGCCGGGAGCCAGTTAATATTTTATAAATTTTGCTGGCGTTGGTTTTTAATGTCAGCAGCCAATAGAAAGAATATCCCGGCGAGACATGCAACGTACGGGGTAGACGTCTCAGCATTCCTTTCACTGCACGCCATTCTTTAGTTTTTCTTTTATGCGCTGCGCTGTGCGCCTTCTCGGCTTTTGCACTCAACACAATTTTTATGGTCTGGTTGCGTCTATCCGCTTGATTGCACTAGTAATCTTTTCTTAACGGCGCCTTTCTCCCACCAGCTATTTCAAACCTCAGGGTTCCCGCAAGTCTGTTGTTTTAATAGCCACAGCGTTTAACTAATTGAAATCTTTTGCGCACTGCGCACATTTATTTTCAACTTTTATGCGGAGCATTGTAATTGATTATCAATTGTAAAATATTCGCACGTTTTTTATTTAGACCACTCCATTGGTTTTCTAATTAATTTAATTTATGTTAAAATCGGAGACAACAAGAGACTCTGGGTCCAAATCAAGGTCGAAAGCCCGAAATTAAATTTATGTGTACCCAGCCGACTTTTGGCCTTCCCCTAAATTTCAGGCCACTATTTGAATATTGAAATGACAGCTGATGATCAATTATTTTGCGTTGCGTTTCGTCTAATGCGGCAATATTAAAGCATCAGCTCTTCTGTAAATTGTGCCCAAAGTTGTGCAAAAATGTAATTAATTAAGATGTTTCTTTGATTTTGCTTTGTACCTAGTCACTATAGTGACCTTAAAATAATTACATTATTCTTTGCGTATTTTTACAACTTTGGGAACAAAAATGTACATTTTGTAAAAACGCTGAGCCTGGTTTTTTGGCAATCAAATGTTTCAATCTTTAATCGCCTGAAAACACCTTTGCCTTTGCCTTTTGATTTATTCGGTGTACTTTATCCGTGTATCTTAAAAAAAGCTTAATTAATTATACATTTTTTATCAACACCTTATTGTGCATGACTATTAGTTAAGAACCATATGATTTCGCACCCACTTTAAACCTAAAACTTTGATGTAGCAACTCAATGCCACACAAATAAATATTTTTCGATAGAGATGAAGGAATTAAATAACTGAAGGAAATTAGTCAAAACAAATAAAACATCAGACTTTCTAAAAAACAGATTGTTATTATATTATAAGTTTGGTCAACTGAGTTTTTTGTACTGAATTAGGGTATTGCGTTTATCGAGATGTGGCGTGCAGCAAGGGGCCGGTGATTGTCATTTTGTCTGTTTCATTCACCGCTACACAGTATAAAAGGAAGCAATACTCATTCCAAAACATTCAATTCTGTCGCTTCGAACTGTACGCTTTAATAGCGTTCAATAAGATATCAATATCAATAGGATTTTTATGTCAAAAATTTAATTGATAAACTTAATTTGCTGCCGCAAAGCTTATAAGTTCGACTAACATTAATTATCAAAATATAACGTGTTCACATTAAATATACATAAGTATACACATGTACCATGTGATAAATCTAAACTTAATTTTGATTTAATATTTTCTGGGTTAAGTGCATGCTGCCAAAACTGTTCTGTAACGCATAAATACAGACACACACACACACACAACAATGCATATGGATATGTATGTGTGCGAAAGTTGCCGTGGCGGAAATCAATAGATTCGAAATGTTTCTCTTCCTCTGGTGCTTAAATCTCTGATGCTGACTGTGGCGGCAATAAAATTACATTTCATCGCTAGGCTTAATCTGTGTGGCAGAACACGAGTTTGTGTGCGTGTAACCAATAATTCATTTTTGAATTATGCGATTTTTATTGAAATTCAAGCCTCGTCTACTGTCATCCGAGAATGTTTTTGGTTTCCCGCCCGCTGCACTAGACTGTGCTTTTTTTTGGAAACGGTCGTGGCTGTGGGGATATTGGGACAATGGTAGCAAAACAATGCCTCGTGTCACTTGTGTCCTGTCCTGTGCTTTCGTGTTCAGGTCACCGACGCTGTTGCGTTGTTGTCGCAGGAGCCTGATTTATAAATGAAGAGCAATACGAGCTGAGTTTACTTTTTTCGGCCAGGAAAGTGTTGGCGCGATATTCATCCTGCAGTCGACTTTATAATGTTATCATTGACTTTTGTATTGTTCAGAAACTGTATTGGATTTCATTTTCTACTACATTTACTACTGTGACGAATCCCAAAGTTAAGGTAAAGTTTGTGGGGTGAGTGAGTACATTATGCCTTCTTACCTGTATGGGTTCTTTGGTGTGCCTTCAGATGTGAACTCTTCGTGTAGACCTTTTTGCAGCCCAGAAATTGGCACTTGTGTATGCGTCGTTTGGCATCCGGACTGTGATCGCTATGATGCTGGCGCGGGTGATGATTTTTGGTGGAAGCTGTGGAATTAAGTTGATTACCCATCGATGACTTAATAAAGATAGAAGCTATGGCCATCAATACGCACCAGTTGTTGATTTTTCAGGAAGCGACGTAACCACTGCAACTATTTGTGGTGTCTGCTGCTGATGTTGTGAAGCCGATTGCTGTTGCATGGATGTTGTTGTACCAGGATTGGTGCTGCTGTTGTTGTTACTGTTAGCATTGTTTGCGGCGGCGCTGAGCACGGCAGCAACATTAGCATTGCCATTGTTTTGCATTTGTATGACACGTGCTAGGCTTATGCCAGCGGCTCCAGGTGTTCCATTGGCTGTGGTCAGTCGCACGATTGTACTGCGCGGAATGTTGTTATGGTTACTCGAGGACTGATCTGTGCTGCTGTTACTGTTGTTGCTAATGTTATTGTTGTTGCCGCTTGCCGAGCTGTTGCTACTGGGGCTAGTTTTGCTCAGCCCCTGCGGCGATATGCTTAAATGTTGCACAGCCAACTGCTGCTGTTGCTGTTGCAGCTGCAACGTTGTGGCTTGCGTCAATGAGGAATTTTTAGTGCCGAGCGTTTGGTTGCTGAAATGCAGAACGGCGGACGCGGGTGTGGAACTTGCTGCTGCTGCTGAAGTCTGCTGCTGCTGGCGTTGTTGCTGCTTAAGGATCGCCGCCAGCTCACTGGCATCGATCTGCTGCGGCCGCTGGAGTTGCTGATGTGGCGGCTGTGCATAGTTATGGCTGCGAAGGTTAGACTCAGGTGATGAGGGCGGTGTTAACGGGGGAAGCACAAAGTCATGCACATGACCCTGACCTAAATGATAATGCCGCTGAGTCTTGGCCTGTACCACCCGCACTTTAATTCCCGGCGCAGTACTGCTACTTGAGCTCAGAGTGATAGTATTGCAGTTACTGCTGCTACTGCTGCTGCTTATGTTAACGCTACTATTGCTGCTTGAGCAGTTGCTATTGCTGGTAGGCGTCATATTTCCGGCGCTGCTGATACTTGGATTGGGCGATATGGCTGAAGGCGGCGCTGCAAATAGCACGTCCAATTTCTCATTACAAGATAGTCTATGTGTTGCTTCCTCGTCATCCTCGTCGATGCGCTCTTGCTTTACTAACACTGCACAGCTAAGCGCCTGTGAACCATTGCTGTCCCACGATATGCCTGAGCAGTTTGACGACACAGATGAGGTCGTCGATATCGTATCCAGACTCTCTTTTATTTTCAGTTCCTCCAGTAGCCGTGCGGGCGTTGAAAATATGTCCCAGGCTGTATCCAGATCAGTGTGCATCTTTTTATAGCTCTGCAGCTTAGGCTCGTCGCGCAAATAGCGCTCCAGTTCATAGCAGGTCTGCAAGATAGAAAAAAAAAAGAAAAATATTAGTAATCTGACACCGAATAGCAACAAATATTTCTTCTTATAGCAAGTATATAATGAATTGTAAGTCTTTAATATGGAGTCAAGTTCGCCAAAAAGGAAGAAGCTATTCAGGATGCGCAAAATTCACTACATTTTGCCTTTTAAAATTACATTGAAGAATTCTCAATGTAGCTCAAGAATTTTTAAGAACATTAGTTGATAATTTAGTGACTTTTATGGGTGTTGTTTTTGGTGTTCTCTGTACTGGCTGCTGGCGCAAAGCAAAAACCCATTAATTGTGAATTATGCTTTATGTTCTGACGCAATTATTTTTGCGAATTCCTACAGAAGATTTATAAACATTGCATACTTTTAGTTACACGTTCAGCAAAAATAACGTTCACACAAACGCACTAAAAAATGATATGTTGCTTAATGATGCACACACTTATATCTGACGTCAATACAAGCACTTAGATTACTTCAAGACAGCACTTTGTTGTAATCTCCAATTGGTGCACTCCTTGACAAACGAGCCGTTAGCAGGCTAGTAACAAAATATATGTATCAATTCGTCGCGTCGATTTCAAAGGCAATCTGACATTAAAAGGTCTCAAAAACGGCATGAAAATAAGGTTACGTTAACCCATCCCTGTATCAGTTTATATCTGCGAATCAGACAACCACTGAAAGGTGCCGCAAATTGAACACATGACCAACAATATGGTTTGTTATTTTTTCCCAAAAAGGGAAACCCTTTTCTTTTTAGCAAATCTTATTAAGTGCAATACAATAGCGTTAAAGCAAATGACCTGGAATAAATAGCATAGCCACAGGATCGACTAATAGGGTAGTTGGAGCTGGGCATTCCACATTTGCTAAGGTTCGCTATTTTACTTTCCATTCCGATCCCTTACATGCTCGGTAAATCACTTAAAGTGTTATTTCACGAAAATAATTGCAACACATAAATTTCTTAACCCTTTCAAGTCGCCAAGCAAGTTGCGTGTGCGATTTACGAACAGAGCAACAACAGAAAACTATAAATGGTTTATGAATCAGTACTGCAGCGTTGGCGTCTCAACACGTTTTCAGGGGGTGGGGACGAGGCGGAGAATCAGTCCATGATTAATGTGCGGCCGCTGCACTTAGTTTCCATTTCCTGGCCAGCAACAACACTCCAGTCAGACAATGCAGCTCTATCTTTGTGCAAAAATCTAAATAAAATGTAGCATTCATGCCCGCTGTTCGGAATTTGATATATTGTTTAAACACTCCCGACAAAACATACACAAAACACGCAAGACACACTCAAAACAAATGCAAATGCCAGCTGAGCTGAGCTGAGACTGAGGCTGCAGGATGCTATCAGAAATGGCATTTTGAATTATGCGCTCTGCCACCAATGGCGCTGCAAACAAATCACCTGGCCAACGAAGAGCAGCACAAAGATTAGGACGCGACTTTCAAATTGCTCATGGCGGCTAGCCAAAGAGAAACAGAAGCCAAACGCGAATAGCTGCAGGCGAGTCACATATGAGTAAATGGAGTACCTTGGGCCAATGATTGATGTTTAGTGGGTGCACAGTTCGGGCACTTGCCAATTGATATAAGAGGCGTCTGCCTGTAGAAGTACTGAAACTGACTGGGTAATATTTTAAGTAAATTAGTTCCAAAAACGGCAACTTCCGTAGTGTTACACGGGATTGGCAAATAAACCTACGCTTAATAAAATCAATTACAAAAATTACTTTAAACTTTTTTGTTCAAAAAATAAACTAAGTTTTATTTAGCAAAAATGTCGACCCAGTTCTCAAAGTTGTCCAATGTTTGCATACTTTGCGCTTCTGCTTGAAGTGCTTCAGATAATTTGTTAATTTTTTTAATTTGCTGGCGCAAGACACAAAGTATTACTGTACATATAAAAAACCAAGAACAAAAATAGATCTACGATAACTTTAACTTAAAAACAACATACATAATTATAGATAGAAAAAGTTATACAGCTCTGGAAGAGATGGACTTTTATATCTGCAAAGATTCGAAAGCTGGTGTCAATCTACCATCTTACAGATGTGGGAGCCCAAAAAACTTTTAGTCTGGGCAAAAGAACTTTTGCGGTGCTCATTTGTATTTAATAAGAATTTATTTGCGGCGTTGATGGGTTGTATCTTTGCTGCTGAACTTTGCACACATTTTGCTGGCAATTTATGGGCCAAGTGCACAACAAGGGCGTTTCTGAACAAAGGATATGTCAGTGCCAAATGGCTTAATCTATGGCGCAAGTTGGATTCATAAAAAAATCGTAATTTCCTATGCGTTCATTTTAGCGTTATTTTTCTGTAACCATTCTCTTTCTCTCTGTATGTCGTCTTCGCTCTTATATTGCGGTTTTTATTTCGGATTATATAAGCCACTGACTGTTTCGCACCTTATGTAAGACATTGTGTAACATATTTTTTTTTATTTATTTGGCTTAGTTCTACTCATTTTTGCGATTTCTATCAGTTAAGGACATTTAAACGTAAACATTTTATTCTTATGTTCCCACCAAATGAATAAAAATATATTCTGTTATGGCTTTCATTTTAATGTACTCAGCATAATTCAACGCGGATTTCAAGTGGTTCAAATATTCGTAAAAAAAAATTTTTCTATTAGCCGATACAATTCTCCAAAGTAATTAATATTTAACAGCACAATGCTATTTAGCAAATAAATTGAAGTAAACTAAGTACACGAAATGCTTGCACAAATTGAAACTCTCCAGCTTTTCTTTAGACTTAAAGCGTTTCCATTGAAATTAAATTGAATTTGGCTCACAGCAAGTACAGTTTGAAAACAGACATGAGAAGGAAACGAGAAGGAGGCAAATATGTGCGCCCAAATGTTTTCAATGCTAATGTTAAATAAAAGCATACAATTTAATTTAATTATCAGCATGTTTATTAAAATCTACAAAATGGGATATGAGCTAAGGCTGAGTCTATTGCACAATTGGGACAGATTTAAAGTATTTGCTACACGCATACGCACACAGTATATAATGTTTACCTAGGCTGTCACACGCCCCCCGGGATTCAACGCCCACATATAGTGAGTAAGAGATAGAGACAGACGGAACATATTTAATTATGTGTGTAATTGAAAAAGACGCTGCGGCAGTTAAGAGGCACGTCAAAGTCGACGACTATGCCAAAAAATCGTGTTAAGGCTATTATGCGGCACATGTCTTAGGCTCCCTGCTGTATTATTTTTTTTTTTTTTTTTTTTTTTTTTTTTTAGCTCTGGGATTGTGTTTATGTATATTCTGTGCGTGTTTGTGTATTAGAAAGATATAAGCAGACGCCAGCTAGCTGCGGCATCAACTGCGGTTTCTTTTGCTACCCCGAGAACCAGCTGCTTACTTGCTGGGAAAAGCATGCTGCACAACCACACAATGTACCAAATTTTCAGTTTGTAAGTATGTTCCTCTGCATTATGTCATTTAATGAGCCATAATTCCACAGAGTTTCGCCTCATAAGCCCCTGGGATGTGTTCAGCATTTCATTCTTTTTAATTTTTTGCGCCACTTTTGGGGGCTGCCATTTTGAAAGTTTTAATGAACGAAACGTAATGAAATTATACCCACAGTTAATGTCATCGTGCCCAGGAACTTTAAGCTTAACCATTTACGAAGCTTTTAAGCAGACCAAGAGGAGGCGAGCAATGCGATTGGGAGAAAGAGACATACAAAATTGAGATAGATTTACAGACATTTCCAACTGACTTTCCAGTCAGCTTCTACTGGGTAACTAACTCACTAATCTGATGCTTTTACAAATGAGTAACAACAAAATAGTTGAATAATTTGTAAATAAAATTAAAGATGAAGATATTGAGCTTGGCAAAGTTTGTTTATTTTCTATTATTTGTTATTGCCAAAGTAAGAAAATCGAACTCTATCACAGCAATTGATAAATTTTGTGCCTTTTTGGATTATAACAACAATTATTTTCATTGACGTCTTACTGTTATCTGACTGTTATTAACTGCTCAATACAAGTGCAGCATCAGGAATTGCAAAAACAGTATCGGCAAGTCAGTTGGTTTGGCAATAACAATAAGCCAAAGACAAACGACAGGCGACTAACAGCTAGAGCAGCATAGCAAGAGAAAACAACACGGATAATTGAATTATTGGCATTATCAGAGCTTTGTGCAGAAGCGCATATATACACTCATACACCACCCCCTGTACCCATTGGAAGCCACATTACAAAGTGTAATGCGTTGATTTACTTCTGGGCTCTCGTCTGGACCTAGCTAACGCCCCCTGCTGATGTCGCGATATTATTGTTGTTGGGCTTGCTGCTGCAACTGTTGTTTGTTTTTGGGGCGCAAAGTGCACTTAAAGTGGCACAACATCAGCAGCAGAAACAACTGGAAACCAACTTAAGTGTCTGGGACAAAAGGCGTTGCATAATTTCAGGCATTATGCTAATTTAAAAAGTTGCCGACTGCTCAAGCAGCAACAGCGGCAACAACCTCTCACATAAGTAGTTTCAAACAAGGAAACAGCTGCGAGAAACTCAGAAATGAAAAACGACGTTGATCACTTTCGCCAAGGAACGGAATTCGCTCTTAAGCAATCGAGAAGTACTTCAATGTGAAAAAGTGTCGCAGTAGCAGTGCCAAAAAGTATGCTACGCACAACAAAAGCAGCAGCAGATACTCGAGGGTTGCTCGATGAGGTGTGGGAGGAGGGAAGGTGGGGAGGTGTGTAGCTTGACGCAACTAATGCTTCGTACGCGCCGTTGAATTTAAATGAGGAATTAATGCGTACATTATTTCTGGTCGCCTTTCGGCTGGCAGCGTCACCCCTCATAACAGCAACGCCAATAGCGCCAAGCTCCTTCGAGCTGTCTGTGCTTTTACTTTTGTTAGCTGTACAAACAGCTTTGCCACTTGCCATATGCATTCAGTGTTCGCTTTTCGGTTCTGTTCGATTCCACCACGGGCTTCCAGTTGTTGTATCCACGAATTCTGGGATCCGCCACAACGCCCTAGCCATTAGCTTTGAACTTGATGGCATTTGTGCGCCTTACGTAAATTGCGACGTTCTCGTTGCTGCCTGTTTTTTTACGCTTCGTTTTGTCATTTTGCGGCATGTTGCCGCCTTGTTTCCGTTGCCATGGTTGCTGCTGTTGTTTCTTTCACCTAAATGACACTTTGTGCAAATGATGATGCTGATAATGATAATAAATAAATTTAACGCTGTTCGAGGGCGCTACTTTCGTCCACTTTGCGGGTGTGACATACTTCCTATCCCTAGTTTTAAAAGTCATTGTATTTTTTCAGTGCTGTCACTAAGATCTGACATATATACTTCATTGACCTGTTAGCCTAAGCCTATAGTGAATTTATTGGCATGTGCGTTAGTCTCGAAGGTAAAAATCTCTAAGCTTTGCAAAGAGTTAAGTATTCGACAATTAATAGAGAAATTTAGCGTCCAAACTTCGCTTATTAAAGAAAAGTCAGTGTTGTATAAAATATAAATAAAATATATAATATGACATATTAGATGCATAAGCATGTTATCGGTTAAGGTTATCGGTTAAAAGCTTAAGTGTATGATTCTAACATATGCAATGAATCATATAAAAAGAGATCAAATATATGTATATTCTCTAATCGAAAACGTTTATTTTAGAGACTAATGCACGCTGTGAAGCTGAGTACACGGTATCTCCTAGTTGGGCGATTTCGAACGACAACTCTTACCATTAATGTTTGGATTTTGCGTGCGATGCGTAGATTGTTATCGCAAAATTGTACACAAAGCAGGTTTTACTTTCCTTTAGTGTCTGCAATTCACTGGTAATGTCAGTCACAAAAATGGTCTAATTGCCTTCTACAGAACAACGTGTGAGCCAGGCCTTGGATAGTTTAAGAAAAATATTGCTTCTAAGTATAATTTTCTGATGCTTTTCACAAATGAGCTTAAATTGCACAACAGGAGTTTGCCTACAGACGTTAATTTTAAGGAGAGTTCCAGTTCCTGGCAGGAAAACAGCCATAGCAGACATGCGGCAATCAATAAATGGCAATAAGCGGGATAACATTGCCGACACCAAGCGGGCAAAAAAGTAACAAAAACTACACGCATAAAGATACCAATAGGCATAAAAGATTACATAACAACAATATAAAATTGCTTTTGTGTCCGTCTTCTCTATCGCTCAGTGAACACAAAAATTGGACATAGACATAAAACGTTGACACACTGGCCATTGTGTGTGACCCTAGCAATAGTTCCCCCACCTTAAAATTTGCATATATTTTGGGTTGCTCAGTTGCAACAGGAGGAGCAGGAGTGGGCGGCAGCTTATGCTAGTGGTCGTTTTTCTGCTAAAATATGATTTTATTTTACGCAGCTTGACATTAAATTTGTTTATGTATATGAAGCTGTTGCTGTTTTTGACATTTCACACTCACGTGAACATAAGAATTTAATTGTCTAGGAAGTTTGAGCATATATTCTTTAAAGGAAACAACAGACACGTCACCTATTCTTTTCGCAGATGAATTTTTGATTATAGTTCGTTAGCTCCTCTGTTTCCACTTCTGTCGATAAATATACATATCGTTCTACAACGGCTATCAAAATGCACACATTTATATTCTATTCGTTAAATAACAGCAACCAATTCTGTTTTGTGCGCTGTTACTGACTGTCAAACCCTTTACCAGTATTCCACTGCATTTTAACCCACTCTGCTGGCGTCATAAGGATTTAATGAATCGTAAAGCTGAGTAATTGTTGAAAAAGTGCCGACAGTCTACACCGTCAACAGTTGGTTGCTGCTAAGGCAATAAATAGGGTGCTACGTGTGCCAAAGGTGATGGCTGCCAATGCGAGTAAGATTTACCTGCCCTGTAGTAGTAGGTTCATCAGCTGAAGAGTAATGTATTTGTTGTTTCTGGCGATGATATGCTGAGTAGAAGTTCGAAAGTATCAGCTTGCAGTGTTTCAGATTTATTTGCGGCTCCGATTGGTGCTATAACTAGAATTTAATTCCCAAGACAACCAACGCGAAGCCATAGAAAAGCGTGTGAGCCGATTGTGCCAATAAACTTAACGCTCAAACAGATACAGCAAAGCAAATGCAACTAGTAAAATTGTACGATAGAGTACAAAGTAACTGACGGCCAATGCTTATGCAATAAGCATTACTTAGCTCCGACTCAGCACTTGGGCTGGCCACTATGTAGGCAGTTTATAGTTGTACAAAATACATGTTGTGTCGTGGGTATAAGCTGTGGCACTAAGTATTTCAGTTTACAGCAATAATAGTGCAATCGAAATCACCTTTCAACTCGAGTGCTGCCAAAAGTAGCTACAAAGGGTTTGCATATTCGGCTTTAATATACATATGTATCTGTGTGTTTGAGGGTGTGTATAAAACACTTAAATGTACAATACCAATTGGTAGTCAACTGTCTTTGACCATTCACAACTGGCCAAGCGTTGCATCCATTTTGCATTCATTTCGGCAACAGCAACTGCTGGGAAAAAAATTTGACTAAGCCTCTTTACAGCAACTGGTGGTAAGGCACCTAATTTCTTTTTCAATTTTATTGTTGTTGTTGCATGGTCAACAAAACTCAATTGCAAGGACGAGATTGAGCTAACTTCCCGGCACTTATGCGTGCACAATGCCAATTTGATTCAACGGTTCGAACGGCGCAAACTGTAACTCTTGTGAGATGTTATTAGTCAAAGCCCTTTCCATGTGAGTAAGCTGTGAATGAAGCAAGCTAGTCACAAGATAATGGGGTTCATGTTTCAGTGGCACTCACGGATATCAAGCTCTGCAATATATTTTTTTGAAATATGTAATCGACTAGTTGATGCTGCCCTAAAAGTAAAGTAACACATAACAGCCTTACAGTGTTCCGGACATTTTGGTCTGGTTTGTGCTGGCGAAACAAGCAATTAATGCCTCATGCGAACTTTTTCAGTTACTTTTACCTTTTGTTTGCAATATTTAATGATCAAAGTGCCGTCATGTTTTTATCGTCTTCAAATTGGAAACATGCGATAAAACATTAGTTTTTGAAAATTGCAACCCTTATAAACATACGCTGATTTTGCGCAAGGAGTCGACATTTGTTTATTATTGCAGAATGGAATACAGTGTCTGTTTTTCCCATCTCAACTATCTGCCCTCCGTGCTGGCCATTTGCTCCATTACAGCTGCTCAAAAAACAATGGCAGCCAAACAGCAAACAACAAAAATTGGTACGAGGAAAAAACAGTCGAAAAATGGCAGCGACCATTGGGAGTTGTTGTTGTTGTTGTTGTTGGTACTGCCATGTGGAATTGACCCCAATCAAACGTGTAGCCTTTTCTGTTGTGGCTGTTGCTGCTGTTGCTATTAGCTATCGTCACCGGCTCGCATTACACATTGCATACGTTACGGCGCATATGGCAAGGCGAGGCATTGGGCCAAGGCACTCGATATGCTCCGTGTATCTTTATTGATGCAGGGGCAAGCGACTACGACACAGACTGACCAATTCGCTGATGCTTTTTTGGTTTTGCAAACGCCATTGCATTTGGTTATTTGGCTTAAAGTGCTTAAAATTATATACATTTTTCGTTTGCGATAATTTAATTGTCTACTTTAAGCTGGGGCTTAAAGCAAAACAAAAAGAAATTCAAGGTATAAATTATAAATTATTCTGACTATGCCAGAGTTTTGGGTCAATATCACAATATTTGGTATGCACAGTCAGTGCCCAAAGGCGCATAAATATAAAAAGTAAATATACATACATAAACGAAAAGGCAGCCTTTTGAAAATGCTAAGCCAAAAAAGAGAAAGGAATCCCGAAGCCAAAAGTCAACTCGGGGAACAGCACACAGACCTAACAGTCCGTACGACAAGGTTGAAAAGGAAGTTGCTTAATTAAAGGCGGATATTAGCAATTACAAGCCGCAGAACGGCAGAGATACAGAGTCCGAGTCTCGGGTTTCATACCAATAAAACGGAAGTTAACGGAATGGCATTGAATGGCAGCGCTTGGGAAGAAATTGAAAAGGAAGCAGTGATAAACTGTGGGGAAATTAAAAATGCGTATGCCTTGGATACACAAACCAAACTAGTGGAATGATATGCAGATTTCGTGGCTCACTGAAACTTTAGTAGCCATTTTCGATGTGTTAAAAGGTTGCTGTTAAATCCTAGACTGATTTTTTGTTGTTTTAAGGATTCTCTTTGGTCTGATTTATGTAATTATGACTATCCCCGTAACATCAGCAGCATTGACTTTGGAAAACTTTCCTGTATAAGTTGGGTCCAATTGTTTGACAATTTCTTCTTGTAATTCGTTTCGGAAACGGCCCATCTTTCGTATGGTCGTTCGAATACCAATACCTAAAGGTGAGTAACTTTATTAGTCATTTGCTTAAAAAATCGTTAGGCCCGAAACACCAAACCCCGCAATGTAATTGGTAATGGGTCTACTTCTCTCTAAGCCTACTCTTTTTTAGTTGCGTTGAATCTGATATATGATTCTATGATTAGAAACCATGTAATTTATTTCATTTGTTTCACCTACAAAATTTGATTCTGAATATCTTATTTTAAATGAATTTAATGCTGATTAGGTCTATGTTTCAAACATATTTGTCTTTGCGGAGTGGGATTTGATAAAGGAAATAATTATTTACTGCAAAAGTACAGCAATGAAATTGTGCTTAGGATTAACCTGAGAACCATTAATTTCTGTTCAAGATAAAAACAGTGAAATGATAAATGATTCCAATATATTTATCATTAATCACAGTTTAATAATCTTGTAAAGGCGTAAGACGCCTAGTATATGCTTCAAGTTAATGCCGCCTCTTTCAAAAAGATTGTGGTTAATGCTTTGGCTTCTTCAAATATTTTCTAAATGGTTGTATATTTTTAATTGTTATGATAGTTTTTCAACACCTTCAAAAGTAATCCGTCCAGTGACCAACTCCACTTTTTCGTTCGCCGTACTCTCGGCAATTGTCAAACGCAAATGTTTTTCGCAGTTTTACTTTGGGTTAACCATTGCCTTCACCACCAGCACCACAAAACCGCCGCCAGAATTAGTTGTAATTGTTGTTCGCCATTTTTGTTGCTGTTGGACTAAAATTTCCCACTCGCAAAATTACCTTTTTGTGTTGCACCGCTGTCATGTGGTTGTTATTGTTGTTGTTTTTGTTTCTGTAGTTGTCGCCGCACTTAATTTATATGGCATTCACATTCGGTACACATGGGAAACGCTTGCGCGGCATCGTCTGAAAATTGTACAAATTTTTGGCACTCGCCTGCATGTAAAGTCGTCGCAAACGAACGCCAGCAACAACGACAATGACAGAGGCAATTCCCGCTGCGGTTTATTTTCCCACAACAACAACAACAACTGAATAGACAGTGGGTGAGCTTAATGCTAACAATGAAATTTGCTCCAATGCCAACAACATGGTAAAAAGGTAATTACCGTAAAATTGTCCACCTGGAGAGTGTACGTGTGTGTTTCTGTTACCATGACTGTCTGCGATATATGTCAGCAACAGCTAAGCACATTTTATCTGCAATTGGGCGCTGTTTCATTTTGGTCGTTTTGACAGAATTTTTAATATTTTATTTAAGCGAACGTATGGCACAAGAAGAAGGTTAGTTAAAAATTTGTAACTGTTCACCTCAAAAAAAGAATTTAAATGCCGGAGATTGAAATTCAATAGCCTTTAGAGTTGGAATATTAAATACATATATTCTATATAGAGTCGGAGACGCGTCGCAATTCCTGTTGTATATGTGAATTGGTTCAACTTCAATTTTTTTTATTTTTATATACGATATAGTTTTATTCCGTTAAAAACAAAAAAACAATCAGTGAAATAGAAAACTGCACACATACTCACACACACGAGAACATGCAAAAACACATACATACATATGTTTAGGTTTAGTTGATGATGCATACGTTGTCGTGCTGCTTTTGGCCGTCCCATTTTTAAGACTAAAAAACCGAAAGTTGTTGAATTTAATTTTCGCTCTGGACGTATTCCAATTTCATCAACTCAAATAAAACAGCAGCCCGTCCGCCCTCACTTGCTAAATTAGTTTCGCTTGCCTCTTACTGTTGCGTATACGTTATATTTGTTAACTGCGATAAAAGCAGACAAGCCAGGACTACGACAGCCATACGTGATATGCAATTACACACTTGCTGTTTGGGTAAGGGTTTTAGATGGCCCTACGGCTAGTCACGCATACCACAATAAGTGGATGACACATCATTTTCTCTCTTCCATATTAGCACATGAGTAAAGTTCGCGTGTATATGAGCTAGATGTTTCGTGAATATGAATTTGAATTTGCCGCTATATAAGTGCGGCCTGCTTTGAATTACAAACGTGCAGGCAACACGATCTCTTGCCCAGTGACACATTTTTTGTTTAATTAGTTTTTGGTTTAAGTGACAAACGGGTCTTAAAACATGTTTTCTTAAGTTATGCTGAAATTGAAAATTTAGAGTTATTGTATCAGTTCAATGCCACTTGGCACATATTTATGCCACCTACGCTTTGTTTTTTCCTTCTTTAATCTTTGTATTACTTATATAGCTTACATATTATTTATGGACATCGATCAATTCAATAATTGCCTTTCAACAGCTCGTTGAAATTCATCAAAGTTCCTTCCTTGTTTTTGCTTCTGACGGCTGCCACATAGGCACTCTGAGAAGAGGCCATTGCAAAGGGAATTTCGTCCATAGCCGTTTCCCTGAACAGCTGTGCGCTTCGGTTGCCCTTTTTTTATTTAGTCCCGTCGTTTTTCGTTTTTTTAGCCAACATTTTTTCCATATTGCTACCGTTTGTGTGTAGTTGTCCTTATATATGTGGGTATGTGTGTAAGTATGCGAGCTCTCGTTTCGATGTGTCTCCATAATTTATTTTATTTGAAGTGCCATGTGCGAATTATTGTAAGCGATTTGTTACAAATTTAAGGTATTAAATGGCTTCTACGTGTAAATCGTCGTACCGACAAACAAATTGTTTGTATGTAGAATAAAATAAACGTGCATTAATTATTCTTGCTGTTTTTAAAATAACCTATTGCTACACTACTATACTATACAATTCCATACAATATGAATATTAGCTTGTCTGTGGTCAATTATAAATGGCAATGGCAATGTGAACTGGACAATAAACTTTAAAAATTCGACAAATTCCAATTAAAATTTTTCATTTCAAATTGTATATATAACTGACAGAAATGAAAGATCTTCCACAATGTATTATTTTAATTTTTTGCATGAATTGCATAAAAAATGAAAACGAATTCACCCAAAAA
Organism: Drosophila borealis; assembly: GCA_035045885.1. Classification (NCBI taxonomy): domain Eukaryota; kingdom Metazoa; phylum Arthropoda; class Insecta; order Diptera; family Drosophilidae; genus Drosophila; species Drosophila borealis. The sequence continues at coordinate 153,546 of JAWNOR010000126.1, read as the reverse complement.
GTAAATTGATATTGTACAGCTGAACTTGTTGGCTTCACCCGTGGTATGTAAGCAATTTGCTCCATGACATCAAATATGCAATAAATCTATCTGCTAAACCAACAATAAGAACAACTACAATCTGCAGCTGCGTATAAAACAATCTACAATTTTGCAACTGAAATTTTAACAGAACTCAGCCCTTGGGTATGTATAAGTGTCTGGTGTAGAGCGCCCTTAATCTGATTTACCATAAAGTAGAAAATGCTGTTTTTTTTTGGTGCGCAAACAACATTGCATAACCCAGGGCGTTGTCAACTGACAAATCGTCGAACAGGCAAACGAAGCTCTTATATTGCACAACGCTATATTTGTTTATTTTTTTATATTGCTGCAATTGTATTTCTAAAATATGCTCATATGTAACAATTTGCTGTTCATAAATAAAACATGCTTTGTTATAATAGTTATATTTTTTTGTAGCCAGTTCATTTTGGCTTCGTGTTACAAAGTAAACCAGCATTGAGATTTTATGCAAATTCTTTTTCATCTTCCCCCAGAACCAACCAAATCTATTTAAAAATTTATTTTGGCTTTTAATAAGCCGTTGATAATAGCCCACGTTGTAGATAATTGATAATCCCAACAACTTGTCTTTATAACATTTTACAAATGGTGGATGATTCTGAGTCACCTGTGCAGCATGCAAGTGCAAATACGGAAGTCACGGAAAATGGGTGCAGTTCGTTGTTGCTGCTGCCATCGTCAATTGACTTCAATTGCATTTGGCAATTGGCAGTCCATCAAGATTAGCGCGAGGTGCTTGTAAAATCAGCCAGGCTTATACGTAAAACAAAACGAAACAAGAGCCCAGACTGAATCCAAACAAAGTGGGCGTCATGTTGCGAGTTGCTTGTCCGCCTGTCCCCGATTGCCTGGCTGCATACGCATTCACGTGGTCGAGTGCAAACAATGCAAAAACCCCTATTGGAGGGGCTCGGTAAAAGAGTCAAGCTCCACGTGCAATTATTGCAAGGTCCTCTGGTGCTACGCTACTTCTCTGAATGACTGTCTTTCCTGCGGCTGCTCATGTTTGTCTTAGGTGTTGCAGGCGATTAACAGTTTAGCTTGGCTTTGTTTGCCTTAAGTGGGTTGCACTAATAAGCTGAGTGTGCCTCTTGAAAAGCAAGCAGCAAAAACATTGAATAAGCGAACATGATTTCCTGTTGCTTATACTGTGGTTGAACTACAATGATGAAGAGGAGGCATATTTTAAGTTTTCCAAAGAGCGTACAAATTATTATGATATAAAAAAGCGCTCTGCAATACCCCAATCATGTCAAAGTCGACTTACAGATATTAATAGTAATTAATAATTAGATGGATATTAGTTTAGGTCCAAAATTGTTCGTGCTAGTTTGAAGAGTTGAACGCCTATCTACGTGTGTAAGGGTTTTGATTAAATGCTTAAATGATTCTCTCCTAACTTTATCTAGATCAAATACAACAATATAGGTCTAAATAAGTTTGCTACCATTGTTGGGCCTAATTGTTTTATACTAGCATACTATTTGGCATAATAAGCGTTGGTTCTTGGCAGGCCTGATCCGCCGCCGATGTTTTCATGAAGATGATTTATAAAACTGCAAGTGGTTTACTTGTGCTTAATATAGTTTGTAATCCAAATTTTAATCTGACTGGTGGTTACATCTTTTGTATTTTATTACCTGCAATGAAACAGAATAAAGAATAAAGTTAGTACCATTTATGAAAGTATTATAAACTAAGTATACCAACAACTGTGAAAACGGTTGATAATTTGCAGCTTACATAATCGGCTGCGTTATGTTTAAGTATGCTAGCCACTCGATGGCTGTCACTTAAAGCTGATAATGTAAATAAAAATATCAGTTTACATAAATATTAAAAAAAAATGTTCATGAAAGCCATTGGATGAAAACTTAATATCATTTCTGTAAAAGAATATGAACTACTATAAAAGCAAGACATTATGCCTTATCTTATCTTCTGGAATATAAAAATAATTCATAAAAATGGTTGCCATTGAAATTTTGGTTGTGAAATTTAGTCGCTCGCCCAGACGAGAGCTAAACAGCCCCAACAACGCCAAAACCACCAGCAGCAACACCGGCGGAAACATTTTGTTGGGTGCGTTGTAATAAAATAACCACCATGTCTAATGCTAATTTACTGAGCTTATATGGCCGTTAGGCCGCTTTTTTCACTCTAAGTAGGGGAGCCCTTTTATTTTAATGGCCTTCCTAGTACCACCTGCCGACGCAAAATAAATTGGAAAATTTATGCGGTCCACATTAAAGGTCTGCCCGGGGCGTTGCCTTGGTAGCCCTAGAAACTTAATTTGCGTCTAAAATGAGTTACAAATTTGCAACATTCACCTTAATTTTTGTTTGTGCTTAAAAGTTACGGTTATTTGTTTCGTGTTTACTTTTTGTCGAATTGTGCAGTAAATACCTGAGTAGCGTATGAATGTTTGACGCAATGTTTGCAATTATTAAGCATTTCTACAATTTTATTTTTATTTTATTTTGTGATTTATAAGCATGCATAAATGGGTTGGTCTTGGGATAGTTTAGTTATGAATTTTGAACGAAATATCAAGGAAATCGCTTTAGTTTTCACAAAGCTATGGTAGTTGAAAATTTGGATGCATGCCTTGATAGGTATGTCTATGGGCATGCTTTACAATAAAAAGTCTAGGCCAACTAAAAAAAGTTATCCTATATCAAAATCTGTTAGGTTTTAACTAAGTTGGGGTTTCAAACACGTATTTTAGGTACTGTTTTAACTATTGCCGCCAAATGAGGCTGAAGTAGGCACATTTAATTACAAGCAACTCACGCAAAAACTAATCAGCAGCAATGACTACAGCAGCAGCTGGGGTGGCAATCAGCATAGCTTTCTGCTTTTGAAGTTCTTGCCCATGTAATTTTTATGCATTTGAAAAACACTGACACGTAGCAAGAGCCACTTCCTCTCTCCTTTCCCAATTCACGGCCCGCCACGGACAATGACAATTAATCAAGCGATAACAAGATGTAAATGCAATGCATTGAATATTTTTCCAAACCTTTACCCTGCATATTTTTTGAAGAGACTCTGCCATATAAATCAGGGAGTTATGGTAGTGGCAAAGCCCTTCTGGCGCATTGCAGTTTATTTGAAAATTAAATTTACGCCAAATTTGCGCAGACAGCTGGCTGCGTTTTCTTTCTCAACTCCCCCGGAACTCTTCACTGAGGCAACTTCATGAATTGGATTACAGTGCGGGTTCTCGCTACGTTTACCAAGTCTCAAGCCATGCTTTGCCCGCAGGCAAGAGACGTTGCATAGTTTTTAAGTAGCTGCGTAAATTTTGGTTCGCTCAGATTTGTGGGTGGGCCCAAAAATTTCAACAAAAATTTCCGCCAGTAGCAGAAAATTTGATGCAGCAGCCGCTACGGCGAGTTTCATAGACTAAAGGGAGGAACAACTTCTGTCCTTGCTTTTGTGTAACGAACAAAACGGTTTAAGTGCTTTGGAAATCTTGACGCTGATGATGATGTTGATGATGATGCACGCGCCATCTGATTATCTATGCTATATAAATTTGTATTTGCAAAGTACTTATCAGTTTGATTTTGTAGCGGTAGAGAGTCCTGCCTTCAATTAGCCCCGCGGAAAGGCCAACAAATTAATAAATAAGCCAAACAGAATCAACTGCTTTGCCGAAAATGAATTGAGTAAAAACCAATAACCAACGGCGCTATATTTTAGCTGGCAATTTAACTCATTTTTAGGCACCAACACCCAACAAATTTATTATGGTCTTAAATTAGATTTTACATTGCCCTTAAGTCCCAACACATATGTATGTAGGCATCTTCATTTATATGTACATATACATATATAAGTTACTCTGCATGTACATGTGCCCATATGTATTAAAGTTCGCTCCCGTTGGTAAAGATTTGTATTGCATATATTACAAGGCGTGAAAAGCCGTCGCATATACGAAAATATTTAAGAATTGGCCAAAAACAATTTGCCAAAAGCCGCTTAAGAGCCGCAAGGCTGTAATCACAAGACACACCAAAAGTATAGAATACTTAATAGGGCAGTATGCACACATGTGCGGCGAACGATTCTTTCTTTTGTTTTATTTGCCGCAAAGCCTATTAGACGCTTACACATACAAATGCACACACACAGACAGTCTAAAAACATGGCGCCATATTAAATTTCACTTTTCCAGCAAAAGCATTCGTCTCTTTTATCTGCAGTGAGTATGCTGGAAACACGAAACGAAAGTTTCAAATCTTCTGTTAAGTAAAGCTATAAAACACCATTCGCTGGATTATACATTTTCCAATACCAAACAAATTATTACAATATACGAATACCATTTTAAAGCAGCCATCTTCGTAGGTTGTTGTCATGGCAAATAAGTACGTCGAAATTTATGTTGTAAGCAAGCTTAACACAACGGACTTTTGACAGCTTTTAAGCACACACAATTGCGACCTATATCATAGGCAATCATTGAGCCGATATATGCAGCGCATTGATTTATTTGTGTCCGATTTGTCCGTTACCAACGGGTAATAAATTTGGCAAAGCCCAACTAAAATTGTTTTCATTAAAAAACTTGAATGTGTTTTACTTGACTTAGCAGCTTGATTTTTATTTATTGACCTGACAGACAGTCAGGTATACAGTCTACAGGACAGACAGTCTACATTATTTATGTCAATTTTGATGAATGTTAAAATCAATTTGTAATTGGCAACAATTCATGGTGCAGAGCAATGTCAAAAATAATGAAAAAGAAATTTTCAACTGAATTCCTTCCTGCAAAGCAAAGTTTAAAATTATATGGCAGGAACAAAAGAATTTGTCAATGTTTTGGTTGAAAATACCAAAATATTTAAGCCAATTAAGGAATATTTACTAAATTAAAATTTTATTTATTTATGAATTAATATAAACGATTGCGTTGACTTCGATTATTTTTACAAGTCATCAATGGACCAAAATAAAAAAGGGGCTCCTCATCCAAAAAGTGGCGACTACCAATCTAACAATGCTCAAGTGTGAACAAAAACACCCTGCCCGTGCTGGGCTGCAATGAAAATCGATTATAAGGGATTTCTGTACTAACAACAGCCAACAACAATGACTACAAAAACATCAACAACAATTATCAGGCGAAAAAGTTGTATAGAAGACGAACAGCTTAAAAACATTATAAAAAAGAGGACAAAAATATATATCTGAAAACAGAAAGCAGTCAACTTGACAGAGCAAAAGAAAGCCAACACAAGTCAAAGTAGAGAGTTTCGAGTGGCCAAACAAATGGGTAAAAGTGGGGAAATATTTTCACAGCTTGTTATAAATACATAGAAATATGTCCATGTAGAAAACTTCCTATGTTGTCGCAAATGTTCGACTAAGTAGACACCCACTCATAAACTTTGTTAGAAAACACCACATTCAACAACTATTTTATTTTGATTCTAGTTGCTGGGTTATTTCGCTCAACTAGACAATGAAAACCACCAAATTTGGCTATTTCACCGATAATACGAATTCCTTTTCTAGCTTGTTGCTGTTCTAATGCTGGTTTAGGTTAGTTTTAAAGCACAAAACATAAAAATCTCCTCTTAGATATATCTAGGAAATGAATGTCAATTATTAAATATAGAAAATGTTTTATGGATGGTCATAAAACTTGCAAGGCAGTTAGAAAACATCTTCCAGTCCACAAGACATGCATAATCTTGTCTTCGATATTTTTACTAAAATTGAAAACTTTTGCACCATACTCAAGTTCTCATAATCCAATCAAACTTTGCTTGGCAGCATTTAAAGTTTCCTGAAGTTTAAAGGATACTTGGAGTCAAGATTTACGGCCTATCAGCTCAACTGGCGCATTAAAGCTATAGAATTATCAGGCTTTTAAGTGGCCACGCCAATCTGATTAAGGTCATGCTAATTGTTTGCTCTGCGACTGACAAATGCAAACGGCCTACTGCAAAACGTTATTTCCCAGATACATTCTCTTTCACTCGCATCTCTCTCACATTTCTTGTTTACTGTTCGCCGGCGCATGCAGAGCAAGATGAATGAGTTTTGGTTGAATGGACGATGGCGTAGCACTGCAAAAAAGCGCAACGTAAAAGCTCCAGCACCCTAACCCTCACAGGCAAATAAAAGAGCATCCCTTGTGAGAGATGTGCTTTCTCTCTCTGTGTATGCCGCCTTTTCTAATGTACATAAATTCCAACATTTGCTCATTTTAATGGGCATATTTTTGTCATTTTACAAAAGTTTTCGCAAATGCAAAGATGAAACATAGCATCCACAGTCACTGTGCGTGTGTATGTATATATATATATATATATATATGTGTTTGTATATATATATATATGTTTGGGTATGTGTATGTGTGTGCGTTTATACTGTGTGTGAATGTGCAGCGTACTTAAAAATTTTTTAGAGCGCAGGGATTTGCCATAAGCACAAACATGCAGCACCCCACGGCTGCCGCTACATATGAATGCTGCACATGATGTAAAAAAGTGTAGGGAGGAAGGTGAGCCATACAATAAGGGTTGACTTGTGGTTGGGTGTATGTGTTTACCACAGAAAGGGCTACAAAACCTCTTTAAGGCATGCGCCGCTTCCATACACACATATTTAGAGACCCAAGCAGACCTCAGACAGACAAACAGACTGAGAGGCTGAGTCAGACAGATAGGACAGAAAAACAGACAGGGCTGGCAGTTGGTCCATACAGTTTTCCACGGCTTTGTCTGCTGCGGGTGCGGCTGCGGATGCCTTTATATCAAAATGTGGTTTTTATTTCAGTACATTTTGCATTTAACAGGATTTGACGACTGCCTTTAAAGGCCATAATGATGCTAGATTAAAAATTCCTCAACGACATGTTGATTGAAGACTCACGAATATTTTAAAAGAAATGTACATATTTTGTAGGAGAGATTCTACAATTTTAAATAAAGAGGATAACTTTAATCTGGAGTCCTTTAGCTACCATACCAAGGCACAATCCATTTATAAATCATCACATTCAATTCTACTACTACTACTACTATGCACAGGTTAGGGCTAAGCAACAGATGGCATATGGTCTATAGGCGTGTGCGTAACGAGTGTGGCCTGTCTCATTTTTAATATCCTGTGTGTGCAAACAATGTGCAGATCAGAGCTGCGACTGCAGTAAAACTGTTGGGTGCAATGAACGCACAATCGAGCACAGCGCAAGGGGGGGCTTGCAGGTTTGTTCTAGGGTGGTGCTTGTACACAACAACAAAAATCAGACAGCTACTGTACCGGCGCGGATCACAGCCGCATGAAGTTTATTTGAAAAGTTGAAACTGCTGCCAGTTGGTAGCTCGTCGACTAATGATTTTTGTTATTGTAGTAGCTCTAGTTACTAATGTTGTTGGTGTTGGTACGGCTGTTGTTGTTGCGTTTCCATTGCTATTGTAGGCAGGCGTAATCATTGTAACGGCATTACTAGAACTTTTCTTTCTGCTTATAGCTTTTGTACCCAGCTAAGAGAAAGAGTAGTAGTACACCAGGATGTACTGCTAGTACTTATGGACCATAACACTCGATATTTTTAAAAATGAAACAAACAAAAGCAAAAAATATTGTATACAAAATTAATATCTTCGCAATAAGGTCCAAAAAGCTGTATTTTAGCTGCGTATGTGTGTACGTTGTATGTAAATTTACAAACAAGTACGTTGCATTTCATATTTAGTCATATTTGGTTGTTTTGCGATCACTGTTATTATTTGTTTCCACTCTACCTACCGATAATAAAATGCGCATTTTTTAAAAAAAATTTGAATGACCATATTGCTGAATTTCTCAATTTGAGACATCATTATTTACCATATCCATTTATTTTCTGGGTGTTCACTTTTAATAATTAAACAAAGCAAAAGCGATGAACAATTGAAAAATGCCATCATGCAGCGCATGTAGCTGTAGTTGCCATAAAATGCGGACATAATTGAAAAGCCTGGTCACAATTAAAAGCCACGTACAAGGGAGCTAACCACTATCCAATAAATATGCAAATCGCATTTCTATATTCACAATATTAATACATACACTTTGAAAATGACAAAAATTTAACAATAACAGCAATAACAACTCTCAATTGGTAGTTGTATTGATGAATTGAAATGAAGGAATGCTTGGGGTTCATTAAACTTCTTGGACTAATATGGCGGCTCATAGGACGCCTACGCAAAGTCAGATATAAAGGCATAGAAAGAGAGGCTTGCCACACACGCATACACACACATTCCACTTGCCACTTGACTTTGGCTTCACGACGCACTTAAGCATTCTAGACATGATTTCTAGCTCGCGGCAAATTGTTGTTGACTGTCTGACAAAAGGCAACGCAGTGGCCGTATTAAGGTATTCGCCTCGGTCCAGGCACGTATTTAAGCTGCCATATCGGCTGAACAACTTCCCTCCTTCGCGCACTTCTAAAGACAGAGAACATTTAAATTAAACAGGGGCCAAGTCAGCAAACGAACCAATACAATGACTGGGTTCTATGTCCATATCAAGATATGCGTTTTGTATACATAAATAAGACTGCATCGGCATTTGTATCGTTTTATTTTATGTGATAATATTCCTGAGCCCCGACCCTTTTAGTATAAGCGTTTGGAATTTAAATTGCCACCCCAAATCTTTATTGGAGTAGTATACAAAAATCTAACGCCAAGTGCAAAAGGACATACCTTTGCTTTGAATATTATAGTTATTTAGAAGAAACTAAATTTTCAACTTCCTCACAAAATAGTATTGCATTCAAAATATTTATAGAGTGTTCTTTAATATTATTATATGTAGTCTGTGAGGCTACAACAGTATGTTGATAGTGCTTTAATACAAATAAGAGGTTATGAAGGCCAACAATATTATTATTTATATATTTGCATTTCCGGTCGCCTTGACCATTATTCGATATTGCGCATATTAATAATGCGTTGAGTTTACAAATAGGATTACAAACGAATTCCACTTTCAACTGCAATTGCAATTTCAATAATTAATTATGCAAAACGAAATCTGTAAACAGGCGATGCTTAAAAAAGGAAAACCAAGCAAAATGGTTGGTCGGAGCACATTCGAATAGAATATCTTCAATGGATGTTATAGATTTCAGGCTCGTCGAGTAAACGAGTCAAATCAGAAATCAAAAAGCACTTAAGATGCCAAGTGAAGTATGGTAAACCTCAAAAGACGGAAGGAGTCGGCACCAGCCATCAGTCTGCCAGGAATCGCATCGGCAACACACAACAGATACAAATATAGATAGAATAAGCGTCCTGAAGCGGTGGTACTTAACGATACCGTGCTGATTGATGGCGTCAAAGCGTTTATGGCATGCAAGTAAAATGCATTCAATGCAATACCAAGTGGCGTTTCCATTCAAGTGAACCGATGTGAGTTCAGTATAAAAAAGTGCGTTGCTCCCCCATTTTCTTCTATGATGAACGCCCAACATAATAAATATGTACTTTCAAAATGTATTTGCACTGGGAGCCTTTTACTTTGGCACTCGAGAGTTGAAATATTTGTATCGCCGCGTAAGCAAATGCAAAATATGATGATGGATTGGGCAGGTTGGATCGCTGTGTGGCTCTGTGGGTTGCTGAGTGGCGAAAAATGAAATTTAATATGAAATATTCTATTATAAACAACAAAATGCGAACAAAGTGCTACTTGCCAATTTATTAAACTTGCCTCAGAATGACTGAAATATATCAACGTTAATTAAGGTTTGACCTTAATTAAAATGTTGCGCCATTATTTGTATAATTTGTTTACTACATATTGTCAGTGTGAGTGTCTTAAAAAAACGAAAAGAAAAAATAATACTCTCTTAAACCAGCATCAGTGGACGTCCAGTACTTGAGACGACTGTGCAATAAATTAAAATACATGCAGAGAAACATAATTTTACTGCATTATAATGCGATTCGCAATTACAAGATTCTCATGCTGATGACAACAGCAAAGGCAACAGCTTCAGATCAGACTACATTATAAATAGGCAAAGCGAAAGAACGGATATCCTTCTTAAGAAGCACCGAATCCAAAGATAACGTACTTGAAATGCTGCAACTTATTAACAGCACACGAGACAAGTGGACTGCAGTTGCTTGTTCTGTTGATGATGACAATAGCCCGGCACAATGCAATTACCATGAGGCCAAGCAATTGTCCGCCTCGGCCCAGCTGCAAATTCTGTTCTTTGCGTGCAGCCTTGAACCGACTGGCGGGATTTTTACATTCACAAAAACTTATAGGTGGCCTTAACGGAGACAGAGACTGAAACACAACCAACACACACAGGCCTGCAAATATTTTTGCAATTATCATTCCACTTTGAGTTTCACACGCAGCCACAGAAACGGAAATTTTAATTTCCCTTGGATTGCGTGTTTCTTCAGACTCGCATAGAATTGGGAATGGTAAATGTTTGAGTGCAGATAATAATGATGCTCAAACTGATCTTAAAATGATGATGTGTTCATTTCCGAAGCTTTTTATGTTGCAATTGCTGGCGATTCATGTCATTGATCTTTAAATAGGTTTCCTGGCCAAGTGTGAAAATGGAAGTGCAAGTGCCGCCAGCAAAACATCCACACAATACGGTCCATCCCCCACCGCATCTTAATCATATCAACACACTTGACAATGCGGCGTGAAAAATCTCACGGCCCACATCAATTTTCATTTTCTGGGTCACCATTGTCGCCAGGTAGAACAAACAGCCACAAAATGAGCATATAAAGCATTGTCCCGAGGGCTGCAGTGTGCTGTGAGTTAGACAAGATGTATGTGGCACCGCGTGTTGCCGAAAGTCTGGGTGGCATAAAAAATTCAGCAACTAATTTGTGCTGAAACAACAAGCCAAAAGCAAAAAAAAAAAAATATATACATACCAAGGTCGGGAGTGCACGACTAAATAAAGCCCTGTACCCAGCTTCGGATTACGATAACATAAACTCATTATTGCTTTCTTATATAAGTGCATAAACATTTGGTCGCTCACCTCTTATAATCAGAATTTGAAATAAACGGAAAAGCAAGCTGACAGTCACGTACATACCGGCGGGCTTAGGTAAATTGACTCAACTTGAGCAGAATCAAGAATATACTTCATTTAAAGGACCAATTTTGATGGTTACAGGGTATAAGCCCTTCTCCTAACATTATGACAAATGGCGAGACAGACATTGCAATGGGCTTGGTGCTGCGAGTGTTTTTAATGGACATCTTTCATCAGCTGCTACGTGTGCGTATCGTACATTAACTTGGATATAGGGGCCGTCACATAATTTTTAACTAGCTATACATCTGTAGAAATAAGATATGGGAATGCCTGACAACAGAGGGTACTATTGCTTTTTTCTAATCTATGACATGTTAAATTCCCAAAACAAATTTACATGCTAATTAAACATTTGTATACCTATTTTATATATCATGCATAAAATTGACAACTTTGCACTTGCTTGGCAACACTGAACAAAAACCTAAACCTGAGGCCTATCAGATGTCAAAAGCTCGAACTCATATATCCACTGGAAAATTAAACATATGCACAACATATACACAACCGCCATCAAAAGCAAGAAAGCTAAAAATAAAAAGTGAAAAATATATTTTCAGCAGACAGGCCCAAAACAGGCTACCTTTTTCATAGGGCTTCAGCGCCCTAAAATATGCTTTTTTGAAAATTTGAATGAAGAGAAGGCCATCACAACAGGTGAAGGACAAAACACCCAGATAAACCCCAAATAATTCAACAAAAAATATAGTATTAATAATAATAATGAAATAAAAACGGCGCCCAACCTCGTAAAGCGTTGTTCCCAGCGTAATAATAAATCAAAGCATTTGCATTAGAAATTGCTGAAATGCGGGTCAGGTGTGGGCATAGTGAAATGGTGTTCGGCTTGTTTGCCGCATCCAACTGCACTGTTCTTACATCGAAAGGCGTTTTAGGTAAACCACCTAGCTATAAAAAGCTGTTCTCGACTGTCAGCTAAAATGATTTAATGCAGTCTAAGACCATTTGAAGGTTACATTTTCACATGAATTTTGCATAAAAATATGTTGTCAGATTTAGATGCCAAATAAATCTAGAGGCCAAACCATGAACATAAAACCTTGTATAAATCGGATGATCTCTGTCCAAGTTACGGGAGTGGGAAATTTTGACCTATGTCTATATAGGATATTTGTGAGTACAATTTTGACATGCACTTTGACTAAAAATAATGTTCCCAGATTCAGATGCCAAATATATCTAGAGACCAAACCATGAACAATAAGCCAAACTTCGTGAAAATCAGATGAGATTTATCCGAGTTATGGGGGTGGGAAAGTTGACCTATGTCTATATAGGATATTTGTGGGTACCATTTTTACATGAATTTTGACTAAAAATCATGTTCCCAGATTCAGATGCCAAATATATCTAGAGGTCAAACCACTAACAAAAAGCCAAACCCTATGAATCGGTTGAGTTTTGGCCGAGTTATGGGGTGAGAAAGATGACACATGTCTATATAAGTTATTTGTGGGTACCATTTTGACATGTTCCCAGATTAAGATGCCAAATTGATCTAGAGGTCAAACCATGAACATAAAACCAAACCTTATGAGAATCGGTTGAGTTTTAACCGAGTTATGGGGGTGGGAAAGTTGACCTATGTCTATATAGGATATTTGTGGGTACCATTTTGACATGAATTTTGACTAAAAATCATGTTCCCAGATTAAGATGCCGAATTGATCTAGAGATCAAACCATTAACAAAAAGCCAAACTTTATGAAAATCGCTTGAGTTTTGGCCGAGTTATGGGGGTGGGAAAGTTAACCTATGTCTATATAGGATATTTGTGGGTACCATTTTGACATGAATTTTGACCAAAAATTATATTCCCAGATTAAGATGCCAAATTGATATAGAGGTCAAGCCACTAACAAAAACCAAACCTCATGAAAATCGGTTGAGTTTTGGCCGAGTTATAGGGGTGGAAAAGTTGTCATACGTCTATAAAGGATAATTATGGGTACCATTTTCACATGAATTTTGACTAAAAATTATGTTCCCAGATATAGATGCCGAATTGATCTAGTGGTCAAACCATTAACAAAAAGCCAAACCTTATAAAAATCGGTTGAGTTTTGACCGAGTTATGGGGGTGGGAAAGTTGACCTATGTCTATATAGGTTATTTGTGGGGACCATTTTGACATGAATTTTGACCAAAAATTATGTTCCCAGATTATGATGCCAAATTGATCTAGAGGTCAAACCATGAACAAAAAGCCAAACCTTATGAAAATCGGTTGAGTTTTGACCGAGTTATGGGGTGGAAAAGTTGACCTATGTCTATATAGGATATTTGTGGGTACCATTTTTACATGAATTTTGACTAAAAATCATGTTCCCAGATTCAGATGCCAAATATATCTAGAGGTCAAACCACTAACAAAAAGCCAAACCTTATGAAAATCGGTTGAGTTTTGGCCGAGTTATGGGGTGAGAAAGATGACACATGTCTATATAGGTTATTTGTGGGTACCATTTTGACATGTTCCCAGATTAAGATGCCAAATTGATCTAGAGGTCAAACCATGAACATAAAACCAAACCTTATGAGAATCGGTTGAGTTTTGACCGAGTTATGGGGGTGGGAAAGTTGACCTATGTCTGTATAGGATATTTGTGGGTACCATTTTGACATGAATTTTGACTAAAAATCATGTTCCCAGATTAAGATGCCGAATTGATCTAGAGGTCAAACCATTAACAAAAAGCCAAACCTTATGAAAATCGCTTGAGTTTTGGCCGAGTTATGGGGGTGGGAAAGTTAACCTATGTCTATATAGGATATTTGTGGGTACCATTTTGACATGAATTTTGACCAAAAATTATGTTCCCAGATTAAGATGCCAAATTGATCTAGAGGTCAAGCCATTAACAAAAAACCAAACCTTATGAAAATCGGGTGAGTTTTGGCCGAGTTATGGGGGTGGGAAAGATGACCTATGTCAATATAGGATATTTGTGGGTACCATTTTGACATGCATTTTGTCTAAAAATTATGTTTTCAGATTTAGATGCCGAATTGATCTAGAGGTCAAACCATTAATAAAAAGCCAAACCTTATGAATATCGGTTGAGTTTTGGCCGAGTTATAGGGGTGGGAAAGTTGTCATACGTCTATAAAGGATAATTATGGGTACCATTTTCACATGAATTTTGACTAAAAATTATGTTCCCAGATATAGATGCCGAATTGATCTAGTGGTCAAACCATTAACAAAAAGCCAAACCTTATGAAAATCGGTTGAGTTTTGACCGAGTAATGGGGGTGGGAAAGTTGACCTATGTCTATATAGGTTATTTGTGGGTACCATTTTGACATGAATTTTGACTAAAAATTATGTTCCCAGATTAAGATGCCAAATTGATCTAGAGCTCAAATCATGAACATAAAACCAAGCCTTATGAGAATCGGTTGAGTTTTGACCGAGTTATGGGGTGGGAAAGTTGACCGAATTGATCTGAAAATTTGTTGAGTTTTGACCGAGTTATGGTTGCGGGAAGGTTGACCTATGTTCCATAGAATAATGCGCGACTGCAGGTCCCTGTTCAGAGTTCTTATCAGCTTTTTAACACGCCGCCACCCACCAATCTAAGTACATCATATACCTTTGGGACTACTTTATTTGCCTATAAGCAAAAATACAGTGTTCTTTTAAATAAATTAAGCCTGGAGAAGCCTTTACTTTTCGTTAAAATTAAATAGTTTGGTAAGTAGGTTTAGTAGTCACTGACATACATTCGAATAATTTGCTCATTTAAATGCAATTAATTTGCCAAAATGTCAACAATTTACATGTCTACAAAACAAACATCGGCAAAGTTTACTTTAGCTCTGCTTAAGTTCATCAGCAGAGTTAACTTCAATTCTGCCTAAGTTCAGCAACAGGCTGCACATCGGATAGCAAAGCTTTATACATATTTTTACTTTAATAACAAAAAAAGAGTACCTCAACTAATTTGTGAAGGTCAGTTATGAATTCTGGCATGTTTATGAGCCACCCGCTGCCTCCTAACTGCGTGTACATACTTAATCGTCGGCCACGCCAATATTTAAGAGTGCCCCAAAGGAGGGGAACACCTAGAAATTTAAAAAAAAATATACAAATTTTCATGAATAAATTATTAGAATGAAAAAACGGCTATATTTCGAAGGACTGTAAGAAAAACCTGCAAAGCGCATAGTGCAACTAAAATTAAAACAAAAGGCCATTGAACCGAAATTTAAATACAACTTAAGTACGCCAGCGCTCATCCATTTACTCAAATTTTCGCACATTGTATGCTGTAATTTGAGCTTTACCTTTTTGCGGCTAACATAATAGACAATCAATATTTTAAGATAGAATCACACACTTTTCAGGCACTTAAAATGTGCTGCACTGTAAAAGGTGAAAAAAGTATTAAAGATAGGAAAACTCCAGAGCCCCAAGGAAGCGTAGCGGAAACTGACGTGAGTTGACATTACATGCATTAGAAGCTATTAGAACGGTATGAAGAGATGCCGATGCTGCTGCTCGTGCCTGCCTGCCTGCTCCCTGTAGGTTCTGATGTGCAGTATCAAACAGGACCAACCTTACGCTGATGGTTGCTGTAATCATCGGGGCATAGATAGCAAAGCAGTGAAAAGTGAACGGAAGAGCCAGAACCAACCCAGAGAACCAGCCACATGTGGAGAGGTTGTCAGACGAGTTGGAAAAAGTTTCCATGGCGCGCACTTTGCCGTGTCATTGAACGTTGTAATGGCTTTAGCTGGTTCTGTATGCTAGGGTCTATTCATCGACCCACGGATGCTGGCACATCTGTATGGTAACTCTTTAGAATCTGTGTGTGTGTGTGTGGGTGGAATTTAAATAAATTAATACGCTGTATTAGACACATATTAGCACTAGGCGAGCACCAGTTCCCAGGTTCAAAAAGTCGTTTCCTTACTAAAAATCATCTGAAAGTAAAAGGTGAAAGTTCATGTGCGCCATTCGCTGGAGTGTTAGTTACGGCTGAGCGCGCTGAAGTATGGTTCAGAAATTTTTAATGGCACATATGCAAGGGCCACATAACTGACAGGGACGTGCTGACACCTGCTACTAAAATTCAATAACAAATGCATATTTAAGCAGGCGGTGCTGAGTAGGGAAACCACACACACAAATGCATGCAGCAAGCTTACCTGAAATTACAACAACATTTTAATGACTCGCTTATTGCATGCAAAGGATATAAACTGAGTTGCTAGAAAATTATAAACTAAAAATTATATAATAGAGCAATTAATCGCGGTCTAAGCGTCTCGAACTAAGATTGCTGTGACATACATAAAGCTAAGAACACTTAAAGATGTCAGCTTTGAAATAGATTACATGAAGAAGAGCAAGGCAACAATATTCCACATTTTTTATCGGTTAACTAAATATTTAAACATGTACCGCGAAGGACAAGCTAAACTTTTGACTCTAATATCGGTGGAAAAAGCAATTTATAAATGTTGTATAAAAGAAAGAACTACAGCCAAAAACATTAAATCTTCGTTTAAGTTGACTTCAATGGCACTGTCAACCAATTGACTAAAAAATATACATGTGGAATTAGTTTTTAATTTTTAAATCACATAAGAATTTCAAATTCATGTGTCTACGTTTTTATAAATTACAAATTTTTCTTAAATTAAATTTTCAAATGATAAGGCTAAGAGTAATCTCAACTAAATGAGCTCGTCAGAAGTTTATTATGCAATATATTATGGAATAAACATGATCCCTCTTTTTATATGCGTGGAGCTGCAATTACTAAACCATGTCTTCTTCTTGCTGTTGGAGCATAAAATCTGCATTGAGATAAATATGCACAGGGAGCAAACCAATCATCAATAAATTCTGTGTGATAACAAGCTAAAGAGGAAGGTAAACCACGAAAAGAAATCAATTTCCTGTAACTCCCACCACCGCAAGTTGAAGTTCCGACTGTGACTGCGATTATCCTGCTGTTTTTTTTGTTGTTATAATGCCGCCTTTTGGCCTCGTCCTTTTGACTCGTTTGGCAAATAAACTTGCCGAGCCACTCAAGGCTGCGACAACAAGAACGAAGTAAAACTGGAATATGTTTCATACAATATATTCAAATGTGTGCTTTTCACTTCCTATTACCAAGGTAAACAAAAATTTTATTACCTTTTTATGAGTTTGCCGGAGTCACAATGTCGCACAGCCAGTTGGCAGTCCTGAGCAATACCAAAACCTTTGAGAGCTGTACCCATCCGAGACACAACTATGCACAGACCATAAAAAAATTGGGTAGTAAAAACGCAAAGTGCAGAGTGTAGCAAAAGCAAATCCCTGGGCAATGGGATACAGTTGAACAAATTCCGTTTGAACTGGGTAAATTCAATTTGCAATGACATCATTTGAGATCAGACAGAAAGTATGTCGAGACAATAAAGTCAAGTAATTCTCAAGCTATCTTCTTCCTTCTCTGATGGATGCAAATTAATCAGTATAAATTCTGATGTTGCCTAAGCTGCCCTTAAGATAAACTTATAAGCTACTGAAGCTTTGATGCATTCTGAAGAGAGAGTAAACGGACATGCCTCTTAAGTAAAATTGTTAATCGAAATGAAGGTAATTTTTTGCAGCTTAAGAAATAATCTTAAAAAACCTTCGCATCCAAACCATCATACTTATAGCACGCATTAAACTATCTTTCAACATTTTGAAATCATTAACCATGTTGCTAGTGCCACACATAAGACATAAAAATGTTTTCTATTCTCGCGTCAGAGGAACATTTTAATTTTGGAATTATCAAGGCTAAATAAATTTGCACATTTTCTGTATGTTTATACACTTTGCGTTAGTCTGTGTGTATATATTTATGTTCTTTTTTTCCATCAGTGCGCAAATAATTTACTATGCGAATTCTGGGCCTATCATCTTTCTCTGTCCGATTTAACAATCAACCACTTGACTTCAAAAGTAGCCACGCTAGAAAAGTTTATGCGTCTGTTAATATGATGCAGTGTGTGGCTGCTTATATACAAACATATCTATACGACTATATCCAAGCTTTTTTATCTATAGCTGGCCATTAGCAGGCTTCAAGGTTAAGCAAACAAAACGATGGTTGACTTGCTTTTTTTCGATTTTTGTATTATTCTGTTTGCTTTGCTGCAAAAAAAAAAAAAAAATAAAACAAATTGCTGCCTTAATTAGCTGTATAGTTTATACAAATATTTTTATGGGGTGGCACGCGACACCCAAGATTCACCATTGAAATACTCATTTAAAAATTACGGCAAATTTATACATTAAAAGGGTCCAGAAATGACAGCATTCAATAATATTTACTTTTATTATATTTACAGATATTTACCATACACATATATTTGCTATTCAATGCATTTGTAAATGTTAAGGAATTGGGTGAGTCAATTCATGTTATTATAATAGATTCAAATACATATACCTCAAAATACATATACCTAACTTCATTGACCTCAGCGCAAATTCACTGAACTAAGGTTATAAGAAGAAATGATATTATGTAAACCTTTAAGTCATCCATTTTCTGATATAAGCATCTTTTTTGATCCATAAATGATCAGGTACTATGCGTTTTAAATTATGTACATGTATAAAATGTGTACTTGACACATTTGCAACCAATAAATACTTATACCACATGCCCACAGAAGAAAGTAAACATCGATTTATAAACATCTACTTGAATGAGTCAGTTATCCAATTAGTTTGAATTTCATTCACAAATACTAGAACATAGACCATGTACATATATACATGTTTATATATATATATATATATATATATATATATATATATATATATATATATATACTTTACTATGTAAAATATAAAGATTTTCCGTGAACTCGTGCCTTACTCATGCCTTCTAGCGACTTCTCAGACAGCCATTGAATCACCAACATTACCATTTCCATCAGCTGTTTTCAGAAGTGCATCTACTCTGGGCAACAATTGCTGTGTGAACTTAAAATACATTTGATAGGGGCTATTCAATGAGTCAACCATTTACTGCAGTCACGTTCTCACGCAAAAGTTTAAGTATATATGTATGTATATGTTCTCAGTCAGTATGCAAATTTAATTAGTAAGCCGTTTCGTCGATGTTTTTTACTCAAGTATTGCCCACTTCAGCTAAACAAACAACAGCACGCTGTCAGCTGTCATTGGTATGTTAGTCTGTTCATTATATTCGTAACTGACTTGCATCATTAGATAAGCGTTTACTTTTTATTCTCAACATCTCGAAAATGATAAGCTTACGTTTTGAATGTACTCGAATATGTGCAATAGATTTCAACGCATAGCAATATGTCTCTTAATCTGTGGAATGTTCGCTGGCCACAGAAAGATGATGATGACATCATATCTAAATAGGAGCAAATTCGTATGTATAGACACTTTGTTTAACAGTTGAAGCTATTCATGCTAATGCTTCCACCAATACAAGCTCGGAATGTTTAGCAAAATTATGCGAACATATATATATGTATATATAAGATTTGAAAACAAAAACAGCGGAGGGGCAAATATTCTTCATTTTTTGATAATAACCAAATGCCTTTCGCATTTGTATCAAAATTAGCATATTTCTGTGGCAAGGCAGTCTTCCAGTCTGTCAACTTGTCAATTTGACAGTCATTCAGTCAACTCAAGGCAGGTAGTTGAAATTGAAATTCAATTTCGTTTTCTTTTCAAATTAAAATTTGTTTGTCTTGGAATTTGAATATCAAATTATGTCATTTGTTGTGCGTCGCATCCGACGCGGTTTGCTTAAAAGTAGAGGGACAACAAATAAAAAATGCAAAAAACACAAAACAAAAAAGAAGACAGAGCAACAGCAAAACAAGTTAGAATACTGTACTTAAAAGGTATGGGCTTGAAGACACCCTTTAGTAATATAAAATACTTTCGATATATGTATCGTATTAATCAAACTGTAGTCATGCTTTTTTTTGCAATTTTAAAATGTACACATTATTTACGTTGACTTTTAGTATACGACACGTGCTATCTTAGCTCTGACCAGTTTGACAAGTTTTTTCCACAGGTTAACGCCTTCAAGACTATATATATACCGTTTCATTTATTTTATGAGTGCAGGGTATTAAAAATTGTTTATAAACAAAAAACTTGTTTTGTTGAAGCGCGCCAAAAGCCGGCAACTATTAAAATTTGCTTCAGCCTAGGGTTGAATGAATGAGCCAGTTTCAGTAGATGTTTCTTACTATATATAACCGAGTATCTGCGGCTGTCTGTGTGAAATTAAATTAAATTGCGAGTGATTTATGCATGACGGTGTTTATAAAAATGCGCTTATACAATAACAAATATGTGTGATAGATCAGCAATGCTAAATTGCTGAGCGAACTGAGCAACTGAAACTGAAATTTAAACCGGTTAGACTCGGCCAGCGTTGAACAGTTTCAGCTACATATATGCAATACAGTTTAAAGTGTGATGTGTTTGTGCTTATTTTTAGTATTTATTTGTTTACCATTTGGAAACTTTGCACACAATCGTGAGAAATTTGTAGACAATAATAAAGAGATAACAATTTTTAAAATAAAAGTGGATGACGATAACTATTTTAATGTAATAAGTTCAACTAAACCTGACATTATCTAAAGCCAACGGATTTTCAAAATGACAAAACCCGGCTGAATTGGATAAAAGCAAACCGTGGACATGTTCATAACAACCTTCGTGAGCTGCAACGCTAATCAAATATTTGCTGCCTGTTTCTATATGTGAGGAGTACTGAAGCCAAAACCAAATGTTAAAAATGGAAACCGGCTTCACTTGCGTAACCGTTGGCAGCCGGCGAATGGCAAATGGTGTCCATTGGAGAATGGCAACTAGCAGCGCAACAAAAACCATTAGAATAAATTAAAAGTATGGCTTTAATAAATTTGGGACACAGTACGATGTGCAATGTACACATATATAAACCATAAGAGTATCCGCTGTGAGGTTTCTAGCCCACAGAAAATTAACACAAATAACCAAATGACTGAAAGCAGGTGTTTTTTGATTCCAAGAGCAATCAGAACTAGGCATTAGCAATGTATATACATTGCATATCATATCTCTCAAAAATGTTTAATAATTTGTGTTGGGTATCTAAAAAGTTCAAGCTACCAAAACTGCAACTTCATAGACAAACATGTTCGGAAGACATTTAAATCTTAAAGAAACACTGACTCAAAAAGTGGCAAGGAACATGGGTTTTTGTGATTTTCTGACTAATCCTTAGCTGCTTAAAGTTTTCTTAGGAAAACAATTCACTACAATAAACTTTAGCAACAGTAATTTTTTTTATTTATTTCTTTTCAAAAAGTGCCACAGTTGGCAAACATAAACTCTCATACACACGCTCCGTCAGCTGCAAATTTTGGTCGCATGCAATTTCTTCTATTAACGAAAGGAAAAATATCGCTTTTTTTGTTTACTTTGGTGAAAAGCCTATGAGAACATGCAACGGTAGACCCAAAACACCATACCACTCTCTGGTGTATTTTTTTTTTTTGGCTTGCCGTTATGGCCACTAAACGCCAAAGCATAGTTTTAGGCGTCTGCTTGGCTCGCCTACATGGCGACGCACGCTTCCTGTGCCTAGCCACCCCTCGAAGCAGCAAAACAGCCCACAAAATAAGAATAGTAATAGTAATAATAAGAGCCAGCCAGAAAGGGCCAACGGCCGAGGCAGGCGGCGCCAACATAAAAAGGAAACTAGTGAATGTCCGTGTCGGGATTTGGACTGGACCCTACTGCCAACTAGTTTATGGAAAAGCAGTAAACTTTTCGCGCTCATTTTGTTTTTGTTTTTCACACACTGCGACCGACGGCGTCGGCGACAACGGACAGGTGTCGTCCTGGTCGATTGTTGTGCATATGCTTGAAACAGGCTCCTGCTACCCATCCGGCTATGTATTGTGCTTGTTTATTCGACCTCAACACTCTCAAAGCCTGGCCTCAAAACTCAGCCACAGAAGTCGCTAAAGAGTCACTCCCCTGCCGCAGTGCTGGCCAGGAACAGAACCTGATAACGATCAAGGCGACCACCCGTTAAAGTTTTGCCCATTGTTTTTATGCAACGTGTGTGTTGTTGTTATTGCTTTTGCTTTTGTAATTGCTGTTGAATTGACGTGGTAAGGCGAAGGTGGCACCATTTTTGGCCAGCAATTTGCAAATTGTTTTCGTGTCCAGGAGGCAGAGAACTGAATATATATACTTTTTAAAGCCATGCACGAATGCATTAGTTCTAACCCTGGTTCTATGTGGGCATGGTAAGTGTGTATGCACACCATTTTTTGTTGCATAGCCGCAGGCTTTGCGGCATTGCTCAAAATAAAAAAGGACTTTAATTCATTCAGCTTTTTTTGTTATTGTCTGCTGCTGCTACTGTCTGATGTCGACTAATGCTATACAAATTTAAATTTAATTGTCCGCGATATTCTTTAGAAATGCAATGCAGTCGTGTTTATAACTCTAAAGCGAGGTTAAACCAAGGCAAATGCAGTTGCCTAAATAAAACTGCATTCAAATTTGCGTCAACTGCACTATTCGCGTAAATGTTCGTTTTAAATCATAAAGACCGATTTTCAGAACGGAACAGAGTTAAACAGAGTTTAACAGAGTGTCGCATAAAACATTTAACCTATAATAATACTACGAACTAAAATTGTATTTCTGTTTATTTTACCATTGATACTGTTTCTAAACCTGACTGATATTTCATAACTACATGATTACAACATTTTGCCAATTCTACTTTTCTTTAGAGCACAAGACAGTCAAGTTTCTGTATGTGTGCTGCTCCTTCTACCATTCTGTCATGCCCTTTACATTTCCAATATTATGCGCTGTTGTCGCACCCGCCTGAATGTTTTCTTGCTATTATTCAAGCATGGCCACCGTTTGCTATTGCTTTTCATGACTTTGATGGGAGAACGTTGATAGTAAAGATAGTCACACCCTCCTAGAACAGTGGGCAGTATACTCTTGTTTCTATCATGTTCTTTCTGTGGTTATTCTGTTTGTAATATAAAGTCAAGGCTGTGACATGAATAAGCAGCGTCACCGCAATCTAGCCTAGGACTGCTCAATATAAGTCGCTTGTATTCGCGATCTTCCGTTGCCTTTTGAATGTGATCTTGTCGTAAACAGTCAACCATTTTGATATAGGTATTTGTTTAAAAATTAATTAAACTATTATCTAGAGCCAAAGCCCGTGAAGCTAATGTCATTTAACATTCAGCCAAAGTTTTGTACATAGAATAGTCGATCTACTTAGCCGGCTTACTTCTGTTTGTTTTATTTTTTAGTAATGCTTCACGTTTATTGAATTGTTTTATACATTTTATCCTATTTCTGCTGCTTATGCTGCGGGTAAGACGAAATTAGCTGCAATTTCAGCCATTGGCGTAAATATTTGCAAGATTTTTAATTAATTGTCAGAAACTAAAAAAACGAACTATCTCCTAAGTAGCAATTGTGACATATAACCTTTGAAAAACGTTCCTTCATATCTCATGAATTTTATGCTTAATCTGCTCCTGAAGGCAACACTCTCAAGTTATAATGAGCAAAGCACATTTGATGTTTTTAATTGAGTACTTTTGTAGCACTCAAACATAAACACTCACCCGCACAGCCAAGGAAAGAAGCCCATATATACTCAGGAGATGACGACGTGTTTGGCATCTGCAAGGATATAAGTAGAGGCAAACACAATGGCACTTTCGAGGGCTGTTGACACTTTTTTGTAGCTTCTATCTTCCTTGATGTTTAGCAGCACCATTTACTCATTTCATTGCACTTAATCATGTCTAACAGCCTCGGCCCCGACTCTCAACTATAATGAGTTGCACTTTGACGTTCCTTCAAGTGCCGCCAAAGTGTTGAAGCATCAACAAAAGTGACGAGCAGACGCGCTTCATGCGGAAAACGGTTGGTGAAACACACACACGCAAGTAGATAAAACATCAAAAAGCCAGTGAGTTTCAATTTGGTGGCCATTTAAAGGTCTCATATATCCCGAGAACATTGCTTCATCTTTGTTTTAAATTATATTGGTACAGTCGTCAATATATGTGGTAGAAAACAATTAAATGGATTTTCTACTTTTAAGGCAAGGACTTAGCTGTTTCAATGTTATAAACGATAGCGTAAGGTTCTTGTCATTATAATTCACAAGGTATACGTACCTATAAAGAAAATAGGGACTACAGAACAATACACTGTCGTTGCGGTGCATAAACTGACGCTCCAAAGTAGAAAAAATTAAAATATGCTCTGTGGCACATATAATTTCATTATTGCGTCCATGAACATTTTCAAAAATAAATATCCAAGGACACCAGAGCAACCGTACGGTCACCCCCTAGGACACATACCGAATAGACACATCAGAGAAATGTCATATGTTGTAACTTAACCGTGAAAAAACCAAGCTAAACATGCAGAAAGCGCACAGCGGCAACAGAGGCTACACATGAGTCAGTCTCTAGAATCGAATGGTGAGTCAGACAGCAGGGTCACTAGTACACACAGAGGACTCGTATAAAATAGTAACACGCTCTAAGGGAAATACGAATTTGCATACGCTGTCATACACTTACTTGAGCAAATAGGAATTATTAGATCTAGGGGGGCGCGACTAGAATATATCCTATACTTAGAAGTCGAGCTTGTTGTTATGCATTTGGCGTGCAATTCTGATTGAAAATATATAAATACAATTAAAATATAATTGTTGGCATCTAACCGATCGCTAAAGAAAGAAATTGTTATGTTCTTACTTATATTTTTATTTACTAAAATGTTACATTTTACTTCTATACTTTGGGTTTTATATATGTATGTATATGGTATATGCAAAAAGTGTATTCATTTCACCTTCGCCAAAATCGTGCCGCAGCAGAGCTTACAGCAAACGCAGCTGCCACAAGTGAAGCGCCGTTTTTAATAAATTTTGTTGTGACTCACTAGAGGTGTGAGTGTGTGGGGGTGTGTTTTGTGCGTGCCAGGGTCTACCCTTGCGCCTCACTGTTTTAAACTGAACTGACGGTTATGGAGACTGTTGCATGTTTTTCGCTTTGCCATTGCCGTTACTGTGCCGGAGGCAACCCCGAAACGCCCACCCGAACAGGCACATAGTCAAAAAGGGTATTTCACTAAATGGGTACTAAGGTGGGGCACACACACATATACTTAGCAAAGTCTACTGTCTGTTTGCATAAATGCCAATGTTGAGGGAGGGTTAGGTGCCACACGCTCAGAGGAGGCAGTTGGTAGGCAGAAACACAAACATTTTTAGCTACGGTGGCCACAATAAATTTTCATTTGTTTGCCGTGTGTAATTAGAAAATTAAAACCCAGTTTATTTTCCACCACCAACAACGCAGGCGACCACAACAGCAACATGGCCATTAGCAAGGAAAACATTAGTAGCCAGCAGCTAGTCACCAAGTGACCAGCAAAAGCAGCGTCTTGGGGTGGCCTTGTTTAATGGTATTTCTATGTGTGCCATTGTTGCCGCTAGGGTTGCTTAAAAAATTCAATAAAATTGGCAGCATTAACTGAAACCGAAAAGTAGAAAAGCAGTCGTTGCAAAAACCGTATATAAATTGTCAATCTTAAATTTCAAAATCTATAATTTTAAACATTTTTTGGCAGATTACAATTTGTACCTCACTTGGCTCACACCGGAAAAGGTGATCGTGTCAACCACATAAATATTCATTGTACAACTCCCTGCTGTTATGGGCGCCCTTGTTACACACAAAGGAAAATGGGAAAGTGCAAATTTTTATGCGTGAACACGTCGCAGAAATAACCACAGCCTCGCCTGCAAAAAAAAACTTGGCGACAGCAGCCAAATGTAAAATGAAATGAATATTGAAAGAGGTCACTGCCTGACATTTGGATTACTTTTTGCTATTTTAGTTACTTTGTTAATTTTTCCAATGCAACAAACAACAACCAAATAGCGAGATAAAACAC
The DNA here is from genome assembly GCA_035045885.1 of Drosophila borealis. NCBI lineage: Eukaryota > Metazoa > Arthropoda > Insecta > Diptera > Drosophilidae > Drosophila > Drosophila borealis. The sequence goes on along the minus strand of JAWNOR010000126.1, from coordinate 127,324 downwards.
CCCAGTCTATAGCTATCAAAAAGATGATATTATTCCGGCATTATTTATTATATCTAGCATCGTTATTTTTATTATTATTTCCCTTTTTTTTATTTTTCTTAAATTTATTTTAATTATTATATGTTTCACACGGAAAATCCATTCCTCCTAGACATAAATGGGGTATAAAAAAATTGGTTTCGCGTTCAAAATCATTTAATACGTGTTTCACATTGTTTTTGCAAAATTCAAGCTTTTTTTAAGTTGTATTCGACTTGCTTGAAACTATTAAATGTTAAGTAGAAACGCAAGGCCTGTAGTTAGTATATACTCTATAACCGCGAACAAATACTATATGTTAGCGGGCATATGGGTTTCAGATATACATATATTCTTTCAATTCTCAAAAATTCAAATCCTGAATTACCCACAAAGTACACTTAATACGTAAATGAGCGTCTGTGTCGCAAAAACAAAAAAATTTAAATAGCCTACAGGGAAAGCAAGCAAGAAAAGATATTGAGATTGTGTATGCTTTTGCTGCCAGCATTTGCGGCTAACACCTTTTAGTATGATTGCGTTTTCAGCAAACCCCATCAAACCTCATACATTTCTTGGTTTACCATCTCTATCAAATGCTCTTTTGTCTTCTTATGAGCAACTTAAGGGTAAAAGATTCTCAACACCTAAATACTAAAAAAAAAAAAAATTATGTATTAGTCTTCCTTTCACTCTTCGTCACGCCAATGACACAAGTTTAATTTTATAAACATTTTTTTAAGGATGCGTTAAATATAAGTTCGTAATCTAAAGAAGTGAATGTACTCCAAAGCTGCTGCATTTTTATGCTTTGGGCATAATATAAGTACGGTGGCACATACATAGACAACATTTTTACTTTCAACGTTCCTTTTTTTGGCCGTAAATGCTCATAAAATTTGAGACATGGCTCGTGATTGCCGCAGTTGACATGAAACTGCAATTTGCCCAACTCCCAAAAATGCAAGATTCCTAGGCTTTTCTGTAAAAGTTGTGTGATATTTTTATGTGGCTATAAACTACAATGCATACTTTAATTTCGTTGAGTGATAAAACTCTAAAAACTTTAAATTATTAAATCACACACTAAATCATCGCACACTAAATCATCACTTTTTGAAGTTTACTCTTTTCTATTTTCGTGCAAAAAACATAGTTAAGAAAGGATATTGACTTAGAACTTAACATTTTGATATAACTTTCTAGACCAATGAATGGATTAGGTTTTAAATTCAATCAATTACCTCAAAATAGTCTTATTTTTATAGATAAATAATTTGATTACAAGCATCGACACATCGATTGCCTGGTGGCGGCATTTTCTTTTTATGGTTACAACAAAACACAAATATAATCTTTCGAAATCTAGTTTTGAATTACAAGTCTTAAAACTGGGGTCACTGGAGCAGAAATATGACAGACAAACCAAATGACTGTATGACTGACTGACTGAGTGATTGAGTTAAACAGATTTTATGGTGCAGTCACAACCAGTATAATAAACACAGACAGTGTGTTATATGTGAATAGACCTCTTAAGTAATTTTTCTAACTACCATAGCCAAACACCTGCCAAGCTGGAAAAGAAACGCAAATAAAAAACAAGTCTAATTAGATAATTTTAGCATATGGCACAGACAACAACATTATCATTAAATATTTTACTTTAATTTTACGAAGTTTCATATGCATCTTACTCAAAAGAAATGTCAAGTAATCTATGATAACGCGTTTACCCATTTTATCGTAATTAAAAAAGACAGTAATCATTAACGTTGAACAGTGAGTGAAAAAGAGCTTAAAAGTTACAACAACCCTTGATAAAGACGATGCGGTTCTACCATTCATATACCCACTATGCCTATAATGTTTTTGCAATCTATACTTGGCTTTGTTCACCTGGCCACTAATGCTGATCAGCAGTCCCTCCTAATAAAAGGCAAAGCCGACTACAGTATCGTAGCCAAACCAAACAAAACATGAAAACTGTGTCAATGAACTTAACAACCTCATCGAGTTTTTCTTATAGCTCGCGGTTACTATAAAACTTAAATAAAAAACAGTCAAGGTCTATTAAATGCACGTTTTTGGCCTGCCAGCTCGTTAAAAATACTCACAACATCACAAAGCAACTGCAGCTACGACATTTGAAAGTTGAAGGTTAATTCTATAATAAATTATATAAAGAAACTAAACAGCAGGCTGAAATGCTATGCAGTCAGAATCGACTACTCAGTTCCACTGGCTCTACCCTTACCCTGCTCGAACCATCTCAGACTCCATTAAGAACATGACACATAGCTAAGCACGTAGCTTTGACATTCTCAACGACACTTTGCCAGCTGCGAACTACCGCTACTATATAGTATAAGCTGAGCCGAGTCGAGTCGAGTCGAGTCGATGGCTTTGCACACGACGGCTGGGAAAAAACAGACACGCCTACACACAGCCCCACACAAGCAATAAGCGGATAAGCAATAAGAGTGTTTATACCCGACCACAGCAAATATTTTTTGCATACCAATCGACTTAGTAATATATACAACAGCAACTCAGCGACGAAAATAACAAGTAGAAATTAACATATGGTTAAAATAAGCAATATTAAATTCAATATGAGCTAAAACAATATAATAAAAATCCAGTTGAAAATTCTATAAGTTGAAACTATGCAGCTGTTGGTTCCTCTGTAAAATATATCTACACATATGAAACACTCATTTAGAACATCAAAATTTGATTGCGCGAACAATCCATGAATATTTTATTATAGGGTATTCGTACAGATATTGAATACAAATTGAATGAATTTAATCAAGTTATCATCGGATTATTTCAAGTAAAAAATAATAATATAATAAATAAAAATAATAATAATAACAAAAAAAATAGGGCTCTATTCTACCAAACCTGATGAATCTCACACTACGCGCTCAAGTGTTAAACTTTAGGAAAGATATATACTAGATCTGTATATAGTAAAATAAATTTACACTTATGCCTAAGAGATATGCTCAAAGAACCCAGTTTAATATCGATTTTAATCGATTGCTTGGAAACAAGGAGGACAGCTTTCAATGATCGGAAACTAACTCATATTGCGCGAACAAAATGTCTCCTCACTATTAATTGTTCATTTCAAATCCGAATAAGAGACCAACTTGAAACGGGATCAGAAGCTAAAAATTATTCACATTAAAAATATGTTGGCGGCACGTGTCGCGGCATAAATGTCTCGTGCCATATTATGCCAGTTCACGGTCACGTTCACAAATATTTGCTTACACAAACTGAAACTAATGTGGCGCATGCTCAGCTGTCGGTGCAGTTGCGTAAAAAATGAACTCCTTGTAGTCGTCGGTTACAGGCATATTCCTTAACAAAAGCCAGATAAATACAGTTGAGACTCTCGCCTCGACTGCGACATGCTCTGCAATTTTAACCTAAAATTTAAAATACAAGACAAATGTATTTGCAGCTTGCCTCTGGTCTGTCTAACTTAATTAATTTTAAATTTTCCGTAGACCCAACAATTTTAAATATATGCTGCGTTAAGTTCGGTTTAAAGAATGGAAAAATACCCGTCCAAAAGTAGCCGTGAACAAATGTCTGCGTTAGCTATCCACGTAAGCAAAGCCATCAGATGCAAGTTATGATGCAAGTTATTATGCTAATATGTGTGTTTGTACAGCTGCATCAGAGAAGCTGCATATAAATAATTCATGCCTCGGCCGCATTGCTAGTGGTCAAAAAGATTGGCCCGTCCGCTCTGCGTTTGTCTAACAGACCGTCATAGTTGAATGCAGACCAACCGAGTCCAACGCACATGCCACAGACCACGGGACTAGGGCCCCTGGACGTTAAAATTTGTATGTATGTTATGTATGTGGGTACGATGGCGCTTTCTGTTCAAGTGGGCTGCTGGAAAAATGCTTGGAGCGTGCGAAAACACGCTATTGTTCAAACTCTCAACTTTCTTGAAAGTCGTATGACTTTCAATTAGTTGCAATAAAACTTGCATGATTAGGTTAGTCATTTTAGAATACGTTGCGCATCCGCTTTGAAAAAAAAAAAAACAAAAATAACAAATTGCTCCCTTGTGTGTGCTGTTTGACAAAACAGAGAACTGAATTTGTTTCTTCCGCTGCGCAGACTGGAAACAGACAAAACCGAAAGCGTAAAGAAAAAAATAAAAAAGAGGGCAAGAATTCATTCACTCACAAGAGCAAGACTAGAAGATACCGTATTCTACATTTAGAATATATAATAAGGCTTTAGATCATCACTTAAAATACTATATACAAACAAAATCAAATATTGATTGGGTTTGCCTTTTAATCGTAGTACAACTTTCAGGGCAGTAATATTCAACGATACCCAAGCATTTCTATGCATAAATCTTAACTGCATGACACTGTTTTAAGTTTTTTTTTTATGAGTATAGGGTATGAAAAGCAACAAAATCAATGCGGCAGTAAATATGCAATTTTGTTGTTTATTTTTAGCCTAAAAATGCAGCACCGACAACAGCAATCATTTTGTTGAGCATGGAAACGAGTTCGCCACTCGAGTTACTGGTAATTGCATAAGCACCAATAACAAAACAATCAAAAAAAAGCAGGTTACTTAAGCTAAAAACCTAAATTCCAAATATGATTTTATGTTTAGCTTCGATTAATTTGTCGCAGTCTTTGTCTCCTAACCCCATTGCGCGGTTGCTGTGTATTTGCTAAACCTCATTAAATGCGAGTAGTAGCACAGCAGCGCACTGTTGATTTTCACAGCATTTATGAATGAAATCTGTAAATGTTTTTACTCCGAACAAATAGCAGTCACAAAGTATACAGCAAAACAACGTATATTCTGTAAGCAGACTAACAGACAGAAAAATTGCGAAACAAAAAGAGAGACGCTGCCGAGGCGCAGCACAAAATAAACGCACGAGCCAGAGCATTTAATAGATTTTACAGCAAGAAAACACATCAATATCAAAAATAACTACATCACTAAAGAGTGCTCTAGGCGGTAGTCCTCGACTACGACATACCAGTTGTAAGTTTATTCCATAATTATATTTGTATGCAATGCGAATTACATACTATCATTTAGGTCTCTTCCTTCATTCAAATTCGATTTGAGACTCACGGTGCATCAATGTTAATGCAAAATCAGCATGCGATTAAAAGGCACTAACAAGCAACTTAAATGCAGGGTATACAGAATTCGCACATGCGCGGTATGTTTGCCCGTTTGTTGTTATTACAGCTACAATGTGCCGGCATAGTTCAATGAACGCACATATGAATGCAGCCAGTTGCTGGCGGCCTTTGCAGTTGTTATTGCAGCTACTGTTGTGGCGTTTGTTGTTCTAATGAAAGTTAGATAAAAAGCAGCACAATGCGCGCATTGGGGTCCCGCTCTCACTCTCACAATAAGATTTATTCAGTTGCAAACAGAATGCCTGATAAACAGGCCACGAACTATAACAATAAAAATAACATATTGCATACCAATCTGTAACAATAACATATCTCACTTGTATGCGCCTTTACTTTACCTCTTATTTTTGTGTTTTTATCTGTTTTATATTTCAAATAAGAAATTTTTATCAATTTATTTGGATTTTAAATTCGTTCTGTGCGACTTGTCTGGCTTGCACAAAGCATATTTAAAAAACAATTTGTTGATGAATTTAAATAATAGACACACATTAAGTGCATAAATTAGTTACATTCATTATTATTGATGATTAAGTCAACAAAGTTGTCTTTGGTAGCTCTGATGACGAAGCAACATTTAATCTTATCTCAACTATAACATTTTATATATCAAACTCTGGTTTTAAGAAATGCATTCCCCTCAAACACAATTGACTGTACTGATGTTGTTTTAATAAAAACCAATTTTTACGCAAAATATATTGGCTTCAAGCACAAATTTTTTAAGAAATTATTTATTTTATTTCCTATGACTGCAGAATACAAAGAAAAAAGTTATCCGATTTCAGTTATATCAGAAAACCGAACTCCTCAACTCCTCTGCACAATCTACTTAGCTGCTATGTCGAGCTGCTTCTCTGTACAGTGTGAACTGACTCGCTGGGTTAAGTGCCAAAGTGCAAAGGGACAGTGAATTGCGTTCGACTTGAAAATAACTTAGGGCGAAATAAAACGTATTGAAAATCGAACCGCAGACATGAATAGGATGCGAAGCAGAAAAAAACAGCAGCTGCAGTTTTTGCTGCTTGTGTTGATTATGGACAAAGGAGGGCAGGCGTACTTGCTGATGAGCAGCATCAGCTTCAGCATATAATTAAGATGCTGCAAATGCGTGATGATGTCGAAGCAGAACAAACGAACTGCAAAACTACGAGTGCAACTCAAATCAAATACTGGAGTTCACATGGTTCATAGTGTTAAAGCTCGTTAGCAGGTAACGGGAAATTTTCAAAAATGCGACAAAAAAGAAACTACGGTGCAGTAACAAATAACTTCTGTCAAACTTCTGGCATTTACAGTTTAAAGTGCGTTTTGCACAATGCAATTTGCGGCTCTGAATCAGAAAAAGGGAACACACAATTGCCTGACTACAAAACTTTACCTAAGACTAAGACTACGGCCGCTAATTTTACTTTTTAAAGATTTGTCGTTTGTGCTTAATAATTTAGGACTAACTACAGAGCATTTAAACTTTTTCTGTGTTGCAGATTGCAAAATAGCTTTTAATAGTACAGTAGTCCCGCGGCAACAACAACAAAATACTAAATACAATATGAAAAATCTTTTTGGAGGTACGAGGAGTCATTGTTGCTGCTGATGTCGTCGTGTTTTTGCAACAACAAGCGAGATAGCAGCAATACTTGCAGTCTCCGTACTCATATTTCGTTTGAGTTCACTCCTTATCGCGCCCCTATTTTGTTGTTATGCTTAAATCGATTTGACGACGTCGTAGTCGTCGGCGTCGTCACTCAAGTGTCAATTTGATGCTTCCACAATCCAGACCGGCTGCCCTCTACCCCTCCTTGCATATCGATGTGGGTAACAACAACAATTCCTTTGGTTCTGCTACTCTTTATATTCTCATAATCCCTGCACCAATCAACATCTTCAATGGATTTATCTCATTCAGCTGGTCGATCTTTTGGTTAGGTGCTCAGTCTTTTCCCCTTGGATTCATTAATTCGTACAAATTAATTGTTCCTCGTGCATTTCTTGATGCGCACTCCGTAGGGTCATTTATTCGGTTTCAGCGAGCCAAATTGAAAACCGTGCAGTCGTCGATTGCTCGTCCTCTCCCCGGCTTCAACTAATGACAAATAATAATTGCTTGCCATTTTTTTTAATTCCACTTGAGTTTAATTACTGAATTGTAATGGACTCTAACTTTACTTCCTCTCACATACAATGTCTAGATAAAAATGGAAAATTTAAAATTTCCAAGTTTTATGTCATTTAACTGCTAACTGTTAATGTAACCAAGTTTGTTTTTGCAAACAAAGCTAAGATTTTTCTTTTCAGAAAGCATAAGATTTAAAATGGAATTTGTGGAATATTTTTTTAATGGCTAGGTAAATTAACATTTAGCTTTTAAACACTATTGAAATGCTTGGGGTCTTGCAAGTCTACACCATGTAGCTCAATGAATACATATATTTTTGTACGTATCCGTTTATATGCACATAAAAATATATGTTGTATATATTCATATGTATATACTTTTTTGCCTTCGTATTTTGCATACAATGCGAGCTAACTGATTGGCTGAATGAATGCTTGCTGAAATAAATGACTGAGCAGCGTACAAATTAAATTATGCCATGACGGCGAGACACACAAACACATGGAAAATTTGGGGTTCCCTTCCCCAGACCCTTTGCAAGTATTGTCGACAGCTCAAAGCTAATTGAATTTCTCACTGTCGCTTGCAATTTCCATTATTACATTTTTAGAAGAGTGTGGGTGTGAGTGTGTGTACATGTGTGACTGAATGTGTTTATATTTAGTATAACGCTTTTGCTCATTCAAGCGGAAATGGGATAATGAATAGACAACTACACCGTGAACTAACTGGCCTAGTACTTAGCTAGTTAGTTGATGACCGAGTGACCTACGCACCGTATGCATAGCCAGCCGGAATGCGTTTTTTCCACTTTTCAATTGAAGCATATTGAGTAGAAGAGCGTAACTGAATAATAATAATTATACTGTGAACTGTTTATCTTATACCTTAATAAAATGAGCCAGAAACCAGGCGTCGCAAGTAAAATTAACTGGTCTCAACAGAGGGTCTCTAGTTGGGGCAGGCAGAAAACTTGAAATAATTAAAAACCGCAAGCGTTGAAGAAATTGTGAAGCTGGCTTAAGACAAACCACAGAAAAGAACCACACAGTATATACATGAGCACATAAGCTAAGAGGAAGCGAGATAAGTGCATATGTGTGGTGCGCAAAGCAAGAATAACCCACACCAGACAGCAAAAGCCTGGCAACAGTCAAGGTAAAAGATACTTGGAAGTTGGCTTTTCTTCCCAGCAAGATTCACAAAAAGGGTTAATAAACAAGCAACAGGCGCAACAGGACTACACACACTGAAACCCACACAGAACTGTAGTGTTTATTTATGACACAAGATGCTTCATCATAATCAGCGCCTGACACTTGTAGAGAGCAGCAGGCAGTCTGAAGAGTAAATCGTGGGCTGAGATTGCTGCATTACAGCACGTGCAACTCAGCATATGCCCTGAAGTGCCTTAATTGAAGTGATGCTCAGGCGACAAACTGTGCCCAGACTCTTGCCCCAGCACATTCAAAGGCTAGACCCCAACAGACACTTATGCAGCGTTAGCCAAGCTCTGAATTAATTAAGATCGTAACTTATCTGAAAAGGAGCAGCAACAGCAAAAAGACCAACACTGTCAAGAGCATCTGGAATTTTTTGAATTTCGTTTTGTTTCATATTTTTATGAAAATAATTTAAGCAATCTCAATTAACAGACCGCTTTTAATCGAATCATATTTTTTCATTTAATCTATGGACCTTTTAATTTTAGTATATATTTATTATATATAATTTAAAGCAGTCGATGGCTACAGTAATATTTTATTTTGTAATGTTTCTTCTTAAGTGAAAAATTTAAACTCGAACCCTTTTAATTGAAGAATAAGCGGATTTTTCAGAAGTACGCGATGTTAACGCTTGCTCATACTTATCGTTCTCGCCTTCAGTAGAGACATACGTTGCTATATGCCTATTTAGTTTCGTGTCCACCTTAAAATGCCAATTTTGAACTAAACTTTTGGCTCGCATAAAATGCGTTGGTAGTATTTAAAAAAAATTTTTATACTGAAATATAAATTGAATTTTTTTTCCCGAAAGCCATCTTGACTATAAAACAAAAAATAAATAAATAACGTGCACAAGTAATCAATAGAAGCGGCGGCGGTGGGAAAGGCAGCAAAATGTCAATAACGATGCTGGAATATAAAGAACACAAATAAATCACATCGTAGCGTGAAAAAGTGGAAAGCGGCATAGTCATAAAGACAAGTATCAAAGGAAGGCAAGAAGCGTAGGAACCAGTAGCAATGGATGTCCTCTTGTGCCTTGATTTGTAAAGAAAAATGTTCACGCCTTTATGGCTGAATAAATTTCTATACATATAAAGTCGCGTGCGTTTGCTACAAGCCTTCAATAATTTGAGCAAAAATGTTAGTGTACTCAATTTGTACACCACCCCAACGCACCGAAAGTAACACAGCACGTACATGAGTCAAAAGTAGAGTCAGCCAAAAAAAAGAAAAAAAATAAGAAAAATCATCAGCTAAATCACTGAACATTAACCAAAAATTGTCAAAAGGAAGCAGCTGACGTTGTAAAAGTATGAGATATGTAAATTGCGTATATTTTACTTAGGAGGGCGAATGCTGAACAAAATGTCTTCCCACTGGCATATCTAATATGGCTAACCGGAACTAATATGTGTAAGATTAGGAAAATATATATAACATTTGGCGCTTCTGGCACAAGCTAATTTCAGTTAAAGTCGCATAAAAACATTCTTTAGAGACAATATTTGAAATGTAATGATTTCTGGCGAAAAGTCTTAAATCTTAAGTCTCTCTGAGACAAAAATATGCATTTACATGTATTTAATCAGCCCTCGAAACTGGTTTCTTTCTTAGTTGGTCTCTCAACTTTGCAGTCGACAAGCGATTAAAAGCAGCAACCGCAAAAGAGGAGTAAAAATCTGCGTTGACATCAAGAAGGGAAACTAGGGATTTGGTTAAGGCAAAAGCAATTGGGACAGGGATGACAGACAGGAAAATAAAAAGCCCAAAAACATGTCTTCTGACAGCTGCCGAAACTTTTGCATGACATATATCATTGTCGCATAACAAATGAGCGACAGCAGCAGCAACATAAACAAAAACAACAGCAGAAGCATTGACAACAAGGAGTTTTAACCCTCTGCCTAAAGTTTCAGCCACCTACACACCCTGGAAGACAGCAAAGACAGCCGCGCCCCGAAATATACAGAGAACTTTAAGTTGTTGTCGTTTTGTGTCCACCCTTGTGTGGAAGCCCTTGTATATTGGTAAACATCTACTGTAGCTCAAAAATATTTTTTATATGTATTCAAAATGTTTCTAAGCAGACGATTTTCTAAGCGAGTTAAGGAAAGTATTTAGGTTGCAGGCGGGTGAAGGCGTCACTCGAATATATTTGGATCGATCTTTTAAAGATATCAACAGTAATCTGCTAAATCTTTTGACTTTAACTCTTTATCTCTGACTGAACCGATTGTCTAATATACAAAAACGGTTTCAAATAAAAATGATTGTGATCTCTCTGATCCCTGTATTAAAAAACTCGATTTTGACCACAATACGTTCCCTGCTCCTACTACGTTCTATCTGACACATAAGTTTTTAATATAATATATTAATTACGATTTTTGGCTCTGTAAAGCTATACGTCCATTAAATATATACATCATATAGCAGATGTAAATGCAGTTCAGTTAATCATACTTATCCCCAAATTGAGTGGGATATATCGATCTTTGCCTAATAAATAAATAAATAATCAAAGAAAAACGTCTGTATTTAACCGACGGTTCTATGAGAAGCTTCATGTTTATGTACTACATACAGAAAACAGTAAATTTTCATTAAAATAGAAGACAAATTTTTCACACAGAAAACTAGATTGTAAAGCTCCCACATTATTTGTGACTGTCAAAATACTGAACGTGGTCATGCAGCCAGCAACAGTCAATGACCGACCGTAAATGGGTTTGCTATACTAACGGCTCACTTGGCTCATGAAAACATGCCATATTTGACTACAATTGGGCATCTTAAAGCTGGCAGACTTGCCAAATGAGAGGGCGTAAAATGAACAACTTCTTTTTTAAGTACTATATGGGAAAGCAGTCAAAACAGAGTATATTGAACCAAAACTACAATACCCGTTACTATGTGGTCACCCTGTACAATATTGAAATATATGTCCTCAAAAATCAGAACAATTACTATAAAACTGGCAAAGTGCTATCCACATAGCACTCAACGCAAACTTTGAAAATTTTAATCAATTGCCACTGTTAGAATTTTGATGTACAAGTATTTTTCCAATTTTTACCTACAATTAAAAGGTAATCAGTTGCTACTAATGTAAATATTGGTTAAAATGCATAAGGACAATAGTATTATATATTTAATAACTGTGCACAGAGTGTGTCAATTTTCAAGTGACATAAATGTTCTGCTTCTCTCTACGACTCTCTCTCTCTCTCACACCCCGGTATTATATTAAACACTTTGTCATTTGTGTGTCAAAAGCATGCCAGCGTGAAATGGCGATGAGACAAACACAACACAACAAACCTGAAAAGCGTGCTGGCAAAATTATAACGTGTAAAGAAATTCCAAACTGAGTGACTGAGTGACTGATTCACTGACAAGCTGACGGCTACGCATGCAGAAATGGGAAGTGAAGAGTCGCTGTGGTAGAAGCGTTTAAGCGACTTGCAATGCCTAATGCGCCTTGGCATATTTGATGCAAAGCAACACCTGTCTGCACTGCTGAGAACCAGTTGCAATTTGCCGCAGGGCTTTAGAAGCTTTGTAGGCCAGCAGCATCAACAGCAACAACAAGCAGCCCCCTTAGATGTCGATCTTAACTTGGTACTTTTTAAAAGCAAATGCAAACTACTTTTGCTTTAACTGCTTTCGATCGTCTTACTGTCTTCCTAGACACGGAACATAACACGTTCTGAAGCAAATGTATATAAAACGACAGATATGTTGTTGTCGTCAGACTTTTAGTTACAAACTGAAGAGCAGCGATCTTTCAAGTAGAAGATCAAGTTGATGAAAGGGAGAGTCACAATTTAAATCTGGTTTAAAAGTTTTGTTTTCTTCGTGACGTAAACGGTATTTTTCAATAAAGATCATAATACTAATAGTTTAATTATCGAGTGTATTCCGTCTAAATATAAACGTTCATATCTACGCCACTTTCATTGCAAGTATATACTGTTAGTTGATTACTTGTTCTTTCACTTCGCTGCGGCATTGACCAACTTTAGTCCACCTTAATTGAATCAAGTGTTTATCACTGGCCCAAGTTTTCTTGCACATATACATAACAATATCTTATCAGGAGAGCTAAGTGCAAACTTTGTTATGTCAACGCGTTCTTAGCTTCGCTCACTTTATGTGTGGATATTGTGTTGTTTGCTATTTTCGTTTTCGTTTAGTTGCTTTCCATTGTTTATTTTGACTTGCCGTTAACGCAATATTTTTATAGTTGGTCAACAAACTTAACTGATATCAATTAATTAAAAGCGAAAGTGCTCCTCAACGATGCAACATCATTCTGGTACGCATTAAGAGTTAGGAGGTAGAGACTCCAAAGATGATAGCATTAAATATTAAATTCCAATGACTGAAGATGCGTAGAGCATTAAACATTTATGGGAGTTTTGCCCAGCTTAGGTTAGCTCATTTGAAATGCAACCAAAAATTGATGTCGCAGCGTGTCGCAGCGCATTAGGTAATGGCCAGCGCTGTAAGGACCGCTTTCTTCACTTAATAGGGGAGAATGCCAAGCAATATACGCATTCCAAACTCTCAACACGCGCGCACCCACTCGCAAAATATTCATGTGGTCCAGAGTCACGTCAGAGCTCCTTTTTATGATGTTGCGGCCAAAAATTATGGGGCATATATAGAAGTAAAAGCATTTTGACTGAATGCTTATAATCGTTTATGTGCATTGCTTATACTGTTTTAGGCCTGACTCTTGTCCTTTTCATTACACAGCACCGTGCTCGTGTCAAGCAGCATATTTCCCAAATTATTTAAAAAAAGGCATCTAACGAAAAATGTTGACGACGCAGCCATCCATGGAAATTCAGCAAGTGCCAAGACCACGTCAATTTTTTGTTGTCCTTATGCTTTTCTTTTTTGACAACGCAAAGTATTTTTTAAGTACTTGAACAAATCTCATGCAAATCGCATTAGTTTCTTCATAGCAACAACGTCGATTGCAACTAAAAGTGGCGGTGCAATGAGGAAACAACAACTTTAAAACACAGCCTGCATGTGGGAATATAAAATTAAGTTTGTGCTGTCTTGGCAGGCTTAAGAAACAAATTATTTGCCGGCGGAAGACTGCCTTGCCTCCATTATAACTTCAGCTCTAATAAAAAGTAAAAATTGCTTTAAAGAAGCACACACAGCATGTGAATGCTTTCTTTCTGAGCCTCCGAAAAAATCAAACCTTTTATATAAGTACACTTAAATAATTAACTTTTATTTGTTTAATATATTACAGCTTATTGAAGAAACTTTTAAACTTTTTGCCATTCGCTTAAGCATTATTATATGTAACTAGAAATACTGTTATATGTTAATCCAGAATGACTCTTAAACATAGGTTTGTCCAGTTTTACTCATCTCCCAATATACAGCTGTACGTCAACAAACGTTGTTCTCTCCTCACAGCGAAAGGAAAAACTGGCAAAACGGAAACTAAGCCGCGCTGCGACGATTCGTTTGCAGGGTTACAGTCCCTAGTTTGACAAAAATTGAATTTGGAGACATGCTTTAAGCAAAGGAACAACATATAAAAAGAAAAAGTAATTGAAAGGCACAGCCAACAAATATAGCAATTTTTCAACAGCAACCATAACAATGACAGCGAAAAGCCGCCAACTCTCAGCTATGCACAAAGCCCACGACCGCCAGCCGAGCAACAACAGTTACCACACCGAAAAATGACTTCGCAGCAACAAAATGGCGGCTGTATAAACAGAAATCGAGTTGAGAACGGCTTGAACAACAACGGGCGATGGCGCAAAGGCGACGAACGAACGTCAAAATAAACAACTGCAAGACACGAGCCGTTACTATGTTTCCGCGAGAGTGTATATGTATGTGTGGGCCGTTAAGTGCCCCAACTCTACTCACACCTCTCTGTTGCTGTGTCTGTAGCTGCATCACTCCATAAAGTGTCCTTGTTTTCCTGTTTTTTAACTTTACGTAAATTGCGTAAATTGTGTGCTTTTTATTATGCTACACTCTTGCTGCCACGAATCTCTCTCCATTTTTCCACCATACTCAACTCTTCATGTTTTTGCTGTTGATAATATTGCTGCCATCTCGCAGAAAATGTGTTTATTAATTACAAACTCCTAAAGACCCCGAAAGTAAATTAACCATAAGTAGTTTTCTTTTACGCATGATCGCAGGAAAAATGTTTGTGTGCATTGCATTTAGATCGCATCATGACGCATCGTCACCCTTCTATCCCTCTACAACTCTCTACAAAACATCCTCGCCACTTCCTGGCATTTCGCCCTGCAATCGATCTATTTTTTCGAACCCTCTCTCTCTTTCTTTCATTGTCTCTCTCTGCCACATTCTTTTCTCACCTCTCGACGCTCCCACCTTTTGCATTGTCGATTGCCCTTTAGGGAAGGCAAAAAATTTTGATTTATTTGCATGACAAACGGGTTAATTTCAACTTGTTGTGGCTGAAACAGCATCACCGTATACACGGCAGCAACATCGACTACCAACAGCACAAACTAAACAGGATTTTTATAGGCCCAATAACTGCTGTCGGATGATGATGCAACTACATGAGATACAGACACACCTGGCAACTAGTTATGACGTGGGCGGTCTGTAGACGTTAGTAGCAAGCATTGTAGAATACATTTCCTGGAGATATATACTTTATTTTTGGTTCTATATTCGATAAACAGAATATGACTTAAAGTCCAGGGCAGGCAAGCAAAATGTGATAAAGTCAAAGGATGGCTGACTAAACATAATGTATAGTCGAAGGGACCTGACTAAAAATAAGATATTGGAAAAATTCAATTTGCTTAATTTTCTTTTGCGCACCCCAGACCATCACCATCACTCATGAATTACAAGTCTAAAATGCTTAAACCTTGACGGACGCTGACTACTAGTGAAGCTCTGATAGTTACTGCAAGTAAAAATAAATGTTAAACTGAAGTCATTTTTGTGTTGGAATCTTTAGCATTTTGAGGATTGCTTAGCGAGTGCAAATGCATTACTTTCAAAGAAAGCATGTACCATGCTGCACGGAGTTTGTTTGATTTGTGTTTTCATTAGCTAAAAACAAATTGAAGCAACACGTTTTCATGGGTCGAACCAGCCAACCAAATGAATAAGGCCGAGCTATGAGAGTTATATGTCTTAAAAACATAACACTTAACACAATGCAAAATAAACGTATGCGGCATAGAGTGCTACAGAACCTTGAGCCAAAGGCTGATATTCAAAAAATTCAATTGCAGCAGCAGTTACGAATTACCTACATTTAGCTTTCACTTTTCAAACGTATGCGGCATAGAGTGCTACAGAACCTTGAGCCAAAGGCTGATATTCAAAAAATTCAATTGCAGCAGCAGTTACGAATTACCTACATTTAGCTTTCACTTTTCAAACTGACACAAAATTATCAGTATCCATTTTCATTTGCATTTACAAAATATTAGATCTTTTTCAGTACTCACAGCAACATTATCTTTAAAACTCAAAATATAATTGAAATAAATTCTGGAAAATAAAATTTGTCATTCAATATGTGCAAAAGAATTTCACAGAAACCAAACAAGGTATTAATATTGCTCCTCTTTGCATTTGCTATTGTTCTGAAATTGGCCATAATTATTTTGGAATTCGTAATGTGAACTTACCCAAAATAATCGACAAATATGGAAAAAAAACAATTTACCTGCAATGAAAGAAAGGTTGAAGAAATTAGCTATTGTTTTTGTTATGGTGTTGTGTTTTTTATATTTTATATTATAAGTAAATGTTAAGTAAAGTAAAACAAGACAATTCTTAAGCAACTTGTTGGTCCCTTTCATATTTGTCCCATAACTTTTGTTGACTTCTCTCGTCTTCGCCTTTTTGCTTTTGATATTGTAATGTTCGGCTTTCAGTACCACTAACATATTTTAGCTGCTCTGCACAGCAAAGAAAGCTCGGCAAATAATGAAGGTGGCGTCGTTAACCAAGAAATAAAACAACAACAAAATAAAGGTTGCGATTGGGTCGCTAATTCTCAAATCCTCCGTCGAAGTTTAAAAACAACTTTTATTAAAGGCTGTCATCGACATATGGCTTGAAGCATGAAATCGAATTTTTACAGAATTTAATTGTATAAAGGAAGCGGAAAAAGTTCAAATAGTACGTTTTTAAGTTCACAAAGAAATATTAAAAATGTTTAGGAATCAAAAATAGTTTTTGTTTTTTACTGAGCTCGCTATAATAGCTGCCAGGGGTTCCTTGTCCTTAAACACTTGTCTTTGTCGGAAAAGTCGTGTCCTTGCTTTTCCAAATGTCAGATGCACAAAAGTATGGTCGACCCTGTCAAAAAGGCATACTGCTGTGCTTGCTGCCTAGGCAATTTCTTACTCGGATTCAGTAAAATTAACTCAATTGCTAGACACAGCGTTTTACTGTGCACAGTTTTAAATTTAGAAGCTTATGTATTTAGCAACTTAACGAGCCAGCAATGCTCTCAGTTCTAATTTATTGTGTAGCCCAGAACACAAAGAGGGAATTCCCTAATTCTTATTATACATCAAACTACAATACTTCTGCTTCTCTTATGTAAGGACCGCCAAAAACAAACGAAAATGTCAATAGGTTAAGTAAGTTACATCCTTGGTCATTGACTAATAATTTATTTTATTTTTTCTCTTTCTACTCTGAAAATCTACCTTGAATAAAATTATTTATAAACTCTGGAAACTCTTTGACCACCTTAATTAATGTAATATAATATCTCGTCCTACAAACTAATAGCTAAATGAAACATAAAAGTCAAATGCACAGCTTTTTTTTCTTGGCTTGTGGGATCTTAAATGATTTTGATTAATGAAAAATTTGAACTCTATTTTTGTATACTGTGTTAATTAAGGATCTAAGAAATCTCAACATGTAGCATATTCTCAAGCACTGTGCCAAAAGCCAGCTTCACAGTGAAGGTCTACCTTTGCCTGGACTCGCTGGACGTTGCGCAGCATCATTAATTACGAAAACCAATAAAAGTATTGGACATCGTTTTAGCTAGGAAAGTCAGGCGCAGGCCCAAAATAAGTTGTCATCATTAGTTTCAGTTACGCTTAAGATTTCGTCATAAGGACCAAACAAAAACTGGAATACAAACGCAGTAACTTCCTAAATATTGATGAATTATTGGTCATCATGAAAAATTTCGCTACATCGCCTTAACTCTTGTCAAACAGCCTGGAACAAATTTGAAAAAAGAGGGCTCCAGAAGAGTACTTACGTGTCAGATGGTTGAATGACAAGCACTAGAGCAACGAAAGCATCTCAACTGATTTAATGTTTATGTTTAAAAACACAAATCCCAAAAACAATCCGTATTAAAAAAGCTCTGTCATTAATCATTATCGTATAAACATCAATTGGTATTTAAAGTATAGAGAAAGCAGCACGCAACAAAAGAGAACGTTAGTCCTGGGTAAAATGCCTTACACAATGTTGTTGATTGGTCATTGACTCGACATGGGCATTAAGTCGACAATCAAAAATCAATGGGCCGCCCCGTCGAAAAGACTAAGTAAAATTGAAAATTCGATTTTCCGTGAAAAAAATGCTCAAAGATAGAAATGCAAGCCTATTCAATCAGTCACTCAGTAAAACGAACATACTTTGTATTCTGAAGAATACTTTGATATGTTGTTGGTAGCTTAGTATAGTCAAGGGTGAAAAGATAAATACTATTCTACGTATACATGAAAATCCACATTCATAGTTTATTTTTACCAATAAAAAGAGCTAATATGAAACAGCTCTCGTATTCTTTTCCAAAACACATACATTATATCTCAAAGTTATGTTTTGTTGTGGGTTGATTGGATTTGTATCAGCAACTATTACATTGAATCGTTCATGCCCTTCAAGACCGGTCGTTCGCGACCATTAATCATTTTCTTAGCCTCAGATTTATCTTTGACTTACTATTATCCAACTCTACGTTATATTAACAAGTATATACATTGATCATTTATTTTATTCAGGTGTTCAACGTTTCTATTCACAGTGTGTCCGTCATTGTTGTTTTTATTTATAACCTAATGTATTTTAATGTTCAATAATTCTAAGCCCTGCCTGTAAGCGTAATATGCATATAAAATCAAATTTTTTACACATACGCGGTTAGGTTAATTTAAAGTTTAGATTCATTGTGGTTACGTGGCGGTTATATTGCGCTTTCATGATGGCCCACACAAATTTTCAAGGTTTACTTTTTATGAAAAATGTCGATTTAAGAAAAAACACTCACATTACTAGGGAGACTGCTCTGTGAAAATTTTCAATTTATTTAATGCAATTTAGGGAGACTAAAAGCGTCGAGTCAATTGATGCACTTAGGCACAAGATCTCGCACGAATAACATATTCTGAAACAGAGGGCACACAAGTGGACAGACACAGTGGCGTGTGTAAATTGATTTTAGGGCACGCCTTTGCGCCCAGCTAACAGTGTGAAATAACTCAAAAGTCGTCATGATGGGGAGACAAGCCCAAAATATGTATGTGGGGAACCAACAATGAGGGGTGCCACTGTTTCTGCTTTCAAAATGCATTCCCAGGCCAACAAATACACAACACACATTCTTGAGCTCGGAGTTTGGAGTGTTATGTGAGTCTGAAAATGCTGTTTGGATGGGTGATTAACATATGGTGAGGGCAACAACACACAAACACTTTGTTTCTTTTGCTTAGCTTATGTAGTCTTTTGAAAAACTGTATATAACACTGAGGGAGGGGTGCGCTGTTTTATAACAGGCAAGACAAGCTTTTATTCGTTTTCTATAAAAATATGAAGTATTTTTTACAACAAAATAAATTAATATATAAATAAAGAGCAGACCGTGACGAATGATTCATCCCATCTCTGAATCAGCTCAAGGAGTCATCGTCATTAATATTCGTTTATCACAGCTGCATGGAAACATATCAGACGGCACAGGAAGTATAGCCACAATGATCCTCGGCGCAGTTTTAATCTTTTTGCTCTGATAGCGGCTAATGTGGCACGCCCATATCATTTATGAGGCGTTGACTGGGCTCGCAACAAATATAAACAGCCAGTGAAAATAGTGAGAACGATTGCTGGCTGAATGGGAAAGCAATATCGTATCGCCAGCATTTTCTGATTGTAAGAAAGTGTCAGTACAGCAGCCGCCGTATGTGAACAGCCGGTTTGAGTTTGATTTCGTATGTGGGTCTATTGGTTTTGCTGTTATAAAAAGTGTATGGGCACAGTACTTCCATCCATCGCCCTTACCATTCGCCCCTTTGTGCATGTTATCCAAAAATGAAATCACAGCTTTTGCCCTTTTTTCCCTTTTTTTTTGTTGTGACATAATGAAAAAGGAATTATATTTGGAAAATAAGTTCTCGCACATATCGAGATCGAAAAATATAGTTTTTCAGCGCCGATTTGAAGTTTTGCACAAGGTATCTCCTAGTCGAGCACCACCTCAAGCACTCTTGCTTTTTGACTTTATTCAATTCAATTTTTTTTTTAATTTAAGAACAAACACATGCTCTCGACTTGTAATTGATATGTTAGTACAATGGGCAAATAGTTTACCGCCCCACGTCGTGGCTTCATTACAGCGAGTTAGGCAGGTGATTAAAGCACTAGCATCCGAAACATGTTGACAACTGTCAATTGTTTTAATATTGAGCTGCTGTTCTAAACCACAGCACACAAATAAACGCACTTCCCTGTTTCTGCCATTGTCCCTCAGCGCCTTAGTAAATAAGGACTATCATAAGAGCAGGGCCACTGTCGCCGCTACGTCTAAAAATGAAAAACAAACCCGCAGATTCCCTTCTTATGTGTCTACCATTAAACCAGGCTATGAGCCCCCTCGCTTACCATTCCAAGTACGACGCATTTACTTCTTGATAAATCATGTATTTTATATATATACATTTATATATGATGGTGTCGTATGTATGCGTACCATTTTGGGTTTGTTTTATGATGCAAATTAGACAAAGTGGCAAGTGTGCAATATTTAAAATAAAAATGCTACATTTTTAAAGAGAAAAAAAGTTTGATTCAGCAGGTTGTTACGCTTTGTTCCTTTTTTCCCTTCTCTTGCACAAACATTTGCACAAGACGCTTGCACAAGTGTTGTTTGCGCAGAGAAATAAAAAACAATTTGTATTTATTTACAATTTACATAAAAATAAAACAATAAGTGTGCAATTGGCTGTGCAATAATAAAATTGTCTATTTGTACATTTTTGTTTCTCTGTCTTTGTTATTCGCTTAAACGACCCATAAATATAAGTATATATGTACGTATGTACATATACAGTTGCCTGTGAAGTCAGCACGTGGCGCCTCAAAATGGGTAAATTAGTTGTTAAACCGAGTCGGGTGTGAATACGAATATTCGGCAATTAAAAAGGATTAGTTACTGCCACAAGAATGCTAAAACATTGTAACGGTAAGTTCTCTGCGCACATTTTGGGCCAAATAATAAATATTTTTAGTGTAAAATGGCGACAAGGGAGAAAAGAAACTACCAGAATCGTACGGAAAATAAAAGATTCTATAAAAAATGGACAATGACAAACGAACATAGAAAAGGATTCATTGACTACATATGCATACATGTATGTACATATGTATTCTAAAACTGACTGATAAGAAAATCGATCGAGGAAATTAGCAGCAACCCACTTAGCACACACATGCACAACAAAACCCCTATGCGCCTTGATTAGCAAACATACTTCAGTTTCCTAAACACACATGGACTAACACAGAGCCAACTCCTTCGACAAAAAAATCCTCAGAGAAAAAAACACAACTGTAATTAATATGAAACATATTCACTCATTACCAGGAGACTTTATCAACGACCCAAATCCTTGAGCACGAAAAGAACATGAGGACAAACCACAAACGTTGAAGGTGACTGCTGACTACTGATAAAAGCGATTCTCTCATGCCTCCAGATATACATACCTTCTGCATCTGTTTTTGTCCAGAAGAACCATACTAAAGTAGCTGAATGCTCCGCATAATAAGGCGTGGGAGCTGCCAACATGATTTATGACTCTAATAAATACAAGTTTATCGTCTAGCAACCGAGCATACATAATTGTACAACCAATTAGGAACGCATATAATTCAAACTTAAAGCATTCATTTAATCAAATATTTCAGCAAAAAATCACATGTACACACATGTATATTCCTAGGATACAGCTGAATTTCGAGGCTCGACTTGGCAGCGATAAATACCTACCTTTTCAAAATCAAAAGGATGCTTGTATGAGAGAAGTAAGTAAGAATCAATATTAGAAGTGTTTGAGTGCTACTGAGCACTGGCAGTAGATGACAGTTGCTACAGCTTCCAACAGCCGCTTTTGCATATGAGCGGTAATTGCAATTCAGTTATGTTCAATTTCTGAGTTAACAGGGTGGAACTCAGGAATGTTCATGTTGAACTTGAGATTCGTTTTAGTTCGGCTGTAGGTTGAGGCTTGAGCTTTTAATATAGCATAATGGCTGTTGGTCCGTGTGAGAAATGTGTGTCGCCCCAGCAACTGTGCAAAACGCGAAGTTTTAAGTTGTGGCAGTTGTGCTGCTGCTGTTTTTTACTGATTATAAGTTTGTAAACTCAAACACATACGATTGCAAATAACTGACCGACGTGGCGTACTGCTTTTGGGATGAGTAACACACATACACATACGCACCTCAAGTCTGTACATAAGTATGTACACACATATTTCAGCATATGCACAGAACGGAGCGCTGCTACGTCACAATAACTGCCTAGGCATCCACACAACTATAAAAGACAGGTCCCATACGCACAAGCACATACTAACACATTTAGATAGTGTATATATGAGTGTGCATATTCGATGATTAATTGCAGCCAACATGATAAATGATTGGGGGTAATAAGAGTAGCAACGGCAAGCGCCACTCAAAGAAATATATAGAAGCTAGGGGTGGCTAGTAGCACGCGTGTTTGGAACTAGCTCGGGTATCTGGTTTGCTTCTAAGAGGTCGTAGCAGTGGCTGCTCGAGGGTTGTCTCGATAGACACTGCTGAGTTTAGCTGCCTTGCAAGTATTTAAGGCACACAGTCGCATAGCCCTCACGTTTTGGGCCACGTTCAGAATATTTTTCGCAATTGCACGTATTTGGGATTGCCTTTTCTTTGTTGTTGTTGGTTTGTGTTGCCTCTGACATTTTTCAAAAAAAAAAAAAAAAAAGTTGCCTCGTATTCGTTAGGAACCAAAGGACTGCTCGACATCCAAGAAAGAATTCGTCGGCGACGTGGTAGTCAATGATGTGGGTGCTGTAGTCGTTGCTGCCTTTGGCTTATTATCTTTACACTTATATGTATGTGTGTGTCACAGAATATGTGGGCATCTGTCTTCATGAATTTAACAATTCCAATGCCCAGCATTTTTCTCCCCCCTATTTTGGTTTCTTTCTTTTTTGAGTTTTTTTTTCTATATTGGTACGTGCCATTTTGAGTTTGTTACGTTTTTGGCGTGTAAAAAGTTAACTGCTGATTGCATATTGTGTGTAAGGATGGTTGGGGATAGGATGTCACAACCAATGGCAGACTGATTTCGACACTTGTCTGCGCCAAAATGGAAAATAAAAGAATACATTAGGAATTTATTTATTTAATACCGATATGAATTTATAATAGAATCAGGGTACACAACTCTTAAGTTCAAGATGTTTTTCCTGAATTTTCCTTACAAGTTGTTGGTATAAATTTAAATTTATCCCTTATGCCTGTCTTCCTTGATGTATGTGTGAACAAAGCATAATTTTACAGTGACACAAATAGCTACGGATGTTTCTTTGCATACAGATAATGATACATATTTAGCTTACGTTGTTTATCTTTGCCACAGTAAAAACAACTGCCAGCTGTGTTAAATTGCAGACAAGTGTCCGAGACAAATAGCGCTGCGTCCAAATAACGCAACATACGATACCACAAACAATTTGAATAGAATACAAACACAGCAAACGCACCAAACGGAAGTACTCGGAAGTCAACGGGAAATAAGCAAAACATCCGTCGTATGTAGTATATTAATTACAAAGCGATTCCTTGTGGAAGAAATTGCTTCACATGTTTTTCATTTCATTCGAAAGCCCCTTCCAAAGTTTCCATTTACATGCTGCAAAATAATTCTGAGGATGAACTGAAACTTTTTAAGTTATCTGTTTAGCTTAGTTTAAGCAACTTGCAATTTTCAAGTCACCGGAGGGGAGTTTAATTTCCAAATATTACCAAGCGGGATAAAAATGCATTCAACTATGTTACATTATTTATCAACGTTGCAATTACGGATCGGATGCATGTATAAACATATGGAGTACTCGCAATCGTGTACATAGTCAGCCTTTAGATTCATATTTCAACTAACACTCAAGAAATGAATTTTTGAAATTTTTCGAATGTGTTTTCATCAATTTTCAACGCACCGAATTGTTTAAAAATAGTTGTGAATTCAATAAGGCATATGAAAATAATTAAATAAATAAATGCCACAATAATCAAATAAAATGTTTGAACTATGTTACGAATGTGCTATATGGAATGTAAACAAATTCAGAAAAAGAAATGTGGTACGTTGTTTGAATACCAAAATTTAATAGCTTAACTTTTTTCTAAGCTATTCTACTGTGGGCGCTGCGCTGGTGGAAGGCAGGCATTAAACAGTATCTATCTTATCTCTTTGCATGCCAATGAATTACGACTAGCGTTTGACATAGCCCACAAACGGTCAAGCAATTGTTTTATGCGTCACCAGATGATAAAGCAGTCAACTTATAACATTTTTGCAACACAAAAATACAAATAAATGCAAACAAAAATAAAAATAAAAATAATAAGCCGAACCGCCAAATCAGCTGTTGTTTCTGATAATTCAAACTTTTGCTGATCGGATTTATCACAGCACGGAGGAAATTGAAGAGTGAAGTTAAATTCATACAAAAGCACTGTAATTAATACGTACATTTATGTATATATGTGTATGTGTGCACATACATAGCTTTTTATATTTTCATATCATTTAATATTTGCCAAATGCTTATGCACCTACGTATAATACACATGCATAATTGTATATATACTCAAATGATAACCGACAGCGGCGGCGTCTGTTTATTTATGAACGCATCTATTTTTTTAATTTTTTTAATTTTTTGCATATTGTGGAAATCTCTATATATATAACTGTTTGTCCTGACTGACTGACTGACTGACTGACTGACTGACTGACTGACTGATTGGTGATCAACGCACAGGCCAAACCGTAAGAGGGGGAAGCTGAAATTTTCACTGTAGCTACCTTATGTGATGTAGGTGCACGTTAAGACGGGGTTTCGGGAAATTCCACCCGCAAGTGTGGAAAAATCGCGAAAAACGTTTGTATGTAACTTGTTTGTTTACCATCCGATCGGCCTCACACTTATTTTCAAAGATCTTTGTTCAAATTAATTTGAGGGGTGTTTCACACTTTTAGGAAAATCCGTTCCTCCTTAGTGGAAATGGAGGTCAAAGATTTGGTGGGTGACGTTTCGCGCTCAAATTCATTTCCAGAGATCTATAAGAAAAATCATTTGATACGTGTTTCACACTTTTCGCAGAATTCAAACTTTTTCGGGGGGAATGCGATTTAATGATTTTTTCGGCGAAGTTTTAAGTTGTGTCCGATTTGCTTCAAACTTATTTTCAAAGCTCTACATAAGAACTTAATAAATACGTATTTCAGCGATTTGGAAAATTCCGCCCGCAACAGTGGTAAATTGGCGGAAAAAGGTTGTATGAAAGTTTTTTGTTTACCATCCGATCGGCCCCACACTTATTTTCAAAGATCTTTGTTCAAATTCATTTAAGGGGTGTTTCACACTTTTCGAAAAATCCGTTCCTCCTTGGTGGAAATGGAGGTTAAAAATTTGGTTGGTGACGTTTCGCGCTCAAATTCGTTTCCAAAGATCTATAAGAAAAATCATTTGAGACGTGTTTCACACTTTTTGCAGAATCCAAACTTTTTCGGGTGGAATGCGGCTCAATGATTTTTTGTACGAAGTTTTAAATAGTGTCCGATTTGCTTCAAACTTATTTTCAAAGCTCTACATAAGAATGTAATAAATACGTGTTTCAGCGATTTGGGAATTTCCACTCGCAACAGTGGTAAATTGGCGGAAAACGTTTGTATGAAAGTTGTTTGTTTACCGTCCGACCAGTTTCAAAATCATTTCAAATTTGTTTGAGAACATTGATTTTATAACATACGTGCCACGGGCAAGGCCGGGTTATACCCGCTAGTATTTTTATAAAGCAAATGCATTTACTTATAAAAATATTGTCTACACATATTATGTATATAGTATTTCTCTGCCGTATTCACTTGCTTTTAATTTTTCCTTTAAAGTAATGGCGTAATCATAACAAATGTTATTTTAAACTCACCCACAAGTAGAAACAATTGCTCAACATATAAGTCCCCTCGTAAAGACCTTCAAAGCCAAAGATAAAATAGCGGTTCCTAAGGCATATAATTTAGGTATGTATATAAATTTCTAGCCACATGTAGGTTTGACGTCAATTATAAAAATATAGGGAAATCTCACGTACAATACACAATATTTAATGCACACTTATGGATTACATTTAATTGGTGAATAAATGGTGAATCTATAATTTGCAATTGGTTTAAGCACATATTTATAAATGGAGCTTAACGAGACTCTCTAAAACGTATGCTTTGAAATCGATTCGATTTTTGTGCTCTTACTGTTGCGATGTTTATAGTTATCAAATAACTGTATTTATTATGGGACACACGATTGTCAGGAAAATAATAATATAATAATCCTTTTTATTTTAATTCTTCACTCACCTGTTGCCATTGATCCTCAATCGATGGCTGCGATGAGAAATAGCCAGTTGTGCAAATGCGCTCCAGTTCGTTGAATATATTCCCACTCGGTAAAATATCCATCTCGAGATCGTCGTCCTCAGTGGAAAAATACTCCAAAGACTCCGTGATGAAGCCGTCCTGGTTTCTCTTTGGGGTACAAAATTAAATCAATATTGAGTACGCTACCGCGTTAACCCTTTGCGACTTTCTGTTGTTAATAATAAACGACGATAAATTGTTTTGAAATTTTTTGATTCACACTCGACGCTAGTATATATATTATAAATATTTTGATTTTTATATTAATTTGATTAGAGGTATTTCGCATGACAATTGGCTTGGCTTTTACTTGAGCCACACTTTCAGCATTTTAACACACGCACGTACAAAAAGATAATGATTCAGATAACAAATATTTTGACACCTATTTATATTATATTTAAGTTTTGTGTATTTTTTATTATTCTTTTAGCAAATTGATACACATAATTTTTCTGGAATATTAAAGCGGAAACTTTTTTTTAATTTATTTGTGCTATTTTGTAATATATTTTTTAATTGCACATAATTTTGAATGGGTGTTCCACAGTTGCAGTTGCTTGGAGCTGTAATATAAAAAAGGCAGTAAATATAATAAGTATTATTATTAATGATTGATATGCAGGGAATATAAGGAATCTAAAATAAATGTGTTGATTCTCTTTTTCATATCTATATCTAACTTCAAAAAAAAAAACTTACAATTTGTTTCTAGAATCTTACATATTCTGTGTGTAAAAACCCATTCAACGAAACCAATAGTCATTTTCATAAATTAACCTTGCATAAATTGTATGTGAATACTATTTATATACGTATACATATAGCCCACGAATAGACATGAATCAAAATATTAAAGTGTATTTTGAAAGATGTTATCTCTGCTTGTGCATCTTGCTTCATACCCTTCGTATTTTATATTAAACTTTTTTCCTATGCTCAACAGTTTTCACTATCATAACCAAATTTTAGGTCAGTAACCCCATTGACTGGCATAAGCACACATATGTATATAAAAGACAGTCAGTTGTTGGGACTGTCGCGTTACGGCTCAAATTATTAGTGTCGTCGTCAATAGCACGGAGCTGGCACCAAGCACCGGCCTGAAACCCTGAAAGGTATCTGCTGGTTTATTAGCCTGGATCGAGTCGAGTCGAGTCGTTTCGGTTTTGGTTTTGGTTTCGAGCTCGGGTTCGAGTTCGGCCTCTTCTATATGTTGTATTTTACTTTAATTTCTAAGCGCTTTGTTCGTCCCTCCCTAGTTGAGCAACAAAATACGGCAACATTCGTGGCTCGTTTTGTTGTCGATTTTTTACTACCTGTTTTTGTTCGCTCTTTTATAACGTATCTCTCTTTTTTCTCGTGTTAACTGAAAAAGAACCAACCCGCAGTTGAAGTGGCTAGCGACCGTGCGCTTTTGAGTTCATTTTAGTACAGTTTTCTGTTTTTATTTTGTGTCAGGTTTTGTTTTGTTTTGAGCTGCAGCAAATGGCTTACAACGTCGAACGGTTCTGGGTCTGGTCACTGAATTTGGGCATGGAACTTCAGATGCATTTTATGATTGAAAAACTGATTTACTTACTGTCGGTGCCTTTTAAATTTTGTCAAAACTTGGGGAACCGTCGCTCTAATTTACACATTCACCAGGTTAATGCTCTCCAAAATCAAAAGTAATTTTATTTTCATCTTTCCGTCAATTTTTTCTGAGTTTGTAACTCAAACAGTAAAATGAAAAAGAAAATATTTTGAAAAAAGAAGGCTTCTACATTAATTTTTTGGGTCCATTGATCAGACTCGTCTTGCCATATAGACCCGGTGCACTCGCCTAGTTGGTGGGCAGCTGTTGACCCAGTTTCAGTTTTCTTCAGCGAATTCAAAAAAAAAAGTATTGGTCGCCTATTAACTTTTCAGATGATAGGTTTCAACACAACCAATAACTATTTCTATAACTACTTACAACTTAACAAACATATTAATTATCATACCCACGCGTTAGCACCAAAGTATTGCCCACATGCATTGAACTTGCATGCAGACTTTTACAGAGATTTTCCAACAGACATATATACACAAACACTCACAAATGCAACCTCACACGCATTTTAATGCTCTACTCGTATACCCTTCAATCAGCAACTCAGCATAAAAAAAAGCAGCGAGACGGAGGCGGGGTCACGCTCACGTCCGCTTGCAGCCTACGTGCGTTTTAATATATTTCTCTTCTTGTTGCTGATGCAGCTTTGGCTACTATGATTGAGCATCAGTACCGTCAGCGATGTAGCAATTTTTACGAACCTGACCCTTCTTACACCCTTTGCACCCAGAATCGTTAACTTTACTTATTTTAATATAAAGGGTTTTATTTTAATAGCACAGTCACAGTGGTACGCGTGATCTTAACGGTATGTCCAACCATATTAGGCCTTCCTAAGGACAACAACAACAGCATTAACGCCATCTAAAGGCAACGACACCATTGTATTTTCACTTCACAGTTCACAAAAAATATTTTTTGTATGTAAAAAAGTGGCAACAAAACAGCAGTGCAACATATGAAATTTGTTCTCTGAACTTGATTTGCATGGTATGCCACCTCTATACCCACTTGCATTTGGACTCTCCTCTTATTTCCCTATGCACTAAAAATTTTTTTTTATGTTATTCGCTCTAACGTAACTCTTTCACATTGTTTTACCGCTGCGTAATATTTCCTGCTCAGCTCATTTATACCCTGGGGCAGCCCCGTGCTGTCCTCCCCCTCACAACATACATTTCAACACTTTGTTCATTTCACACGTGAATTGCCTTAAAATAAAAAATAAAAAAACGAATGGAAGCAAATATTCATTGCTGCCTATTTTTACAGACCTTTCGTTGTTGCTGACTGCCTGTTTGTTTGTTTGTATTGCATTATGAGTGGAATTTTTCCAAAGATAAACCATCCAATCCATAATACAAATTTTATAAACATCGGATATACATAGTATATTATATTCCAATGCTATCTTTTACCTCGGAAATTAAAAGCTTGTTAAGACATATACTATCCTACTGACGTACCGCACTATTTTGCTGATGATATGTTCAATATAACAGTCATCTCACCTAAACATTTAAGCTATGTTTATCAGCCTATCCGTCAGTCTGAGTGCCTTTAGAATCGTTTCGACTCTAAAATTATGTTACAACAAACATTGCCAGTATTTTCTGACTTAAAATTATTCCACGCTTTCCTAAACATTTGTTTAACCGCCCTAGCGCAAAATAATTTAAAAGTATAATCATTATATTCGATATGAATATACATATCTTAAAATTTTGAAATTGTCTACGCAAAAGATATTCAAGTAGTGTGTATTCTGTATGCAGCAATTAACCCTAAGACACATATACATATACAAATATATACATATATCTCATGTCATTTATTTTTAGTTGGCAAATTGTGTATGTTTATAAACAAAAGGTTATTTATGTTCTCAATTTTTATTTTTGGTACAGTCAAATAAATATTAATAAAGACCACGCGTTAATTTAGGTGATAGTCGCTGGAGTCGCCTCCAAGTCATTAATTTTTGGACCGTGCGCAAGAGACCAGAGAGTGTTACACATCTGCTGTTTCGACAATTGGGTTTGCGACAAGCAAGTTTTATTTGTATTGTTGTTGTTATTAAATATTGTTTTTGACGGTTATTAATAATACTCAAAGTACCCATAGTAGCCTATAGCGGGCACTTGACAAATCGAACTGCAATTTTACAAGCAGCTGCAAATTACTAGGAGTGCAATATTGGTGTCAGTATTCTATATCAGAATATACTTGTAGTACCAGGAACCTCTGATATTATTTGTTATTTATTTTTGATTGAATGTAAAAAGAAACCGCCTGCAAGTTGAGCCGAACACAAGCAACGTTCGATATAATCATAAAACAAATGTGGCACTTGATTTGCCAGATATACCCCATAAGCATTGTATATAAGCATATAAGAATATTACATATACATATGTATGTACGTATTTATTTTACCGCGCTTCAACAACCGCACAAAAATTGAAAAGAAAAAAACTGCTGGAGGCATGAATCAACCGCATTTTATATTTTCTGCCTTCGCTACGTGATTTAATATTGGCGAACTACTGAGTAGTTCATGCAAATTACAAAGTTTTTTTGCTTACAATAATGAAACAACAATAAGAGCTTGAGAAGTTAGTTATGGTTGTATGGCAAATGATTAAACGCTGGGTATGGGGCTCCTAATATTTTTAGCGTGAGTTTCGCGGTCTATCCGCTGAGTCACTGTGCGGTGGTGGGAGGTTGTAAGCAATGCTGATGGAAAGAGATGCAAACACTAATGAATGCTCAGCTCTTTAACCAGTAAATGTGGCTTAAATTTGTACTCTTTCCATAATATTTAGTTTTGCGTACCTCTTGAAGTTGTTGTTATGGTAGTCGTTGCTGCTGCAACACTTGTTACTTGGACGCACTTTTGCGCAAAACTTGTTTGCACACAAATACACTGCGGCACACACACACATCAAGGAGACGAAGATTTGACACAGCGAATGCCGAATGCCGACAAACAACAACAAACTACGCGAATCGTTTAAACTGCAGACTTTAAGCGAGCAAATGGCGATAAGAATTTAGTTTGCGTTAACTTTGCAATTATTATTTATCCATTTTGCTTGGCGACTTAAGTGTCGACGAATATTTAGCTATTTATGTGATTTTCTATTTACACTGCAAACGTTTTCCCTTGTTTGCTGTTTACAGGTGTTACTCTTCTACTTGTGGTAGTTGCATGTATCACCGTAAATTCATAGCTGTTTAAATTGTCGTTGCTGCTGTCTGTTTTATCAAAACATGTTGTCGTCCACTCATTTCTTATCAAAACTTTGTTTACACCACGCACACAAACAAGCTATACGGGGCGACGCATTAAGTACCGCTATAAGTATAAAGCACACACTGGCAATTTTCCGATCTTCTCGTTTCTAGCAACTGCACAAGTGCATTTCGTTTTGTGTGAATTTGCTGCTTGATGAAAAAAGACGCTGCTGCTACTGCTGCGGCGACGGATGCGGCTGCTGTTGTTTGTGATAACTGCGCTTGCGACTCCGACGCACGCTGAACCGTTAACGTAACCGGTAAAAATAAGACTGTTGCTGCTGTTACTCTCAGAGAACCACAAGTGCAAGTTAAGCGACTATTAACAGTCGCATGTTAAGAACAGAGAGTCAAACTGTAAGTTAACAGAGTCCATGTGGCGCTCAGAGACTACAATTGTACTCTTGGTCTCTCTGCTGCGGCGTACGTAGCGGTGAGCAAACTCACCACCGCAGCGAATTCAATGTCGGACGTAATCGTCAGAAATAAAAATTCAAAAGAGTGAATACAAGCGAAGTGGTGAAATTGATAACAGTCAGTTAATATTAACATTCGCTGCTAAAAAAATTTTGCATTATACATACAATTGTGACCGCTGAAAAAAACATAGCAGACTATGCTTTCATTCTTGATCATTTTAAAGATCAAAGTCGATCTAGCCTTGTTTAAATCTGGCTAGTAATTTTAAATATTCCAAGTACTTCGTGTGCAGCTTTCTTTGCATTAATCAAAACAATAAATGAATACAACCTAATAAAATATCATCCATCAACAATACGCAATTAACCTAACACAATCAATCAACATAAATTTAATCATTGATAATCATATATGGTGTACTACGGGAACTGTATGGCCCTGTGAGCTACGCACTGTCGTACATATCCTACACTCTCCAAAAATGATGACAAGCATAATGTTGAGGCAAATGGCAGTTGAAATTATTGCAAATAAACTATACGTGAACAGAGATTAGGGCAAGTTAAGGTGTGTTGACGATTTGACATCTTGTTGTTGTGCCCTCCTCGGCGGAAGTCGCACAAATCCGTAAATGGCACAAATTATGGCATGCCAAAGCGCTCAGCCATAGCTTCAACCCAAGAGCCATGTAAGGAACAAACATCGGCGTGCAGAATTGTCTATTATCGGAAACGTGCAGCCGAGTACCTATGCCTTATAACACGAGGGCGGTAATTAAAATATTTATGAAGGTATTTGTAACACATGCGATAACGGTTTTCCTCTCACTTTGCCGGTGACTTAATACGAACCACATTAACCTAAAGGGATGCAATAGCTTTGCCACTTAATACGAATAATAGTAAGTCGATTTGCGAATTTTAATTTCAATACGAGCGATTTTGGGCGACTTTCCACACTAATTTGATTAATATATTTATCAAACTGTGTGAGGTATCGATTTTCTTGTTACACATTTCCCTCGTTTCTAAAACATTTAGGCACTTTATCTCTTTAAATGGGTTTACATGGACAGATCATTAAGTGCGCTGCAGTAAATTTGCAAACAGACAACTGCATCAATTTCCAGCTAAACTTAAAGGCCCAAAAGAATAACGCGAACTCCTAGACCTTGCATATGGGTAGCCTGCTCGGCTTATGAGCAGACAAGTGGCGCTGATCACGGCTTATTTCCCAAGTAAAAAGTCGAAATTAGTTCGAGTCTATGTACATTTTGTAATAGAGAAGATCCTTTAATTGTAGCTAATTGATTAAAACTACGGACGAGCCATTTTGATAGAAATCAAAGTGTGTAACACTTCTACAATAATTAAACTAGCTACAGGACCTACCTACCTTTTTTTTTATTTTAAAGCCGGTCTTACAGACAAAGCGAAAATATTTTGATGTATTCATGGAAACAGTTTATGCATGTTAAGTAACACACAAATTGACGGAAACTTGTCCATGCCATGGTCTCATCGCAGAGCGAGGGGTACAAGGAAAAAACGGCGAGCGTTAAGACCATACCTTTCAATTTATTTATAATTTACGTGGTAATATTTTTGGACCAAAAAACAAAGCAAAGACCAAAAGGGAATAGATGAAAACATAATACATCCAAGTGGAAGGCAGAAAGTGTAAAAGCGGCAGAGGCAAGTGGCAGCATAGCACAAGAACCAGACAGAACACAAAGGCAACAAGACGCATATGAATTGGAAACTAATCATGGAATATAAAAAAAGCATGATTATTATGCATCTCACACTAATCGTTATGGCTATGAGCGCATATAGTAGGCGAGGGAAAGAAAAATAAATAGAAATATGCCCGGAACAATTGCAAATTTATTTACATATATGTTTATGTATTTGGTGGAAGATATTATAAATCCTTTTATTTTATTTTATTATTTATCCTAATGGCCATTAATTTATTACATTTGCAATGCCCGAACTCAAAGTGTTCTTTCGTCGTTGTGTTTGCTGATTGTTGTTGAAGCCCCTTCTGCTAGTAAGCCTTGCTAGTGATGTCCCCTAACAGAGATTACTCAACATGAGCGTCTGCTAATTGTTACACTTCCTTCTGTCTTCACTTATATATTTTAATTAAAGTAGTAATTCAAATCTAAAAACACTTTTTAAAAACCAAAACCTAACAACTTTTAATTGCATACAGTTTAAATGTCGCGAACACAAGCGAACAGATTGTTTAAGGGCAACACACGCTGACGACAGCAAAACAGTTTGCAACATCTGGGGACAGTAGGTAACCTGGTAACCCTGATAGCAGTAAGAATTAGGAAGTTAGCTATGTGACAAGTATTGGGTCATTATTTTGCGCTTTTGTTATTCGAGCTGCAAAAAATTTCAACAGTCAACATGCCCAAAAATACAGTAAAGAAAGGATGAATAAGAAGGGGTAGGTATATTAAAAGTTTTGCCCAAAACAATACTCAGCTAGAGAGTAGCGGCAAATGGAATTTTAATGATATGACAATAGAAGAAGTGTGGCACCTATCAGGATATTGTTAGGCAGATGAAATGACCCCCTTCGTAGCACAACCGGCACTTGAACCTCGCTGCATGCTTATTTTTCACTCATTCAATATATTTTGGCTTACGGCGCAGGCGAAGTACCACAAAGAGAGAATTTTAGAGAAAAGCGCGTGCTAAAGCCGGCAAAACAGTTAGAGGATAGAAAATACACAAAACAGTTTTACAAAGCTTTCAAACTAAAATCAGCCCACTGAAAATACCAGAAATAAAGCGTTGCCTTATTTTCAGAGTATATGTGATGTGTTTGGAAGCGCATAATTATAAAAAAAAAAACAGCTCAGCAGCTATGCACACTCACTTATACACATTGCTCGGCCCTCATTGTTTGATTACGTCGCCTGTTGGTATGCAACACTGTGTATGTGGGTTTAGCTTGTTTGTTTGCATGTGTTGATTGGCCAACTGAATGCAATGCACAGCGCAATGACCCGACCCGACGTATTCAAACGCTGACTCGTTTCTGTTCAGTGTGAACTCCGGTCGATACCTGATGACGACAGAAACACGAGAGGATGCAAACCACGAATGTTATTCAGATGCTGGCCATTGCCGATGACGTTGCTGGGAACTCGGTATAGTTTGGCTCGTGTTGGACACTCGCAGTCACTCTGTTTCGCTCTCGTTTTCACGGAAGCTTAACCTACCGCAGAATCCTCGATATAAGCAGCCAAATTACGAGTTCCTTCCTTAATTGCAAACAGGGAAAAGAAGGAGACTGTTTCGAGTTAGGAGCCGCTGTTACAAGTACTCTTTCAAAATATCTTGTATAACAGTCGGTCTCTTTAGAATTTCTCTTTATAACTCTCTTAAATGATTGCGATTTTTTATGGTACACTCTGTGAGTACAGGTGACGTCACCTGCATGTTGACGCGCACGCCGGCAGTGTAAACAAAACATAAAATATATGAATGGGTGAGTGAATTGTGTGGATAAAACAATAAGGACGAGTATGTGTATGTAATTCTTGCGCTTGATGAATGAAAATTTTGACAATGTTACGCTTGTTGCTGTCTTTCTACTATGTGTAATACAAGCTACAGATTAGAAGATATTTTATCAATACTCCTAATATTTGCGAAAACTTAGCTATGTTCGCTTGAGCTTTGTTGAGAATTCAGATGAATCATAAAATTTTGCTTTTGTGTACAATACGCAAGTTTATCGCTGGTTTTTTTTATGTACGCATGCATGTTTATTTGCTAATGACAATAGCAGACCAAGTTTATTTGTCGATGTGCAGGAAATTTAAATAATACATATTTCTATCAAATGCTTTTCTCCTCGATTCTCAACAATTCCAGTAGGCTTTGCAGCTTTTCATTTTTTGTTGTTGTTTGTTTTGTGTTATTTTTTGTATTGTTTTTTGTTTGCTTATATTTTGTTTTTTTTTTGCATGCATATATGTGTGTATATATGTATGTATATATATATATATGCAAACATATGTGTATGAATGCCTGCACATATTTATATATGCTAAAATACATTTATGTATATATTGACAGATGTATGTGTGCATGTATGTAGGCATTCGGGCATTCATTCATACATGTACGCATACATGCATCACATAAGGTAACTATTGTGAACATTTCAGCCTCGTAGCTCTTACGGTATGGGCTGTGCGTTGATCACCAATCAGTCAGTCAGTCAATCAGGACATATAATATATAGTTAAGATATAAATATATCTTAACTAAATTTTAGTTTAGAAGCGTTTGTCTAAATAAATATTTGTGCGAACATCTTTCACTTTTGAGAGATTACAATGCTTCTCTGGGAAATCGGCATAGAACTAAACTTTTCTACAACAATTTTAAGAATGCACAAATGTTTGTGGGAGGGATGCTACACTTCATGAAGAGTGAAAAGCTATTGAAAGCAATTGACAGGCAAGTCAAGAAATGGCGGCATCGCATTTAATTTGAATTCTTTGTATTTTAAGCACAAAACCGAACGCATATTACCATCATGAATTAAGTTTTTTGACAAGAATCTGGTTGAAGAATTTCTATTTTCGAATTTGTCATGTTTTCGCCTTACAAAGACTAAGTCGATAAAATATATTATTAGACTGAGTGTGGGTATCTCAGGGGCTGGGATGTGCAAATATGCGAAAGCTAAACGTCAGAGCAACCCTTTTTTGGTGTAAAGTTTTCAGCGCTTATCTTAAGTCGCGTTGACAGGCAGCAGTCAAGACAAGGAAATACATAGAGAAGTACAAGTTGAAGATGAGACTTAAGCTGGACCGAGGCTGGACCACCGACAAAGGACACAGCAGTCGGGCAAACGTCAAGCAATAGAAATTGCTGCGGGTAAAAAATGGCGCAAAAAAATTAAAGAACATGCTCCACTCTTTCCTTGGGACACTGGTTGACAGTGAGTGATTTGACCGTACCCTCATTTGCGTGCAGCCAGCAGGCAACGCAGCAAAACTAGGAGGATGAAGCAGCACCAAATGGATTAATGTGCAAGGATGCGGCTCCACGGAAAGACATCTGAGAAAATTACGTCAACTACGCACTGGGCAGGCATGAAAATATATCTTCTGAGAGATGGAGAAGCAGTAAGCGTAGCTCATTTACGCGCTGCACTCCAGTTACACGCAGCATCCAGAAACAAAGCAAAACTTTCAAAAGCTATTTTCTGCGCCCAAATGACAGCGCAATGTAATAATGAAAAACTTTTTCTTTGTCAATTTGATGATAAGTATAAAATTTTTCAACCAAAAAAATAAAAAAGGCACCGCAGTTCTGTTGTGTGAGCAAGAAACATAAAACTTCAAAGTGTGAAAGCGAACCTAAACCTTAAATATCATTCGCATAGAGTTGCGTTAAGAAAACAAATCCAACACCAGCCTAAACACTTAATCAATACTTGATCTAATTTTAACCATTTTAGAATCGAGCCAAACTACTTTCATTTAACAAAACTCCTCCAATCTAGTTTGATTTACTATGGGGATACTTTATATACTCTTATATAAGTTTATTTAAATTAATTCATTCAAAAAGTACAGGGTACAAGTCTATACATATTTGTATATAATTTTAATATATTTTATGCACATTATATACTATTTTGAAGAGCCATTCAACAAATGTTTTGTGTTCCACAATTGTGGTTGTTACATTTCTTTGTAAGCCCGGCAGGCTGCCCAGTACCAACCACACGGTCTACATTTTTACTTTGAGCCTTATAGTGGTTGGGAGACACTGAAGCTGTAGGAGCAGGCCACAATAGCTTCGAAGTCAGCGGGAATTGTGGAATTCATAAGCTATGTGTGTTACACTGCCACCGTAGAAGAGTCTTTGTGCAAAAAGCATTTTTGCTGCGTAAAAACGCTATACCGAATCCACCTACCTGCCTAACCCCGGCACAGGCAGGCATGCCATTAACCCACTCACAAAAAGTGTAAAATCGCTTAAATTATTGTTACAGGCTGCCTAGCCGTTACCCACAACAGCAACAATCGCCACTGAGCAACTGGGAAACAACAACAATGTTCAACCGTTTGAGCTTTGCCACGCATTGCTTTGAGTACTGGTTAGCATAGCTCCAACAGCCGCAAGCGAAATTTTCTGCGAGCAGCTCTGTGCAAGCATACTGTGTGTATGTATATGTGAAAGTGAGCGCATGTGCGTGTCTGTGAGGGCTGGAAACATTAAGAAATATTTACAACTCTCTTGTGATGTGACTCTCTATACATGCAACCAAGAATGAAAAGTGTCCTTGCCTGCATTAGCTGCATGTTCAACGTGTGCCAGCAGTAAGCAGTGTAAGGAAGTAAATTTGTTTGTAAATAGATAGGTTGATTTAGAGTCTTGAACAGTCAAAAGATGTTGTGTTTGCAGTTTCAGGTTCAAATTCATTTCCAGGGATCTTTATAAGTTAATTTAAGGCTTATTTAAAGCTTCCTCAATCAACGATTTTTTGCACGAAGTTTTAATTTTTGTCCGATTGGCTTTAAGCTTTTTTTTGAAGCCCTACATTAATTAATTACATTAATGAATGAAGTGTTTCTGCGATTTTCGAAATTCCACCCGCAACTGTGGTAATTTGGCGGAAATCAGTTGTATCAAATTTGTTGTTTACCATCCGATCAATTTCAGAATCTTCAAAACCATCCGATGCGTGTTTTCGCAGCTGTGCGTTAATCACCAATCAGTCAGTCAGGACAAAAACGCTTACATATGTATAAAGATGGAAGTTTAGCTTTAAGAGTTCGAAGTGAGTTAAGGAACATACAGATCTTAAAAAAAAATCCTGAATTGGTAAATCACATTGAATCTGCAACAGCTAAAAAAAACTAAGGCATTAGACAATTAAGTTATTTTATAGTACCATTATCGATGCTTCGTTAAAATAATACATTAAAAATGCTGATCAAGAAATACAATGATATTATATGCATACACGAGCATATTCGTATCATAAAGGTCTGACTACTGAAAATGTCTTTTAAAGTTAACCAGCAAATCAAGTGCTTGCCCCCGACAAAAAAGCCCTCGACATGCCTGCACCACCCCTATTAAGACCAGTGAGAACATATGTGGTTACGGTTCTTTTTCCACGGCATGCTAGTTGTATGGGCAACAAACGGACAACTTTCGTTTCATGCTGCGGTTTTCAGCCATCAAATGCAAAGCTAGTCCAAAACAAAAAGTAGATTGTCAAAATCTGTCACCGGTGCAATTATAAACATACGAACACATTCACCCACTTTCACACCTAAACCTCTCGACCCCTGAAAAGCTTACACCTCGCCAAAGAGCTGTCAACAACAAGTAAACAGCAACTCGCCTAAAGCAGCCGCAAGATTATGCCCACATTTTGGCTACCCGTACAGAGATCTTTGACTACCTGTAGGAATCATGTACGTCATGTGACTTAATAACTACTTGTATAATCAATAATACAATTTGAAGATGTGAAAAAGGTCAAATGTTTCATTCAGACTGATTCAAGCTTTAATTATTTAAGTACTACCTTTATTTGCTATACAATGTTTTTTACGGCATTTTCAACCAGCTATATTCCGAAATCTTTTAATATATTCTTTAAAACTATAATTACGTGATTGCTGCTTCCAAAAAAAAAAACAATTCTAATACCCTTTAATGACAAATTTCAATACTAAGCAAGAATGCTCTAGTAGGGAGTGCCTGATATGCAAATTTACAGAACTTGCCCGAGCTGCCGTCACAAGCATTCTAGCTTCCTTCTACCAAGCATACCAACAAAAACTTAAAACACACACACGCATGCACACCGTTTGCTACGCAGTTGACGCTGCGGCTATCCAAGTGTCTGTTAATACCAAAGCACAAGATTAGGAAGTGGAATAATCTGGATCTGTGTTTACTATAAGAGAGTCTTTCAATATTGGGCTCTCTAGCTCTTGTAAGCTCTTAGATGTGCGCAAATAACGGGATTGAGATATCGTTTTTTATCAATTTCATGGAAACAAAGCAAGTTATCGACAATTTGAAACAAATTCGTACTGCGCAGGCACGACATACGTCCGAGATCGACGCATTCTTACTTATGGACTTTCAGACGGATAGACAGGGACAAGACTACATATATTTGCTCAAAACCATTATACCCTTTTTAGCCACCTTAAATTGGTTCAGGGTATAAAAACAGCAACAAACTGCCCGCATAATTGACATGTTAGATAAGCATTATACGGTTGCACTGTGATATTAATTAAATTTTAATAAGCACTGACGCTCAGTCACTATGGCAGTCCCGTATAAGTCAGCAATTACAATTATGCTTTGATGACCGTATGACCAGCACTCATTAATTTTTAATTTGTTGAAATAATAATTGCCAAAGCCATATCTAGGGAAACTTCATACAGCCGCTCAATTGGACCGATATATGCCGCATGTGGCATATGAAGCATTAACATTAACACCCCGGAGACATGACTAAGCCCAGGCACAACACACAAAATTAACCTCTTCAATTGACCGACCAGTCATTTGTGTAAAATGAGTGTGTGTATCTCTTTGTTCAAATATGTTTGTGTGTTGACCTTCATGACGTCAAATTCATGAGCCACATGTGTGAAACGGGGGATTGGCAGCATATTGTTGCCCGCATACCCTGTAGGGTATGACTGTCATTTAAATTGTGCAAATTGAAAAACCATACTGTTTGGCCTCATACACCTTTAAATTTAGTATCATATATTAATGTTTGACTACTTAAAGTCCAATGTTAAAAAGAACTTATAATATATATAACAAGTAAGAGGTTCTAGTCGGAGGCTCCCGACTAGGGGATACCCTGAACCCTCTTCTTCCAACAGGCGATTGGTATAAAATGAAAGATACTTGATATATATGTATACTATTCTAGAAGTTTGGCGACTCTAGCTCTTGTTTACCGAAATTGCCCAAAAAACAGGATTTCGAAATCGATTTTTATCGATAACTTGGAAACGGGGTAAGTTATCGATAAAAATCGATATGGACCTACAGCTTAAATTTCTCTAGCTCTTATAGGTTCTAAAATCCTAGCCTTCATACATACGGACAGACAGACAGACGGACATGGATAGATCGACTCGGCTATTGATGCTGATCAAGAATATATATACTTTATGGGGTCGGAGATGTTTCCTTCTGCCTGTTAAATACATTTGCACAAATACATTGCACCCTTTTTACCCATTTTTAATGGGTTCAGGGTATAAAAATAATGTGGCCAGATGTAGATACCAAATTGATATTGAGGTCATATCATGATAAATAAGATAATTTTGGGTTCCATTTTCATATGAATTTTGACTAGAAATAATGTTGCCAGGTTTAGATGCCAAATTGATCTAGAGGTCAAACCAAGAACAAAAAGCAATACTTCATGAAAATCGCTTGAGTTTGGACTGAGTATAGGGGTGGGAAAATTTGACCTATGACTATATAGGATACTTGCATTTTCACATGAATTATAACAAAAAATTATGTTGCCAGATTTATATTCCAAATTGGTCTACAGGTCATACCATGAGCAAAAAGCCAAACTTCGTGCAAATCGGAGGAGATTTGACCGAGTTATGGGGGAGGGAAATGTTGACTTACATATGTCTACATAGAATAATTATGGGTACCATTCTCATATGAATTTTGACTAAAAATCATTTTGCCAGGTTTGGATGCAAAATTGATCTAGAGGTCAAAGCATAAACAAAAGGCAATACTTAATGAAAATCGGATGAGTTTTGACTGAGTTATGGGGGTGGGAAAATTTGACCTATGTCTATATAGGATATTTGTGGGTACAATTTTGACATGAATTTTGACTAAAAAAAATGTTTGCAGATTTAGATACCGAATTGATCTAGAAGTCAAACCATTGACAAAAAGCCAAACTTTATGAAAATCGGTTGAGTTTTGACCGAGTTATGGGGGTGGGAATGTTGACCTATGTCTATATAGGATATTTGTGGGTACAATTTTGACATGAATTTTGACTAAAAAAAATGTTTGCAGATTTAGATACCGAATTGATCTAGAAGTCAAACCATTGACAAAAAGCCAAACTTTATGAAAATCGGTTGAGTTTTGACCGAGTTATGGGGGTGGGAATGTTGACCTATGTCTATATATGTTATTTGTGGGTACCATTTTGACATGAATTTTGACTAAATATAATGTTCCCAGATTTAGATGCCGGATTGATCTATAGGTCAAACCATTAACAAAAAGCCAAACTTTATGAAAATCGGTTCAGTTTTGACCGAGCTATGGGGGTAGGAATGTTGACCTATGTCTGTATACATGTATGTAGGTTATTTGTTGGTACCATTATGACATGAATTTTGACTAAATATAATATTGTCAGATTTAGATGCAAATTTGATCTACAGGTCAAACCATTGACAAAAAGCCAAAGTTTATGAAATTCGGCTAAGTTTTGACCGAATTATGGGGGTAGGAAAGTTTACCTATGTTCTATAGGATATTTGTGGGTACAATTTTGACATGAATTTTGACTAAAAAAATGTTGCCAGACTTAGATGCCGAGTTATTCAAGAAGTCAAACCATTGACAAAAAGCCAAACTTTATGAAAATCGGTTGAGTTTTGACCGAGTTTTGGGGGTGGGAAAGTTGACCTATGTCTATATAGGATATTTGTGGGTACAATTTTGACATGAATTTTGACTAAAAATAATGTTCCCAGATTTAGATGCCGGATTGATCTATAGGTCAAACCATTAACAAATAGCCAAACTTTATGAAAATCGGTTCAGTTTTGACCGAGCTAAGGGGGTAGGAATGTTGACCTATGTTCATATAGGATATTTGTGGGTACAATTTTGACATGAATTTTGACTAAAAAAATGTTGCCAGATTTAGATGCCGAGTTATTCAAGAAGTCAAACCATTGACAAAAAGCCAAACTTTATGAAAATCGGTTGAGTTTTGACCGAGTTTTGGGGGTGGGAAAGTTGACCTATGTCTATATAGGATATTTGTGGGTACAATTTTGACATGAATTTTGACTAAAAAAAATGTTTGCAGATTTAGTCAAACCATTGACAAAAAGCCAAACTTTATGAAAATCGGTTAAGTTTTGACCGAGCTATGGGGGTAGGAATGTTGACCTATGTTCATATAGGATATTTGTGGGTACAATTTTGACATGAATTTTGACTAAAAAAATGTTGCCAGATTTAGATGCCGAGTTATTCAAGAAGTCAAACCATTGACAAAAAGCCAAACTTTATGAAAATCGGTTGAGTTTTGACCGAGTTTTGGGGGTGGGAAAGTTGACCTATGTCTATATAGGATATTTGTGGGTACAATTTTGACATGAATTTTGACTAAAAATAATGTTCCCAGATTTAGATGCCGGATTGATCTATA
Source organism: Drosophila borealis (assembly GCA_035045885.1). NCBI lineage: Eukaryota > Metazoa > Arthropoda > Insecta > Diptera > Drosophilidae > Drosophila > Drosophila borealis. The sequence continues at coordinate 83,946 of JAWNOR010000126.1, read as the reverse complement.
GGTCAAACCATTAACAAATAGCCAAACTTTATGAAAATCGGTTCAGTTTTGACCGAGCTAAGGGGGTAGGAATGTTGACCTATGTTCATATAGGATATTTGTGGGTACAATTTTGACATGAATTTTGACTAAAAAAATGTTGCCAGATTTAGATGCCGAGTTATTCAAGAAGTCAAACCATTGACAAAAAGCCAAACTTTATGAAAATCGGTTGAGTTTTGACCGAGTTTTGGGGGTGGGAAAGTTGACCTATGTCTATATAGGATATTTGTGGGTACAATTTTGACATGAATTTTGACTAAAAAAAATGTTTGCAGATTTAGATACCGAATTGATCTAGAAGTCAAACCATTGACAAAAAGCCAAACTTTATGAAAATCGGTTGAGTTTTGACCGAGTTATGGGGGTGGGAATGTTGACCTATGTCTATATAGGATATTTGTGGGTACAATTTTGACATGACAATTTTGACTAAAAAAATGTTGCCAGATTTAGATGCCGAGTTATTCAAGAAGTCAAACCATTGACAAAAAGCCAAACTTTATGAAAATCGGTTGAGTTTTGACCGAGTTTTGGGGGTGGGAAAGTTGACCTATGTCTATATAGGATATTTGTGGGTACAATTTTGACATGAATTTTGACTAAAAAAAATGTTTGCAGATTTAAATACCGAATTGATCTAGAAGTCAAACCATTGACAAAAAGCCAAACTTTATGAAAATCGGTTGAGTTTTGACCGAGTTATGGGGGTGGGAATGTTGACCTATGTCTATATAGGATATTTGTGGGTACAATTTTGACATGAATTTTGACTAAAAAAAATGTTTGCAGATTTAGATACCGAATTGATCTAGAAGTCAAACCATTGACAAAAAGCCAAACTTTATGAAAATCGGTTGAGTTTTGACCGAGTTATGGGGGTGGGAATGTTGACCTATGTCTATATATGTTATTTGTGGGTACCATTTTGACATGAATTTTGACTAAAAATAATGTTCCCAGATTTAGATGCCGGATTGATCTATAGGTCAAACCATTAACAAAAAGCCAAACTTTTTGAAAATCGGTTCAGTTTTGACCGAGCTATGGGGGTAGGAATGTTGACCTATGTCTGTATACATGTATGTAGGTTATTTGTTGGTACCATTATGACATGAATTTTGACTAAATATAATATTGTCAGATTTAGATGCAAATTTGATCTACAGGTCAAACCATTGACAAAAAGCCAAAGTTTATGAAATTCGGCTAAGTTTTGACCGAATTATGGGGGTGGGAAAGTTTACCTATGTTCTATAGGATATTTGTGGGTACCATTTTGACATGAATTTTGACTAAAAAAATGTTGCCAGATTTAGATGCCGAGTTAATCAAGAAGTCAAACCATTGACAAAAAGCCAAACTTTATGAAAATCGGTTAAGTTTTGACCGAGTTATGGTTGTGGGAAAGTTGACCTATGTTCTATAGGATATTTGTGGGTACCATTTTGACATGAATTTTGACTAAAAGAAAAGTTCCGAGATTTAGATGTCGGATTGATCTAGAGGTCAAACCATTAACAAAAACCCAAAGTTAATGAAAATCGGTTGAGTTTTGACCGAGCTATGGGGGTGGGAATGTTGACCTATGTCTATATAGGTTATTTGTGGGTACCATTTCTACATGAATTCTGACTAAAAATACTGTTCCCAGATTTAGATGCCGAAATTATCTAGAGGTCAAACCATGAGCAAAAAGCCAAACTTCGTGAAAATCAGAGGAGATTTGACCGAGTTATGGGGGTGGGAAATGTAGACCTATGACTGTATAGGATATTTGAGGGTAGCATTTTCACATGAATTATGACAAAAAATAATGTTACCAGATTTAGATGCCAAATTGTTTAAGAGGTCATACCATGAGCAAAAAGCCAAACTTTATGAAAATCGGTTGAGTTTTGACCGAGTTTTGGGGGTGGGAAAGTTGACCTATGTCTATATAGGATATTTGTGGGTACAATTTTGACATGAATTTTGACTAAAAAAAATGTTTGCAGATTTAGATACCGAATTGATCTAGAAGTCAAACCATTGACAAAAAGCCAAACTTTATGAAAATCGGTTGAGTTTTGACCGAGTTATGGGGGTGGGAATGTTGACCTATGTCTATATAGGATATTTGTGGGTACAATTTTGACATGACAATTTTGACTAAAAAAATGTTGCCAGATTTAGATGCCGAGTTATTCAAGAAGTCAAACCATTGACAAAAAGCCAAACTTTATTAAAATCGGTTGAGTTTTGACCGAGTTTTGGGGGTGGGAAAGTTGACCTATGTCTATATAGGATATTTGTGGGTACAATTTTGACATGAATTTTGACTAAAAAAAATGTTTGCAGATTTAGATACCGAATTGATCTAGAAGTCAAACCATTGACAAAAAGCCAAACTTTATGAAAATCGGTTGAGTTTTGACCGAGTTATGGGGGTGGGAATGTTGACCTATGTCTATATATGTTATTTGTGGGTACCATTTTGACATGAATTTTGACTAAAAATAATGTTCCCAGATTTAGATGCCGGATTGATCTATAGGTCAAACCATTAACAAAAAGCCAAACTTTATGAAAATCGGTTCAGTTTTGACCGAGCTATGGGGGTAGGAATGTTGACCTATGTCTGTATACATGTATGTAGGTTATTTGTTGGTAGCATTATGACATGAATTTTGACTAAATATAATATTGTCAGATTTAGATGCAAATTTGATCTACAGGTCAAACCATTGACAAAAAGCCAAAGTTTATGAAATTCGGCTAAGTTTTGACCGAATTATGGGGGTGGGAAAGTTTACCTATGTTCTATAGGATATTTGTGGGTACCATTTTGACATGAATTTTGACTAAAAATAATGTTCCCAGATTTAGATGCCGGATTGATCTATAGGTCAAACCATTAACAAATAGCCAAACTTTATAAAAATCGGTTCAGTTTTGACCGAGCTAAGGGGGTAGGAATGTTGACCTATGTTCATATAGGATATTTGTGGGTACAATTTTGACATGAATTTTGACTAAAAAAATGTTGCCAGATTTAGATGCCGAGTTATTCAAGAAGTCAAACCATTGACAAAAAGCCAAACTTTATGAAAATCGGTTGAGTTTTGACCGAGTTTTGGGGGTGGGAAAGTTGACCTATGTCTATATAGGATATTTGTGGGTACAATTTTGACATGAATTTTGACTAAAAAAAATGTTTGCAGATTTAGTCAAACCATTGACAAAAAGCCAAACTTTATGAAAATCGGTTAAGTTTTGACCGAGCTATGGGGGTAGGAATGTTGACCTATGTTCATATAGGATATTTGTGGGTACAATTTTGACATGAATTTTGACTAAAAAAATGTTGCCAGATTTAGATGCCGAGTTATTCAAGAAGTCAAACCATTGACAAAAAGCCAAACTTTATGAAAATCGGTTGAGTTTTGACCGAGTTTTGGGGGTGGGAAAGTTGACCTATGCCTATATAGGATATTTGTGGGTACAATTTTGACATGAATTTTGACTAAAAATAATGTTCCCAGATTTAGATGCCGGATTGATCTATAGGTCAAACCATTAACAAATAGCCAAACTTTATGAAAATCGGTTCAGTTTTGACCGAGCTAAGGGGGTAGGAATGTTGACCTATGTTCATATAGGATATTTGTGGGTACAATTTTGACATGAATTTTGACTAAAAAAATGTTGCCAGATTTAGATGCCGAGTTATTCAAGAAGTCAAACCATTGACAAAAAGCCAAACTTTATGAAAATCGGTTGAGTTTTGACCGAGTTTTGGGGGTGGGAAAGTTGACCTATGTCTATATAGGATATTTGTGGGTACAATTTTGACATGAATTTTGACTAAAAAAAATGTTTGCAGATTTAGATACCGAATTGATCTAGAAGTCAAACCATTGACAAAAAGCCAAACTTTATGAAAATCGGTTGAGTTTTGACCGAGTTATGGGGGTGGGAATGTTGACCTATGTCTATATAGGATATTTGTGGGTACAATTTTGACATGACAATTTTGACTAAAAAAATGTTGCCAGATTTAGATGCCGAGTTATTCAAGAAGTCAAACCATTGACAAAAAGCCAAACTTTATGAAAATCGGTTGAGTTTTGACCGAGTTTTGGGGGTGGGAAAGTTGACCTATGTCTATATAGGATATTTGTGGGTACAATTTTGACATGAATTTTGACTAAAAAAAATGTTTGCAGATTTAGATACCGAATTGATCTAGAAGTCAAACCATTGACAAAAAGCCAAACTTTATGAAAATCGGTTGAGTTTTGACCGAGTTATGGGGGTGGGAATGTTGACCTATGTCTATATAGGATATTTGTGGGTACAATTTTGACATGAATTTTGACTAAAAAAAATGTTTGCAGATTTAGATACCGAATTGATCTAGAAGTCAAACCATTGACAAAAAGCCAAACTTTATGAAAATCGGTTGAGTTTTGACCGAGTTATGGGGGTGGGAATGTTGACCTATGTCTATATATGTTATTTGTGGGTACCATTTTGACATGAATTTTGACTAAAAATAATGTTCCTAGATTTAGATGCGATTGATCTATAGGTCAAACCATTAACAAAAAGCCAAACTTTTTGAAAATCGGTTGAGTTTTGACCGAGCTATGGGGGTAGGAATGTTGACCTATGTCTGTATACATGTATGTAGGTTATTTGTTGGTACCATTATGACATGAATTTTGACTAAATATAATATTGTCAGATTTAGATGCAAATTTGATCTACAGGTCAAACCATTGACAAAAAGCCAAAGTTTATGAAATTCGGCTAAGTTTTGACCGAATTATGGGGGTGGGAAAGTTTACCTATGTTCTATAGGATATTTGTGGGTACCATTTTGACATGAATTTTGACTAAAAAAATGTTGCCAGATTTAGATGCCGAGTTAATCAAGAAGTCAAACCATTGACAAAAAGCCAAACTTTATGAAAATCGGTTAAGTTTTGACCGAGTTATGGTTGTGGGAAAGTTGACCTATGTTCTATAGGATATTTGTGGGTACCATTTTGACATGAATTTTGACTAAAAGAAAAGTTCCCAGATTTAGATGTCGGATTGATCTAGAGGTCAAACCATTAACAAAAACCCAAAGTTAATGAAAATCGGTTGAGTTTTGACCGAGCTATGGGGGTGGGAATGTTGACCTATGTCTATATAGGTTATTTGTGGGTACCATTTCTACATGAATTCTGACTAAAAATACTGTTCCCAGATTTAGATGCCGAAATTATCTAGAGGTCAAACCATGAGCAAAAAGCCAAACTTCGTGAAAATCAGAGGAGATTTGACCGAGTTATGGGGGTGGGAAATGTAGACCTATGACTGTATAGGATATTTGAGGGTAGCATTTTCACATGAATTATGACAAAAAATAATGTTACCAGATTTAGATGCCAAATTGTTTAAGAGGTCATACCATGAGCAAAAAGCCAAACTTTATGAAAATCGGTTGAGTTTTGACCGAGTTTTGGGGGTGGGAAAGTTGACCTATGTCTATATAGGATATTTGTGGGTACAATTTTGACATGAATTTTGACTAAAAAAAATGTTTGCAGATTTAGATACCGAATTGATCTAGAAGTCAAACCATTGACAAAAAGCCAAACTTTATGAAAATCGGTTGAGTTTTGACCGAGTTATGGGGGTGGGAATGTTGACCTATGTCTATATAGGATATTTGTGGGTACAATTTTGACATGAATTTTGACTAAAAAAAATGTTTGCAGATTTAGATACCGAATTGATCTAGAAGTCAAACCATTGACAAAAAGCCAAACTTTATGAAAATCGGTTGAGTTTTGACCGAGTTATGGGGGTGGGAATGTTGACCTATGTCTATATATGTTATTTGTGGGTACCATTTTGACATGAATTTTGACTAAAAATAATGTTCCCAGATTTAGATGCCGGATTGATCTATAGGTCAAACCATTAACAAAAAGCCAAACTTTATGAAAATCGGTTCAGTTTTGAACGAGCTATGGGGGTAGGAATGTTGACCTATGTCTGTATACATGTATGTAGGTTATTTGTTGGTACCATTATGACATGAATTTTGACTAAATATAATATTGTCAGATTTAGTTGCAAATTTGATCTACAGGTCAAACCATTGACAAAAAGCCAAAGTTTATGAAATTCGGCTAAGTTTTGACCGAATTATGGGGTTGGGAAAGTTTACCTATGTTCTATAGGATATTTGTGGGTACCATTTTGACATGAATTTTGACTAAAAAAATGTTGCCAGATTTAGATGCCGAGTTAATCAAGAAGTCAAACCATTGACAAAAAGCCAAACTTTATGAAAATCGGTTAAGTTTTGACCGAGCTATGGGGGTAGGAATGTTGACCTATGTTCATATAGGATATTTGTGGGTACAATTTTGACATGAATTTTGACTAAAAAAATGTTGCCAGATTTAGATGCCGAGTTATTCAAGAAGTCAAACCATTGACAAAAAGCCAAACTTTATGAAAATCGGTTGAGTTTTGACCGAGTTTTGGGGGTGGGAAAGTTGACCTATGTCTATATAGGATATTTGTGGGTACAATTTTGACATGAATTTTGACTAAAAATAATGTTCCCAGATTTAGATGCCGGATTGATCTATAGGTCAAACCATTAACAAATAGCCAAACTTTATGAAAATCGGTTCAGTTTTGACCGAGCTAAGGGGGTAGGAATGTTGACCTATGGTCATATAGGATATTTGTGGGTACAATTTTGACATGAATTTTGACTAAAAAAATGTTGCCAGATTTAGATGCCGAGTTATTCAAGAAGTCAAACCATTGACAAAAAGCCAAACTTTATGAAAATCGGTTGAGTTTTGACCGAGTTTTGGGGGTGGGAAAGTTGACCTATGTCTATATAGGATATTTGTGGGTACAATTTTGACATGAATTTTGACTAAAAAAATGTTGCCAGATTTAGATGCCGAGTTATTCAAGAAGTCAAACCATTGACAAAAAGCCAAAGTTTATGAAATTCGGCTAAGTTTTGACCGAATTATGGGGGTGGGAAAGTTTACCTATGTTCTATAGGATATTTGTGGGTACCATTTTGACATGAATTTTGACTAAAAAAAATGTTGCCAGATTTAGATGCCGAGTTATTCAAGAAGTCAAAGCATTGACAAAAAGCCAAACTTTATGAAAATCGGTTGAGTTTTGACCGAATTATGGGGGTTGGAAAGTTTACCTATGTTCTATAGGATATTTGTGGGTACCATTTTGACATGAATTTTGACTAAAAAAAATGTTGCCAGATTTAGATGCCGAGTTAATCAAGAAGTCAAACCATTGACAAAAAGCCAAACTTTATGAAAATCGGTTCAGTTTTGACCGAGTTATGGGGGTGGGAATGTTGACCTAAGTCTATATAGGTTATTTGTGGGTACAATTTTGACATGAATTTTAACTAAAAATACTGTTCCCAGATTTAGATGCCGAAATGATCTAGAGGTCAAACCATGAGCAAAAAGCCAAACTTCGTGAAAATCAGAGGAGATTTGACCGAGTTATGGGGGTGGGAAATGTAGACCTATGACTGTATAGGATTTTTGAGGGTAGCATTTTTACATGAATTATGACAAAAAATAATGTTACCAGATTTAGATGCCAAATTGTTTAAGAGGTCATACCATGAGCAAAAAGCCAAACTTCGTGCAAATCAGAGGAGATTTGACCGAGTTATGGGGGAGGGAAATGTTGACTTACATATGTCTATATAGAATAATTATGGGTACCATTCTCATATGAATTTTGACTAAAAATAATTTTGCCAGGTTTGGATGCAAAATTGATCTAGAGGTCAAAGCATAAACAAAAAGCAGTACTTTATGAAAATCGGTTGAGTTTTGACCGAGTTATGGGGGTGGGAATGTTGACCTATGTCTATATATGTTATTTGTGGGTACCATTTCTACATGAATTCTGACTAAAAATACTGTTCCCAGATTTAGATGCCGAAATTATCTAGAGGTCAAACCATGAGCAAAAAGCCAAACTTCGTGAAAATCAGAGGAGATTTGACCGAGTTATGGGGGTGGGAAATGTAGACCTATGACTGTATAGGATATTTGAGGGTAGCATTTTCACATGAATTATGACAAAAAATAATGTTACCAGATTTAGATGCCAAATTGTTTAAGAGGTCATACCATGAGCAAAAAGCCAAACTTCGTGCAAATCAGAGGAGATTTGACCGAGTTATGGGGGAGGGAAATGTTGACTTACATATGTCTATATAGAATAATTATGGGTACCATTCTCATATGAATTTTGACTAAAAATAATTTTGCCAGGCTTGGATGCAATTGATCTAGAGGTCAAAGCATAAACAAAAAGCAGTACTTTATGAAAATCGGTTGAGTTTTGACCGAGTTATGGGGGGTGGGAAAGTTGACCTATGTTCATATAGGATATTTGTGGGTACCATTTTGACATGAATTTTGACTAAAAGAAAAGTTCCCAGATTTAGATGTCGGATTGATCTAGAGGTCAAACCATTAACAAAAACCCAAAGTTAATGAAAATCGGTTGAGTTTTGACCGAGCTATGGGGGTGGGAATGTTGACCTATGTCTATATATGTTTTTTGTGGGTACCATTTCTACATGAATTCTGACTAAAAATACTGTTCCCAGATTTAGATGCCGAAATTATCTAGAGGTCAAACCATGAGCAAAAAGCCAAACTTCGTGAAAATCAGAGGAGATTTGACCGAGTTATGGGGGTGGGAAATGTAGACCTATGACTGTATAGGATATTTGAGGGTAGCATTTTCACATGAATTATGACAAAAAATAATGTTACCAGATTTAGATGCCAAATTGTTTAAGAGGTCATACCATGAGCAAAAAGCCAAACTTCGTGCAAATCAGAGGAGATTTGACCGAGTTATGGGGGAGGGAAATGTTGACTTACATATGTCTATATAGAATAATTATGGGTACCATTCTCATATGAATTTTGACTAAAAATAATTTTGCCAGGCTTGGATGCAAAATTGATCCAGAGGTCAAAGCATAAACAAAAAGCCAAACTTTATGAAAATCGGTTGAGTTTTGACCGAGTTTTGGGGGTGGGAAAGTTGACCCATGTCTATATAGGATATTTGTGGGTACAATTTTGACATGAATTTTGACTAAAAAAAATGTTTGCAGATTTAGATGCCGAATTGATCTAGAAGTCAAACCATTGACAAAAAGCCAAACTTTATGAAAATCGGTTGAGTTTTGACCGAGTTTTGGGGGTGGGAAAGTTGACCCATGTCTATATAGGATATTTGTGGGTACAATTTTGACATGAATTTTGACTAAAAAAAATGTTTGCAGATTTAGATGCCGAATTGATCTAGAAGTCAAACCATTGACAAAAAGCCAAACTTTATGAAAATCGGTTGAGTTTTGACCGAGTTATGGGGGGTGGGAAAGTTGACCTATGTTCATATAGGATATTTGTGGGTACCATTTTGACATGAATTTTGACTAAAAGAAAAGTTCCCAGATTTAGATGCCGGATTGATCTATAGGTCAAACCATTAACAAAAAGCCAAACTTTATGAAAATCGGTTCAGTTTTGACCGAGCTATGGGGGTAGGAATGTTGACCTATGTCTGTATACACATATGTATGTAGGTTATTTGTTGGTACCATTTCTACATGAATTCTGACTAAAAATACTGTTCCCAGATTTAGATGCCGAAATGATCTAGAGGTCAAACCATGAGCAAAAAGCCAAACTTCGTGCAAATCAGAGGAGATTTGACCGAGTTATGGGGGTGGGAAATGTTGACCTATGACTATATAGGATATTTGAGGGTAGCATTTTCACATGAATTATGACAAAAAATAATGTTACCAGATTTAGATGCCAAATTGTTTAAGAGGCCATACCATGAGCAAAAAGCCAAACTTCGTGCAAATCAGAGGAGATTTGACCGAGTTATGGGGGAGGAAATGTTGACTTACATATGTCTATATAGAATAATTATGGGTACCATTCTCATATGAATTTTGACTAAAAATAATTTTGCCAGGCTTGGATGCAATTGATCTAGAGGTCAAAGCATAAACAAAAAGCAGTACTTTATGAAAATCGGTTGAGTTTTGACCGAGTTATGGGGGTGGGAAAGTTGACCTATGTTCATATAGGATATTTGTGGGTACCATTTTGACATGAATTTTGACTAAAAGAAAAGTTCCCAGATTTAGATGTCGGATTGATCTAGAGGTCAAACCATTAACAAAAACCCAAAGTTAATGAAAATCGGTTGAGTTTTGACCGAGTTTTGGGGGTGGGAAAGTTGACCTATGTCTATATAGGATATTTGTGGGTACAATTTTGACATGAATTTTGACTAAAAAAATGTTGCCAGATTTAGATGCCGAGTTATTCAAGAAGTCAAACCATTGACAAAAAGCCAAACTTTATGAAAATCGGTTGAGTTTTGACCGAGTTTTGGGGGTGGGAAAGTTGACCTATGTCTATATAGGATATATGTGGGTACAATTTTGACATGAATTTTGACTAAAAAAATGTTGCCAGATTTAGATGCCGAGTTATTCAAGAAGTCAAACCATTGACAAAAAGCCAAAGTTTATGAAATTCGGCTAAGTTTTGACCGAATTATGGGGGTGGGAAAGTTTACCTATGTTCTATAGGATATTTGTGGGTACCATTTTGACATGAATTTTGACTAAAAAAAATGTTGCCAGATTTAGATGCCGAGTTATTCAAGAAGTCAAACCATTGACAAAAAGCCAAACTTTATGAAAATCGGTTGAGTTTTGACCGAGTTTTGGGGGTGGGAAAGTTGACCCATGTCTATATAGGATATTTGTGGGTACAATTTTGACATGAATTTTGACTAAAAAAAATGTTTGCAGATTTAGATGCCGAATTGATCTAGAAGTCAAACCATTGACAAAAAGCCAAACTTTATGAAAATCGGTTGAGTTTTGACCGAGTTATGGGGGGTGGGAAAGTTGACCTATGTTCATATAGGATATTTGTGGGTACCATTTTGACATGAATTTTGACTAAAAGAAAAGTTCCCAGATTTAGATGCCGGATTGATCTATAGGTCAAACCATTAACAAAAAGCCAAACTTTATGAAAATCGGTTCAGTTTTGACCGAGCTATGGGGGTAGGAATGTTGACCTATGTCTGTATACACATATGTATGTAGGTTATTTGTTGGTACCATTTCTACATGAATTCTGACTAAAAATACTGTTCCCAGATTTAGATGCCGAAATGATCTAGAGGTCAAACCATGAGCAAAAAGCCAAACTTCGTGCAAATCAGAGGAGATTTGACCGAGTTATGGGGGTGGGAAATGTTGACCTATGACTATATAGGATATTTGAGGGTAGCATTTTCACATGAATTATGACAAAAAATAATGTTACCAGATTTAGATGCCAAATTGTTTAAGAGGCCATACCATGAGCAAAAAGCCAAACTTCGTGCAAATCAGAGGAGATTTGACCGAGTTATGGGGGAGGGAAATGTTGACTTACATATGTCTATATAGAATAATTATGGGTACCATTCTCATATGAATTTTGACTAAAAATAATTTTGCCAGGCTTGGATGCAATTGATCTAGAGGTCAAAGCATAAACAAAAAGCAGTACTTTATGAAAATCGGTTGAGTTTTGACCGAGTTATGGGGGGTGGGAAAGTTGACCTATGTTCATATAGGATATTTGTGGGTACCATTTTGACATGAATTTTGACTAAAAGAAAAGTTCCCAGATTTAGATGTCGGATTGATCTAGAGGTCAAACCATTAACAAAAACCCAAAGTTAATGAAAATCGGTTGAGTTTTGACCGAGTTTTGGGGGTGGGAAAGTTGACCTATGTCTATATAGGATATTTGTGGGTACAATTTTGACATGAATTTTGACTAAAAAAATGTTGCCAGATTTAGATGCCGAGTTATTCAAGAAGTCAAACCATTGACAAAAAGCCAAACTTTATGAAAATCGGTTGAGTTTTGACCGAGTTTTGGGGGTGGGAAAGTTGACCTATGTCTATATAGGATATTTGTGGGTACAATTTTGACATGAATTTTGACTAAAAAAATGTTGCCAGATTTAGATGCCGAGTTATTCAAGAAGTCAAACCATTGACAAAAAGCCAAAGTTTATGAAATTCGGCTAAGTTTTGACCGAATTATGGGGGTGGGAAAGTTTACCTATGTTCTATAGGATATTTGTGGGTACCATTTTGACATGAATTTTGACTAAAAAAAATGTTGCCAGATTTAGATGCCGAGTTATTCAAGAAGTCAAACCATTGACAAAAAGCCAAACTTTATGAAAATCGGTTGAGTTTTGACCGAATTATGGGGGTTGGAAAGTTTACCTATGTTCTATAGGATATTTGTGGGTACCATTTTGACATGAATTTTGACTAAAAAAAATGTTGCCAGATTTAGATGCCGAGTTAATCAAGAAGTCAAACCATTGACAAAAAGCCAAACTTTATGAAAATCGGTTCAGTTTTGACCGAGTTATGGGGGTGGGAATGTTGACCTAAGTCTATATAGGTTATTTGTGGGTACAATTTTGACATGAATTTTAACTAAAAATACTGTTCCCAGATTTAGATGCCGAAATGATCTAGAGGTCAAACCATGAGCAAAAAGCCAAACTTCGTGAAAATCAGAGGAGATTTGACCGAGTTATGGGGGTGGGAAATGTAGACCTATGACTGTATAGGATTTTTGAGGGTAGCATTTTTACATGAATTATGACAAAAAATAATGTTACCAGATTTAGATGCCAAATTGTTTAAGAGGTCATACCATGAGCAAAAAGCCAAACTTCGTGCAAATCAGAGGAGATTTGACCGAGTTATGGGGGAGGGAAATGTTGACTTACATATGTCTATATAGAATAATTATGGGTACCATTCTCATATGAATTTTGACTAAAAATAATTTTGCCAGGTTTGGATGCAAAATTGATCTAGAGGTCAAAGCATAAACAAAAAGCAGTACTTTATGAAAATCGGTTGAGTTTTGACCGAGTTATGGGGGTGGGAATGTTGACCTATGTCTATATATGTTATTTGTGGGTACCATTTCTACATGAATTCTGACTAAAAATACTGTTCCCAGATTTAGATGCCGAAATTATCTAGAGGTCAAACCATGAGCAAAAAGCCAAACTTCGTGAAAATCAGAGGAGATTTGACCGAGTTATGGGGGTGGGAAATGTAGACCTATGACTGTATAGGATATTTGAGGGTAGCATTTTCACATGAATTATGACAAAAAATAATGTTACCAGATTTAGATGCCAAATTGTTTAAGAGGTCATACCATGAGCAAAAAGCCAAACTTCGTGCAAATCAGAGGAGATTTGACCGAGTTATGGGGGAGGGAAATGTTGACTTACATATGTCTATATAGAATAATTATGGGTACCATTCTCATATGAATTTTGACTAAAAATAATTTTGCCAGGCTTGGATGCAATTGATCTAGAGGTCAAAGCATAAACAAAAAGCAGTACTTTATGAAAATCGGTTGAGTTTTGACCGAGTTATGGGGGGTGGGAAAGTTGACCTATGTTCATATAGGATATTTGTGGGTACCATTTTGACATGAATTTTGACTAAAAGAAAAGTTCCCAGATTTAGATGTCGGATTGATCTAGAGGTCAAACCATTAACAAAAACCCAAAGTTAATGAAAATCGGTTGAGTTTTGACCGAGCTATGGGGGTGGGAATGTTGACCTATGTCTATATATGTTATTTGTGGGTACCATTTCTACATGAATTCTGACTAAAAATACTGTTCCCAGATTTAGATGCCGAAATTATCTAGAGGTCAAACCATGAGCAAAAAGCCAAACTTCGTGAAAATCAGAGGAGATTTGACCGAGTTATGGGGGTGGGAAATGTAGACCTATGACTGTATAGGATATTTGAGGGTAGCATTTTCACATGAATTATGACAAAAAATAATGTTACCAGATTTAGATGCCAAATTGTTTAAGAGGTCATACCATGAGCAAAAAGCCAAACTTCGTGCAAATCAGAGGAGATTTGACCGAGTTATGGGGGAGGGAAATGTTGACTTACATATGTCTATATAGAATAATTATGGGTACCATTCTCATATGAATTTTGACTAAAAATAATTTTGCCAGGTTTGGATGCAAAATTGATCTAGAGGTCAAAGCATAAACAAAAAGCCAAACTTTATGAAAATCGGTTGAGTTTTGACCGAGTTTTGGGGGTGGGAAAGTTGACCCATGTCTATATAGGATATTTGTGGGTACAATTTTGACATGAATTTTGACTAAAAAAAATGTTTGCAGATTTAGATGCCGAATTGATCTAGAAGTCAAACCATTGACAAAAAGCCAAACTTTATGAAAATCGGTTGAGTTTTGACCGAGTTATGGGGGTGGGAATGTTGACCTATGTCTATATATGTTATTTATGGGTACCTTTTTGACATGAATTTTAACTTAAAATAATGTTCCCAGATTTAGATGCCGGATTGATCTATAGGTCAAACCATTAACAAAAAGCCAAACTTTATGAAAATCGGTTCAGTTTTGACCGAGCTATGGGGGTAGGAATGTTGACCTATGTCTGTATACACATATGTATGTAGGTTATTTGTTGGTACCATTTCTACATGAATTCTGACTAAAAATACTGTTCCCAGATTTAGATGCCGAAATGATCTAGAGGTCAAACCATGAGCAAAAAGCCAAACTTCGTGCAAATCAGAGGAGATTTGACCGAGTTTTGGGGGTGGGAAATGTTGACCTATGACTATATAGGATATTTGAGGGTAGCATTTTCACATGAATTATGACAAAAAATAATGTTACCAGATTTAGATGCCAAATTGTTTAAGAGGCCATACCATGAGCAAAAAGCCAAACTTCGTGCAAATCAGAGGAGATTTGACCGAGTTATGGGGGAGGGAAATGTTGACTTACATATGTCTATATAGAATAATTATGGGTACCATTCTCATATGAATTTTGACTAAAAATAATTTTGCCAGGCTTGGATGCAATTGATCTAGAGGTCAAAGCATAAACAAAAAGCAGTACTTTATGAAAATCGGTTGAGTTTTGACCGAGTTATGGGGGGTGGGAAAGTTGACCTATGTTCATATAGGATATTTGTGGGTACCATTTTGACATGAATTTTGACTAAAAGAAAAGTTCCCAGATTTAGATGTCGGATTGATCTAGAGGTCAAACCATTAACAAAAACCCAAAGTTAATGAAAATCGGTTGAGTTTTGACCGAGCTATGGGGGTGGGAATGTTGACCTATGTCTATATAGGTTATTTGTGGGTACCATTTCTACATGAATTCTGACTAAAAATACTGTTCCCAGATTTAGATGCCGAAATGATCTAGAGCTCAAACCATGAGCAAAAAGCCAAACTTCGTGAAAATCAGAGGAGATTTGACCGAGTTATGGGGGTGGGAAATGTAGACCTATGACTATATAGGATATTTGAGGGTAGCATTTTCACATGAATTATGACAAAAAATAATGTTACCAGATTTAGATGCCAAATTGTTTAAGAGGCCATACCAATAATGTTGACTTACATATGTCTATATAGAATAATTATGGGTACCATTCTCATATGAATTTTGACTAAAAATAATTTTGCCAGGTTTGGATGCAAAATTGATCTAGAGGTCAAAGCATAAACAAAAAGCCAAACTTTATGAAAATCGGTTGAGTTTTGACCGAGTTTTGGGGGTGGGAAAGTTGACCCATGTCTATATAGGATATTTGTGGGTACAATTTTGACATGAATTTTGACTAAAAAAAATGTTTGCAGATTTAGATGCCGAATTGATCTAGAAGTCAAACCATTGACAAAAAGCCAAACTTTATGAAAATCGGTTGAGTTTTGACCGAGTTATGGGGGTGGGAATGTTGACCTATGTCTATATATGTTATTTATGGGTACCTTTTTGACATGAATTTTAACTAAAAATAATGTTCCCAGATTTAGATGCCGGATTGATCTATAGGTCAAACCATGAGCAAAAAGCCAAACTTCGTGAAAATCAGAGGAGATTTGACCGAGTTATGGGGGTGGGAAATGTTGACCTATGACTATATAGGATATTTGAGGGTAGCATTTTCACATGAATTATGACAAAAAATAATGTTACCAGATTTAGATGCCAAATTGTTTAAGAGGCCATACCATGAGCAAAAAGCCAAACTTCGTGCAAATCAGAGGAGATTTGACCGAGTTATGGGGGAGGGAAATGTTGACTTACATATGTCTATATAGAATAATTATGGGTGCCATTCTCATATGAATTTTGACTAAAAATAATTTTGCCAGGCTTGGATGCAATTGATCTAGAGGTCAAAGCATAAACAAAAAGCAGTACTTTATGAAAATCGGTTGAGTTTTGACCGAGTTATGGGGGGTGGGAAAGTTGACCTATGTTCATATAGGATATTTGTGGGTACCATTGTGACATGAATTTTGACTAAATATAATGTTGTCATATTTAGATGCAAATTTCATCAAGAGGTCAAAGCATTAACAAAAAGCCAAACTTTATGAAAATCGGTTGAGTTTTGACCGAGTTTTGGGGGTGGGAAAGTTGACCTATGTCTATATAGGATATTTGCGGGTACAATTTTGACATGAATTTTAACTAAAAATAATGTTCCCAGATTTAGATGCCGGATTGATCTATAGGTCATTTGACATGAATTTTGACTAAAAAAAATGTTTGCAGATTTAGATGCCGAATTGATCTAGAAGTCAAACCATTGACAAAAAGCCAAACTTTATGAAAATCGGTTGAGTTTTGACCGAGCTATGGGGGTAGGAATGTTGACCTATGTCTGTTACATGTATGTAGGTTATTTGTTGGTACCATTTCTACATGAATTCTGACTAAAAATACTGTTCCCAGATTTAGATGCCGAAATGATCTAGAGGTCAAACCATGAGCAAAAAGCCAAACTTCGTGAAAATCAGAGGAGATTTGACCGAGTTATGGGGGTGGGAAATGTAGACCTATGACTGTATAGGATATTTGAGGGTAGCATTTTCACATGAATTATGACAAAAAATAATGTTACCAGATTTAGATGCCAAATTGTTTAAGAGGTCATACCATGAGCAAAAAGCCAAACTTCGTGCAAATCAGAGGAGATTTGACCGAGTTATGGGGGAGGGAAATGTTGACTTACATATGTCTATATAGAATAATTATGGGTACCATTCTCATATGAATTTTGACTAAAAATAATTTTGCCAGGTTTGGATGCAAAATTGATCTAGAGGTCAAAGCATAAACAAAAAGCAGTACTTTATGAAAATCGGTTGAGTTTTGACCGAGTTATGGGGGTGGGAAAGTTGACCTATGTTCATATAGGATATTTGTGGGTACCATTTTGACATGAATTTTGACTAAATATAATGTTGTCATATTTAGATGCAAATTTCATCTAGAGGTCAAGGCATTAATAAAAAGCCAAACTTTATGAAAATCGGTTGAGTTTTGACCGAGTTTTGGGGGTGGGAAAGTTGACCCATGTCTATATAGGATATTTGTGGGTACAATTTTGACATGAATTTTGACTTAAAAAAATGTTTGCAGATTTAGATGCCGAATTGATCTAGAAGTCAAGCCATTGACAAAAAGCCAAATTTTATGAAAATCGGTTGAGTTTTGACCGAGTTATGGGGGTGGGAATGTTGACCTATGTCTATATATGTTATTTGTGGGTACTATTTTGACATGAATTTTAACTAAAAATAATGTTCCCAGATTTAGATGCCGGATTGATCTATAGGTCAAACCATTAACAAAAAGCCAAACTTTATGAAAATCGGTTCAGTTTTGACCGAGCTATGAGGGTAGGAATGTTGGCCTATGTCTGTATACATGTATGTAGGTTATTTGTAGGTACCATTTCTACATGAATTCTGACTAAAAATACTGTTCCCAGATTTAGATGCCGAAATGATCTAGTGGTCAAACCATGAGCAAAAAGCCAAACTTCGTGCAAATCAGAGGAGATTTGACCGAGTTATGGGGGTGGGAAATGTTGACCTATGCCTATATAGGATATTTGAGGGTAGCATTTTCACATGAATTATGACAAAAAATAATGTTACCAGATTTAGATGCCAAATTGTTTAAGAGGCCATACCATGAGCAAAAAGCCAAACTTCGTGCAAATCAGAGGAGATTTGACCGAGTTATGGGGGAGGGAAATGTTGACTTACATATGTCTATATAGAATAATTATGGGTACCATTCTCATATGAATTTTGACTAAAAATAATTTTGCCAGGCTTGGATGCAATTGATCTAGAGGTCAAAGCATAAACAAAAAGCAGTACTTTATGAAAATCGGTTGAGTTTTGACCGAGTTATGGGGGGTGGGAAAGTTGACCTATGTTCATATAGGATATTTGTGGGTACCATTTTGACATGAATTTTGACTAAATATAATGTTGTCATATTTAGATGCAAATTTCATCTAGAGGTCAAAGCATTAACAGAAAGCCAAAGTTAATGAAAATCGGTTGAGTTTTGACCGAGCTATGGGGGTGGGAATGTTGACCTATGTCTATATAGGTTATTTGTGGGTACCATTTCTACATGAATTCTGACTAAAAATACTGTTCCCAGATTTAGATGCCGAAATGATCTAGAGGTCAAACCATGAGCAAAAAGCCAAACTTCGTGCAAATTAGAGGAGATTTGACCGAGTTAGGGGGAGGGAAATGTTGACTTACATATGTCTATATAGAATAATTATGGGTACCATTCTCATATGAATTTTGACTAAAAATAATTTTGCCAGGCTTGGATGCAATTGATCTAGAGGTCAAAGCATAAACAAAAAGCAGTACTTTATGAAAATCGGTTGAGTTTTGACCGAGCTATGGGGGTAGGAATGTTGACCTATGTCTGTATACATGTATGTAGGTTATTTGTTGGTACCATTATGACATGAATTTTGACTAAATATAATATTGTCAGATTTAGATGCAAATTTGATCTACAGGTCAAACCATTGACAAAAAGCCAAACTTTATGAAAATCGGTTCAGTTTTGACCGAGCTATGGGGGTAGGAATGTTGACCTATGTCTGTATACATGTATGTAGGTTATTTGTTGGTACCATTTCTACATGAATTCTGACTAAAAATACTGTTCCCAGATTTAGATGCCGAAATGATCTAGAGGTCAAACCATGAGCAAAAAGCCAAACTTCGTGAAAATCAGAGGAGATTTGACCGAGTTATGGGGGTGGGAAATGTTGACCTATGACTATATAGGATATTTGAGGGTAGCATTTTCACATGAATTATGACAAAAAATAATGTTACCAGATTTAGATGCCAAATTGTTTAAGAGGCCATACCATGAGCAAAAAGCCAAACTTCGTGCAAATCAGAGGAGATTTGACCGAGTTATGGGGGAGGGAAATGTTGACTTACATATGTCTATATAGAATAATTATGGGTACCATTCTCATATGAATTTTGACTACAAATAATTTTGCCAGGCTTGGATGCAATTGATCTAGAGGTCAAAGCATAAACAAAAAGCAGTACTTTATGAAAATCGGTTGAGTTTTGACCGAGTTATGGGGGGTGGGAAAGTTGACCTATGTTCATATAGGATATTTGTGGGTACCATTTTGACATGAATTTTGACTAAAAGAAGAGTTCCCAGATTTAGATGTCGGATTGATCTAGAGGTCAAACCATTAACAAAAACCCAAAGTTAATGAAAATCGGTTGAGTTTTGACCGAGCTATGGGGGTGGGAATGTTGACCTATGTCTATATATGTTATTTGTGGGTACCATTTTGACATGCATTTTAACTAAAAATAAAGTTCCCAGATTTAGATGCCGGATTGATCTATAGGTCAAACCATTAACAAAAAGCCAAACTTTATGAAAATCGGTTCAGTTTTGACCGAACTATGAGGGTAGGAATGTTGGCCTATGTCTGTATACATGTATGTAGGTTATTTGTAGGTACCATTTCTACATGAATTCTGACTAAAAATACTGTTCCCAGATTTAGATGCCGAAATGATCTAGAGGTCAAACCATGAGCAAAAAGCCAAACTTCGTGCAAATTAGAGGAGATTTGACCGAGTTATGGGGGTGGGAAATGTTGACCTATGACTATATAGGATATTTGAGGGTAGCATTTTCACATGAATTATGACAAAAAATAATGTTACCAGATTTAGATGCCAAATTGTTTAAGAGGCCATACCATGAGCAAAAAGCCAAACTTCGTGCAAATCAGAGGAGATTTGACCGAGTTATGGGGGAGGGAAATGTTGACTTACATATGTCTATATAGAATAATTATGGGTACCATTCTCATATGAATTTTGACTAAAAATAATTTTGCCAGGCTTGGATGCAATTGATCTAGAGGTCAAAGCATAAACAAAAAGCAGTACTTTATGAAAATCGGTTGAGTTTTGACCGAGTTATGGGGGGTGGGAAAGTTGACCTATGTTCATATAGGATATTTGTGGGTACCATTTTGACATGAATTTTGACTAAAAGAAAAGTTCCCAGATTTAGATGTCGGATTGATCTAGAGGTCAAACCATTAACAAAAACCCAAAGTTAATGAAAATCGGTTGAGTTTTGACCGAGCTATGGGGGTGGGAATGTTGACCTATGTCTATATAGGTTATTTGTGGGTACCATTTCTACATGAATTCTGACTAAAAATACTGTTCCCAGATTTAGATGCCGAAATGATCTAGAGGTCAAACCATGAGCAAAAAGCCAAACTTCGTGCAAATCAGAGGAGATTTGACCGAGTTATGGGGGTGGGAAATGTTGACCTATGACTATATAGGATATTTGAGGGTAGCATTTTTACATGAATTATGACAAAAAATAATGTTACCAGATTTAGATGCCAAATTGTTTAAGAGGCCATACCATGAGCAAAAAGCCAAACTTCGTGCAAATCAGAGGAGATTTGACCGAGTTATGGGGGAGGGAAATGTTGACTTACATATGTCTATATAGAATAATTATGGGTACCATTCTCATATGAATTTTGACTAAAAATAATTTTGCCAGGCTTGGATGCAATTGATCTAGAGGTCAAAGCATAAACAAAAAGCAGTACTTTATGAAAATCGGTTGAGTTTTGACCGAGTTATGGGGGGTGGGAAAGTTGACCTATGTTCATATAGGATATTTGTGGGTACCATTTTGACATGAATTTTGACTAAAAGAAAAGTTCCCAGATTTAGATGTCGGATTGATCTAGAGGTCAAACCATTAACAAAAACCCAAAGTTAATGAAAATCGGTTGAGTTTTGACCGAGCTATGGGGGTGGGAATGTTGACCTATGTCTATATAGGTTATTTGTGGGTACCATTTCTACATGAATTCTGACTAAAAATACTGTTCCCAGATTTAGATGCCGAAATTATCTAGAGGTCAAACCATGAGCAAAAAGCCAAACTTCGTGAAAATCAGAGGAGATTTGACCGAGTTATGGGGGTGGGAAATGTAGACCTATGACTGTATAGGATATTTGAGGGTAGCATTTTTACATGAATTATGACAAAAAATAATGTTACCAGATTTAGATGCCAAAGTGTTTAAGAGGTCATACCATGAGCAAAAAGCCAAACTTCGTGCAAATCAGAGGAGATTTGACCGAGTTATGGGGGAGGGAAATGTTGACTTACATATGTCTATATAGAATAATTATGGGTACCATTCTCATATGAATTTTGACTAAAAATAATTTTGCCAGGCTTGGATGCAATTGATCTAGAGGTCAAAGCATAAACAAAAAGCAGTACTTTATGAAAATCGGTTGAGTTTTGACCGAGTTATGGGGGGTGGGAAAGTTGACCTATGTTCATATAGGATATTTGTGGGTACCATTTTGACATGAATTTTGACTAAATATAATGTTGTCATATTTAGATGCAAATTTCATCTAGAGGTCAAAGCATTATCAAAAAGCCAAACTTTATTAAAATCGGTTGAGTTTTGACCGAGTTATGGGGGTAGGAATGTTGACCTATGTCTATATATGTTATTTGTGGGTACCATTTTGACATGAATTTTAACTAAAAATAATGTTCCCAGATTTAGATGCCGGATTGATCTATAGGTCAAACCATTAACAAAAAGCCAAACTTTATGAAAATCGGTTCAGTTTTGACCGAGCTATGGGGGTAGGAATGTTGACCTATGTCTGTATACATGTATGTAGGTTATTTGTTGGTACCATTTCTACATGAATTCTGACTAAAAATACTGTTCCCAGATTTAGATGCCGAAATGATCTAGAGGTCAAACCATGAGCAAAAAGCCAAACTTCGTGAAAATCAGAGGAGATTTGACCGAGTTATGGGGGTGGGAAATGTTGACCTATGACTATATAGGATATTTGAGGGTAGCATTTTCACATTATGACAAAAAATAATGTTACCAGATTAAGATGCCAAATTGTTTAAGAGGCCATACCATGAGCAAAAAAGCCAAACTTCGTGCAAATCAGAGGAGATTTGACCGAGTTATGGGGAGGGAAATGTTGACTTACATATGTCTATATAGAATAATTATGGGTACCATTCTCATATGAATTTTGACTAAAAATAATTTTGCCAGGCTTGGATGCAATTGATCTAGAGGTCAAAGCATAAACAAAAAGCAGTACTTTATGAAAATCGGTTGAGTTTTGACCGAGTTATGGGGGGTGCGAAAGTTGACCTATGTTCATATAGGATATTTGTGGTTACCATTTTGACATGAATTTTGACTAAATATAATGTTGTCATATTTAGATGCAAATTTCATCTAGAGGTCAAAGCATTAACAAAAAGCCAAACTTTATGAAAATCGGTTGACTTTTCACCGAGTTTTGGGGGTGGGAAAGTTGACCTATGTCTATATAGGATATTTGTGGGTACAATTTTGACATGAATTTTGACTTAAAAAAATGTTTGCAGATTTAGATGCCGAAATGATCTAGAAGTCAAACCATTGACAAAAAGCCAAACTTTATGAAAATCGGTTGAGTTTTGACCGAGCTATGGGGGTGGGAATGTTGACCTATGTCTATATATGTTATTTGTGGGTACCATTTCTACATGAATTCTGACTAAAAATACTGTTCCCAGATTTAGATGCCGAAATGATCTAGAGGTCAAACCATGAGCAAAAAGCCAAACTTCGTGCAAATTAGAGGAGATTTGACCGAGTTATGGGGGAGGGAAATGTTGACTTACATATGTATGTCTATATAGAATAATTATGGGTACCATTCTCATATGAATTTTGACTAAAAATAATTTTGCCAGGCTTGGATGCAATTGATCTAGATGTCAAAGCATAAACAAAAAGCAGTACTTTATGAAAATCGGTTGAGTTTTGACCGAGCTATGGGGGTAGGAATGTTGACCTATGTCTGTATACATGTATGTAGGTTATTTGTTGGTACCATTATGACATGAATTTTGACTAAATATAATATTGTCAGATTTAGATGCAAATTTGATCTACAGGTCAAAACATTGACAAAAAGCCAAACTTTATGAAAATCGGTTCAGTTTTGACCGAGCTATGGGGGTAGGAATGTTGACCTATGTCTGTATACATGAATGTAGGTTATTTGTTGGTACCATTTCTACATGAATTCTGACTAAAAATACTGTTCCCAGATTTAGATGCCGAAATGATCTAGAGGTCAAACCATGGCATCTAAATCTGAAAACATTTTTTTTAGTCAAAATTCATGTCAAAATGGTACCCACATATAACCTATATAGACATAGGTCAACATTCCCACCCCCATAACTCGGTCAAAACTCAACCGATTTTCACAAAGTTTGGCTTTTTGTCAATGGTTTGACCTCTAGATCAAGTTTGCATCTAAATTTGAAAACATTTTTTTTAGTCAAAATTCATGTCAAAATGGTACCCACAAATAACCTATATAGACAAAGGTCAACATTCCCACCCCCATAACTTGGTCAAAACTCAACCGATTTTCATAAAGTTTGGCTTTTTGTCAATGGTTTGACTTCTAGATCATTTCGGCATCTAAATCTGCAAACATTTTTTTAAGTCAAAATTCATGTCAAAATTGTACCCACAAATATCCTATATAGACATAGGTCAACTTTCCCACCCCCAAAACTCGGTGAAAACTCAACCGATTTTCATAAAGTTTGGCTTTTTGTTAATGCTTTGACCTCTAGATGAAATTTGCATCTAAATATGACAACATTATATATAGTCAAAATTCATGTCAAAAAACACAAATATCCTATATGAACATAGGTCAACTTTCCCACCCCCCATAACTCGGTCAAAACTCAACCGATTTTCATAAAGTACTGCTTTTTGTTTATGCTTTGACCTCTAGATCAATTGCATCCAAGCCTGGCAAAATTATTTTTAGTCAAAATTCATATGAGAATGGTACCCATAATTATTCTATATAGACATATGTAAGTCAACATTTCCTCCCCCATAACTCGGTCAAATCTCCTCTGATTTGCACGAAGTTTGGCTTTTTGCTCATGGTATGGCCTCTTAAACAATTTGGCATCTTAATCTGGTAACATTATTTTTTGTCATAATTCATGTGAAAATGCTACCCTCAAATATCCTATATAGTCATAGGTCAACATTTCCCACCCCCATAACTCGGTCAAATCTCCTCTGATTTTCACGAAGTTTGGCTTTTTGCTCATGGTTTGACCTCTAGATAATTTCGGCATCTAAATCTGGGAACAGTATTTTTAGTCAGAATTCATGTAGAAATGGTACCCACAAATAACCTATATAGACATAGGTCAACATTCCCACTCCCATAGCTCGGTCAAAACTCAACCGATTTTCATTAACTTTGGGTTTTTGTTAATGGTTTGACCTCTAGATCAATCCGACATCTAAATCTGGGAACTTTTCTTTTAGTCAAAATTCATGTCAAAATGGTACCCACAAATATCCTATATGAACATAGGTCAACTTTCCCACCCCCCATAACTCGGTCAAAACTCAACCGATTTTCATAAAGTACTGCTTTTTGTTTATGCTTTGACCTCTAGATCAATTGCATCCAAGCCTGGCAAAATTATTTGTAGTCAAAATTCATATGAGAATGGTACCCATAATTATTCTATATAGACATATGTAAGTCAACATTTCCCTCCCCATAACTCGGTCAAATCTCCTCTGATTTGCACGAAGTTTGGCTTTTTGCTCATGGTATGGCCTCTTAAACAATTTGGCATCTAAATCTGGTAACATTATTTTTTGTCATAATTCATGTGAAAATGCTACCCTCAAATATCCTATATAGTCATAGGTCAACATTTCCCACCCCCATAACTCGGTCAAATCTCCTCTGATTTTCACGAAGTTTGGCTTTTTGCTCATGGTTTGACCTCTAGATCATTTCGGCATCTAAATCTGGGAACAGTATTTTTAGTCAGAATTCATGTAGAAATGGTACCTACAAATAACCTACATACATGTATACAGACATAGGTCAACATTCCTACCCCCATAGCTCGGTCAAAACTGAACCGATTTTCATAAAGTTTGGCTTTTTGTCAATGGTTTGACCTGTAGATCAAATTTGCATCTAAATTTGACAATATTATATTTAGTCAAAATTCATGTCATAATGGTACCAACAAATAACCTACATACATGTATACAGACATAGGTCAACATTCCTACCCCCATAGCTCGGTCAAAACTCAACCGATTTTCATAAAGTACTGCTTTTTGTTTATGCTTTGACCTCTAGATCAATTGCATCCAAGCCTGGCAAAATTATTTTTAGTCAAAATTCATATGAGAATGGTACCCATAATTATTCTATATAGACATATGTAAGTCAACATTTCCTCCCCCATAACTCGGTCAAATCTCCTCTAATTTGCACGAAGTTTGGCTTTTTGCTCATGGTTTGACCTCTAGATCATTTCGGCATCTAAATCTGGGAACAGTATTTTTAGTCAGAATTCATGTAGAAATGGTACCCACAAATAACCTATATAGACATAGGTCAACTTTCCCACCCCCAAAACTCGGTGAAAAGTCAACCGATTTTCATAAAGTTTGGCTTTTTGTTAATGCTTTGACCTCTAGATGAAATTTGCATCTAAATATGACAACATTATATTTAGTCAAAATTCATGTCAAAATGGTAACCACAAATATCCTATATGAACATAGGTCAACTTTCCCACCCCCCATAACTCGGTCAAAACTCAACCGATTTTCATAAAGTACTGCTTTTTGTTTATGCTTTGACCTCTAGATCAATTGCATCCAAGCCTGGCAAAATTATTTGTAGTCAAAATTCATATGAGAATGGTACCCATAATTATTCTATATAGACATATGTAAGTCAACATTTCCCTCCCCATAACTCGGTCAAATCTCCTCTGATTTGCACGAAGTTTGGCTTTTTGCTCATGGTATGGCCTCTTAAACAATTTGGCATCTAAATCTGGTAACATTATTTTTTGTCATAAGTCATGTAAATGCTACCCTCAAATATCCTATATAGTCATAGGTCAACATTCCTACCCCCATAGCTCGGTCAAATCTCCTCTGATTTTCACGAAGTTTGACTTTTTGCTCATGGTTTGACCTCTAGATCATTTCGGCATCTAAATCTGGGAACAGTATTTTTAGTCAGAATTCATGTCGAAATGGTACCAACAAATAACCTACATACATGTATACAGACATAGGTCAACATTCCTACCCCCATAGCTCGGAAATGATCTAGAGGTCAAACCATGAGCAAAAAGCCAAACTTCGTGAAAATCAGAGGAGATTTGACCGAGTTATGGGGGTGGGAAATGTTGACCTATGACTATATAGGATATTTGAGGGTAGCATTTACATGACTTATGACAAAAAATAATGTTACCAGATTTAGATGCCAAATTGTTTAAGAGGCCATACCATGAGCAAAAAGCCAAACTTGGTGAAAATCAGAGGAGATTTGACCGAGTTATGGGGGTGGGAAATGTTGACCTATGACTATATAGGATATTTGAGGGTAGCATTTACATGAATTATGACAAAAAATAATGTTACCAGATTTAGATGCCAAATTGTTTAAGAGGCCATACCATGAGCAAAAAGCCAAACTTCGTGCAAATCAGAGGAGATTTGACCGAGTTATGGGGGAGGGAAATGTTGACTTACATATGTCTATATAGAATAATTATGGGTACCATTCTCATATGAATTTTGACTAAAAATAATTTTGCCAGGCTTGAATGCAATTGATCTAGAGGTCAAAGCATAAACAAAAAGCAGTACTTTATGAAAATCGGTTGAGTTTTGACCGAGTTATGGGGGGTGGGAAAGTTGACCTATGTTCATATAGGATATTTGTGGGTACCATTTTGACATGAATTTTGACTAAATATAATGTTGTCATATTTAGATGCAAATTTCATCTAGAGGTCAAAGCATTATCAAAAAGCCAAACTTTATGAAAATCGGTTGAGTTTTGACCGAGTTATGGGGGTAGGAATGTTGACCTATGTCTATATATGTTATTTGTGGGTACCATTTTGACATGAATTTTAACTAAAAATAATGTTCCCAGATTTAGATGCCGGATTGATCTATAGGTCAAACCATTAACAAAAAGCCAAACTTTATGAAAATCGGTTCAGTTTTGACCGAGCTATGGGGGTAGGAATGTTGACCTATGTCTGTATACATGTATGTAGGTTATTTGTTGGTACCATTTCTACATGAATTCTGACTAAAAATACTGTTCCCAGATTTAGATGCCGAAATGATCTAGAGGTCAAACCATGAGCAAAAAGCCAAACTTCGTGAAAATCAGAGGAGATTCGACCGAGTTATGGGGGTGGGAAATGTTGACCTATGACTATATAGGATATTTGAGGGTAGCATTTTCACATTATGACAAAAAATAATGTTACCAGATTAAGATGCCAAATTGTTTAAGAGGCCATACCATGAGCAAAAAGCCAAACTTCGTGCAAATCAGAGGAGATTTGACCGAGTTATGGGGGAGGGAAATGTTGACTTACATATGTCTATATAGAATAATTATGGGTACCATTCTCATATGAATTTTGACTAAAAATAATTTTGCCAGGCTTGGATGCAATTGATCTAGAGGTCAAAGCATAAACAAAAAGCAGTACTTTATGAAAATCGGTTGAGTTTTGACCGACTTATGGGGGGTGGGAAAGTTGACCTATGTTCATATAGGATATTTGTGGGTACCATTTTGACATGAATTTTGACTAAATATAATGTTGTCATATTTAGATGCAAATTTCATCTAGAGGTCAAAGGGTGGGAAAGTTGACCTATGTCTATATAGGATATTTGTGGGTACAATTTTGACATGAATTTTGACTTAAAAAAATGTTTGCAGATTTAGATGCCGAAATGATCTAGAAGTCAAACCATTGACAAAAAGCCAAACTTTATGAAAATCGGTTGAGTTTTGACCGAGCTATGGGGGTGGGAATGTTGACCTATGTCTGTATACATGTATGTAGGTTATTTGTTGGTACCATTTCGACATGAATTCTGACTAAATATAATATTGTCAGATTTAGATGCAAATTTGATCTACAGGTCAAACCATTGACAAAAAGCCAAACTTTATGAAAATCGGTTCAGTTTTGACCGAGCTATGGGGGTAGGAATGTTGACCTATGTCTGTATACATGTATGTAGGTTATTTGTTGGTACCATTTCGACATGAATTCTGACTAAAAATACTGTTCCCAGATTTAGATGCCGAAATGATCTAGAGGTCAAACCATGAGCAAAAAGCCAAACTTCGTGAAAATCAGAGGAGATTTGACCGAGTTATGGGGGTGGGAAATGTTGACCTATGACTATATAGGATATTTGAGGGTAGCATTTTCACATGAATTATGACAAAAAATAATGTTACCAGATTTAGATGCCAAATTGTTTAAGAGGCCATACCATGAGCAAAAAGCCAAACTTCGTGCAAATCAGAGGAGATTTGACCGAGTTATGGGGGAGGGAAATGTTGACTTACATATGTCTATATAGAATAATTATGGGTACCATTCTCATATGAATTTTGACTACAAATAATTTTGCCAGGCTTGGATGCAATTGATCTAGAGGTCAAAGCATAAACAAAAAGCAGTACTTTATGAAAATCGGTTGAGTTTTGACCGAGTTATGGGGGGTGGGAAAGTTGACCTATGTTCATATAGGATATTTGTGGTTACCATTTTGACATGAATTTTGACTAAATATAATGTTGTCATATTTAGATGCAAATTTCATCTAGAGGTCAAAGCATTAACAAAAAGCCAAACTTTATGAAAATCGGTTGACTTTTCACCGAGTTTTGGGGGTGGGAAAGTTGACCTATGTCTATATAGGTTATTTGTGGGTACCATTTCTACATGAATTCTGACTAAAAATACTGTTCCCAGATTTAGATGCCGAAATGATCTAGAGGTCAAACCATGAGCAAAAAGCCAAACTTCGTGCAAATTAGAGGAGATTTGACCGAGTTATGGGGGAGGGAAATGTTGACTTACATATGTCTATATAGAATAATTATGGGTACCATTCTCATATGAATTTTGACTAAAAATAATTTTGCCAGGCTTGGATGCAATTGATCTAGAGGTCAAAGCATAAACAAAAAGCAGTACTTTATGAAAATCGGTTGAGTTTTGACCGAGCTATGGGGGTAGGAATGTTGACCTATGTCTGTATACATGTATGTAGGTTATTTGTTGGTACCATTATGACATGAATTTTGACTAAATATAATATTGTCAGATTTAGATGCAAATTTGATCTACAGGTCAAACCATTGACAAAAAGCCAAACTTTATGAAAATCGGTTCAGTTTTGACCGAGCTATGGGGGTAGGAATGTTGACCTATGTCTGTATACATGTATGTAGGTTATTTGTAGGTACCATTTCTACATGAATTCTGACTAAAAATACTGTTCCCAGATTTAGATGCCGAAATGATCTAGAGGTCAAACCATGAGCAAAAAGCCAAACTTCGTGAAAATCAGAGGAGATTTGACCGAGTTATGGGGGTGGGAAATGTTGACCTATGACTATATAGGATATTTGAGGGTAGCATTTTCACATGAATTATGACAAAAAATAATGTTACCAGATTTAGATGCCAAATTGTTTAAGAGGCCATACCATGAGCAAAAAGCCAAACTTCGTGCAAATCAGAGGAGATTTGACCGAGTTATGGGGGAGGGAAATGTTGACTTACATATGTCTATATAGAATAATTATGGGTACCATTCTCATATGAATTTTGACTACAAATAATTTTGCCAGGCTTGGATGCAATTGATCTAGAGGTCAAAGCATAAACAAAAAGCAGAACTTTATGAAAATCGGTTGAGTTTTGACCGAGTTATGGGGGGTGGGAAAGTTGACCTATGTTCATATAGGATATTTGTGGGTACCATTTTGACATGAATTTTGACTAAAAGAAAAGTTCCCAGATTTAGATGTCGGATTGATCTAGAGGTCAAACCATTAACAAAAACCCAAAGTTAATGAAAATCGGTTGAGTTTTGACCGAGCTATGGGGGTGGGAATGTTGACCTATGTCTATATAGGTTATTTGTGGGTACCATTTCTACATGAATTCTGACTAAAAATACTGTTCCCAGATTTAGATGCCGAAATTATCTAGAGGTCAAACCATGAGCAAAAAGCCAAACTTCGTGAAAATCAGAGGAGATTTGACCGAGTTATGGGGGCGGGAAATGTAGGCCTATGACTGTATAGGATATTTGAGGGTAGCATTTTTACATGAATTATGACAAAAAATAATGTTACCAGATTTAGATGCCAAATTGTTTAAGAGGTCATACCATGAGCAAAAAGCCAAACTTCGTGCAAATCAGAGGAGATTTGACCGAGTTATGGGGGAGGGAAATGTTGACTTACATATGTCTATATAGAATAATTATGGGTACCATTCTCATATGAATTTTGACTAAAAATAATTTTGCCAGGCTTGGATGCAATTGATCTAGAGGTCAAAGCATAAACAAAAAGCAGTACTTTATGAAAATCGGTTGAGTTTTGACCGAGTTATGGGGGTGGGAATGTTGACCTATGTCTATATAGGTTATTTGTGGGTACCATTTTGACATGAATTTTAACTAAAAATAATGTTCCCAGATTTAGATGCCGGATTGATCTATAGGTCAAACCATTAACAAAAAGCCAAACTTTATGAAAATCGGTTCAGTTTTGACCGAGCTATGGGGGTAGGAATGTTGACCTATGTCTGTATACATGTATGTAGGTTATTTGTTGGTACCATTTCTACATGAATTCTGACTAAAAATACTGTTCCCAGATTTAGATGCCGAAATGATCTAGAGGTCAAACCATGAGCAAAAAGCCAAACTTCGTGAAAATCAGAGGAGATTTGACCGAGTTATGGGGGTGGGAAATGTTGACCTATGACTATATAGGATATTTGAGGGTAGCATTTTCACATGAATTATGACAAAAAATAATGTTACCAGATTAAGATGCCAAATTGTTTAAGAGGCCATACCATGAGCAAAAAGCCAAACTTCGTGCAAATCAGAGGAGATTTGACCGAGTTATGGGGGAGGGAAATGTTGACTTACATATGTCTATATAGAATAATTATGGGTACCATTCTCATATGAATTTTGACTAAAAATAATTTTGCCAGGCTTGGATGCAATTGATCTAGAGGTCAAAGCATAAACAAAAAGCAGTACTTTATGAAAATCGGTTGAGTTTTGACCGAGTTATGGGGGGTGGGAAAGTTGACCTATGTTCATATAGGATATTTGTTTTTTTGACATGAATTTTGACTAAATATAATGTTGTCATATTTAGATGCAAATTTCATCTAGAGGTCAAAGCATTAACAAAAAGCCAAACTTTATGAAAATCGGTTGAGTTTTCACCGAGTTTTGGGGGTGGGAAAGTTGACCTATGTCTATATAGGATATTTGTGGGTACAATTTTGACATGAATTTTGACTTAAAAAAATGTTTGCAGATTTAGATGCCGAAATGATCTAGAAGTCAAACCATTGACAAAAAGCCAAACTTTATGAAAATCGGTTGAGTTTTGACCAAGTTATGGGGGTGGGAATGTTGACCTTTGTCTATATAGGTTATTTGTGGGTACCATTTTGACATGAATTTTGACTAAAAAAAATGTTTTCAAATTTAGATGCAAACTTGATCTAGAGGTCAAACCATTGACAAAAAGCCAAACTTTATGAAAATCGGTTGAGTTTTGACCGAGTTATGGGGGTGGGAATGTTGACCTATGTCTATAAAGGTTATTTGTGGGTACCATATTGACATGAATTCTGACTATTTTTGACATGACAATTTTGACATGAATTTTGACTTAAAAAAATGTTTGCAGATTTAGATGCCGAAATGATCTAGAAGTCAAACCATTGACAAAAAGCCAAACTTTATGAAAATCGGTTGAGTTTTGACCGAGTTATGGGGGTGGGAATGTTGACCTATGTCTATAAAGGTTATTTGTGGGTACCATATTGACATGAATTCTGACTAAATATAATGTTACCAGATTTAGATGCAAATTTGATCTAGAAGTCAAACCATTGACAAAAAGCCAAACTTTATGAAAATCGGTTGAGTTTTGACCAAGTCATGGGGGTGGGAATGTTGACCTATGTCTATATAGGTTATTTGAATTTTGACTACAAAAAATGTTTTCAGATTTAGATGCAAATTTGATCTAGAGGTCAAACCATTGTCAAAAAGCCAATGTTTACGAAAATCGGTTGAGTTTTGACCGAGTTATTGTTGTGGGAAAGTTGACCTATGTTCCATAGGATATTTGTGGGTACCATTTCTACATGAATTCTGACTAGAAATACTGTTCCCAGATTTAGATGCCGAAATGATCTAGAGGTCAAACCATGAGCAAAAAGCCAAACTTCGTGAAAATCAGAGGAGATTTGACCGAGTTATGGGGGTGGGAAATGTTGACCTATGACTATATAGGATATTTGAGGGTAGCATTTTCACATTAATTATGACAAAAAATAATGTTACCAGATTTAGATGCCAAATTGATAAAGAGGTCAAACCATGAACAAAAAGCCAAACTTCGTGAAAATCAGAGAAGATTTGACCGAGTTATGGGGGTGGGAAATGTTGACTTACGTATGTCTATATAGGATAACTAGCGGGTATAACCCGGCCTTGCCCGTGGCACGTATGTTATAAAATCAATGTTCTCAAACAAATTTGAAATGATTTTGAAACTGATCGGACGGTAAACAAACAACTTTCATACAAAAGTTTTCCGCCAATTTACCACTGTTGCGAGTGGAATTTCCCAAATCGCTGAAACACGTATTTATTACATTCTTATGTAGAGCGTTGAAAATAAGTTTGAAGCAAATCGGACACAATTTAAAACTTCGTACAAAAAATCTTTGAGCCGCATTCCACCCGAAAAAGGGTGGATTCTGCAAAAAGTGTGAAACACGTCTCAAATGATTTTTCTTATAGATCTTTGGAAACGAATTTGAGCGCGAAACGTCACCCACCAAATTTTTGACCTCTATTTCCACCAAGGAGGAACGGATTTTTCGAAAAGTGTGAAACACCCTTTAAATGAATTTAAACAAAGATCTTTAAAAATAAGTGTGGGGCCGATCGGATGGTAAACAAAAAACTTTCATACAACCGTTTTCCGCCAATTTACCACTGTTGCGGGTGGAATTTTCCAAATCGCTGAAATACGTATTTCTTAAGTTCTTATGTAGAGCTTTGAAAATAAGTTTGAAGCAAATCGGACACAACTTAAAACTTCGCCCAAAAAATCTTTAAATCGCATTCCCTCCGAAGAAGTTTGAAATCTGCGAAAAGTGTGAAACACGTATCAAATGATTTTTCTTATAGATCTTTGGAAACGAATTTCAGCGCGAAACGTCACCCACCAAATCTTTGACCTCCATTTCCACCAAGGAGGAACGGATTTTTCGAAAAGTGTGAAACACCCCTTAAATGAATTTGAACAAAGATCTTTGAAAATAAGTGTGGGGCCGATCGGATGGTAAACAAAAATCTTTCGTACAACCGTTTCCCGCCAATTTACCACTGTTGCGGGTGGAATTTTCCAAATCGCTGAAATACGTATTTATTAAGTTCTTATGTAGAGCTTTGAAAATAAGTTTGAAGCAAATCGGACACAACTTAAAACTTCGCCCAAAAAATCTTTAAATCGCATTCCCCCCGAAGAAGTTTGAATTCTGCGAAAAGTGTGAAACACGTATCAAATGATTTTTCTTATAGATCTCTGGAAATGAATTTGAGCGCAAAACGTCACCCACCAAATCTTTGACCTCCATTTCCACCAAGGAGGAACGGATTTTCCTAAAAGTGTGAAACACCCCTCAAATGAATTTGAACAAAGATCTTTGAAAATAAGTTTGAGGCTGATCGGATGGTAAACAAAAAAGTTTCATACAACCGTTTTCCGCCAATTTACCACTGTTGCGGGTGGAATTTTCCAAATCGCTGAAATACGTATTTATTAAGTTCTTATGTAGAACTTTGAAAATAAGTTTGAAGAAAATCGGACACAATTTAAAACTTCGCCCAAAAAATCTTTAAATCGCATTCCCCCCGAAGAAGTTTGAATTCTGCGAAAAGTGTGGAACACGTATCAAATGATTTTTCTTATAGATCTCTGGAAATGAATTTGAGCGCGAAACGTCACCCACCAAATCTTTGACCTCCATTTCCACCAAGGAGGAACGGATTTTCCTAAAAGTGTGAAACACCCCTCAAATGAATTTGAACAAAGATCTTTGAAAATAAGTTTGAGGCTGATCGGATGGTAAACAAAAAAGTTACATACTAACGTTTTTCACGATTTTTCCACACTTGCGGATGGAATTTCCCGAAACCCCGACTTAACGTGCACCTACATCACATAAGGTAGCTACAGTGAAAATTTCAGCTTCCTAGCTCTTACGGTTTGGGCTGTGGTTGATCACCAATCAGTCAGTCAGTCAGTCAGTCAGGACAAACAGTTATATATATAGAGATTATGGGTACCATTCTCATATGAATTTTGACTAAAAATAATTTTGCCAGATTTGGATGCAAAACTGATAGTATCGAATTGGATATGCATTAAATTACTGATAGTTGTACGAATAACATAAGCCATGCTGTATGTAATACAAACATATTACAGATTCTTTTCCAGTTGCCTATAAAGTCGTCCAAAAATTTTAAACCCAGCGAGCTTAATGTCATTGAGGCGATACATTTTTTGCCAGCTCAGTTTTTTTTAGAATGTGTCACTTCTGATGCTTAAAAGTCGAAACAAAGAAAATGAAGAGTTTATATAATATAATTTGACATTTTCCGCTATATGAGGAGCTCTATATAAACTAGAAAAGAAATACCTAAGTTCAAATGCCAATGAAGCAAAAGATTTCTCAATCAACGATGGAGTTGCCAGCAATTTGTGGGCTCAAGTGTCAAGGGCCAAAGGAGAGAGAATTTAATTAATTTACGACACAATTTTACTTTTTAACATTAATAGGGCCTGAAAGGGTGAGTTGACACATGCAAACACGTGTGTCCCATTGCCCGTTTGGTTATTATTCATTAACAGAAAAGCCACAAACTTTATGAAGCTCCTCCTCGTTGAGTGGTGCTTGATTACTGGGTGGTTTCATCAATCAAGGGCCAATAAAGGGCTCGCCCCTACCAGCCCATTTCAGTTTTGCTCAACTTTTTGGTTGTGTTGGTTAATTGTATTATTTCTTTAATAAAAGTCAAATTAATTGGCAGCAATGGGACGCTTAAGATCTACTTTATATTCCCCAATCATTAACCCTTTGAGTCATGACCAAAGTATTTTCTATTTGAAATACAAGAACATATAATTGTTTAATGGCCATTTTTACTTTGATGTTTGTTGCTCATGGTTCACGTTTAAAGCAATTTATACCGGGCATTTAATAAAATTATTAAAAGTTACAATATTTAGTTGTGGCCGTTGTCAAAATGAATTCCAGTGAATGCCGACGAAAACTTCTGTGTCATAAACGTTGCTTGCTTCAAATTTCACAGCAAATAAACATTCCGCATGGCCGCATCTTTTTCTCGCTATGTGTGTCTGCAGAGCTCCTCTTTGTTTTATGCACAATATTTTCATAGTTTTTCACAGTTTGTTTGACATAAATTACAGCGACCGGCAAGAGCAGCACACGTAAATTCAGTTTACCCATATTTCGCCACGAGGTTTTTTTAGACATGTTTGCAAACTTTTGGCAAATTTGCATTCTTAGCTAGCAGCAGCAACAACAAATAGTATATTTCCATCTACGCATATACAGACTTGCCAATATTTTACTAACAATTCTTGTTACATCTGGTTTCGCCCCAAGCCCCTGGAAATTGTTTATATTAAATAGTTCTGGTCACCCATTCGCTTTGTACATGACAATGATCAACTCTAACTGAAAATAGTTTATAATCGGAATGCCAATAATTAAACAAATTTGAATACTATACCGTAACGTGATCATTAAAACTTTGTTTTTTTTTTTTTATAAAAAACCAGTTTTCTTTGATCGATATTAACTGATTTTGCAAATAAAGTTTAAGCAAACTTAAACGAAAACAATTCTCATTTATACACACGTAGTGCTCATACTACTGAGCCAAAACGTCTAACAACAATTGATAAAAGTAATATACGTTGAATAAAGGTAAATTTAACAGACTATGAAATGTCCCCTCATTGTATGTTGGGCACTCAATATTTAGTGTTAAATAAATTAGGTTGTTGGCGTCATCCATTTAGATTTTAACAATAATTCGCGTATTTGTTGCAATAATATCTTTACAGTTGCTTTATGTGTGGTTGCTCTTGCTCCATTGCCATATGGCCTAGCGACTGAATCGTCATTTGGTATACGTGACTCCTCAGAATTCAGATGTTTTCCACTGCTCCTTTTGTAAGTCGCTTTTTTATGACCTCTAGCCGAACAAATGTGCGTATGAATTGTTGCCCAGGCATTGCTGCAAACGGCTGAAGAGTGGTTGAGTGGCGTTGCCTGTGTAAATCATATTTACAGTGGTACAATAATTGAATTAGGCGGCCCTAAGCACCAAGATCTCTCCCCCTGCATCCACAGTTTCTTGTTCATTCTCATTGACTACAAATAAAATTTAATTAAGCACAAATGGCCTTTTGAACTTTTATGCGCAACGCATTATTGACTAAAAGACGCTTTTCAGGCCTTCATACTATTCTTATAACTTCACACTTATTTTTTAAAAGAATAAATACGTAAAATGAAACGACCAATGAATTGTTTGTATAACAAGCTTAAACATTCAATAGATTTATTTATATAGCTAATTTGCTATACTTATGTATATACAAATAATAATATCGGTAATATTTTAATTTATACTGGTTTTAAATAAAATATTCCACTACACTTTGTGGTTGTTACACAGGCTACAATACTTTATATCACATTCCTCTTAAAGCAAGGTAGTAGAGAAAATTATATAGTAATTGCACAGACTAAGACGTTTCATAACAGTCAGCTTGTGCTCACTGTCTGAAATATCCCCTATAGTAGACCGAGTACAATTTTGTTATGCTATAGGTGGCGCTTTACAGCGTTGCTGCAGCTATGGAGCGCTGCAAACGGTATATTTGAGAAAAAGCGGGTACTACAACCTTCAGCTAAGACAAACAAATATATTAATTTTCAAAAGGTGCACAAATATTATATTGACAAGTGGAAGAAATGAATAAATAAATTTTTTTTATTCTTCAAGAAAATAATATTTTAAGATGTAATGCAAATCTGTCGTGTTTGCAATATTGTCCCCTCCGACGACTTTGAGACTCTAACGCGGAGCCTAATTTTTCAGATTAAATTACCGCAAAACTTAGACAACTTATATCCTTAACTTTTAAAGAAAATTAGTTTTTTTTATGTTTTATACCAGCATTAAGGCTCAATTATGTATATACTTATTCATCTGGGTGTCCTCATCAAAAAAGAAATATTCTATGGGGTCCGAGAGTTCTCCTTTTGCAGTTATATACCATTTTTTTATGAGTAGAGGGTATAAAAAAAATGATGAGCACGTGCTTCCCTTCGCCAAACATCATGATAAGAAAGGCGCAAACAATTTGACAATTTAATGTGGCGACATCACAACCTGCAACCGCAAACTGGCCACGAGACTCGCTGACAACATTAGCCAGTGCAGAACAGCGAGTGAGGGAGCGGAGTCTATAATTATAATTCCATTACCATTACCAGGCGAAGGAGGCGCGAGTGTACGCCAGCATCGGCACAGGACTTATAAAAAAGGAAAAGAAAATTAACAGAGTGCGATTTGAAAGGTGCAGATCCTGTGTAGTCATGTCAAAGACAATTGAAGTGGCGTAATTGCTGAAAAAGCGAACCAGCTAATGATGGGCACTTGAGCACTTGCCGAGAGCGAAGGATAATGCGGGCTGCAGTTCCAATGCGCTGCTAATGTGCGCGCGTCAAGGAGCAGGTGAATCAGTTGCCCTTAGTCGGATGCGGAAGTATGCGTTACTTGTTTGATTTGACGAATTGTTCACAAGCGCGCCGATGGCTCTAACTTAGTTACAGTTTCTGTACCTCATTCTCTTTCTCCCTCCAATGTCTCCCTCTCGTAACCCATGTACCAATTAAAAGGACGCACTGCAGCTGCAGTCTGACTTAAATCGATCAACTTCGGTAACACCAAGCACAGTGTACTTTTTGGTATTGTGTTATGCTCGTCGTTTTTTTTTTTAATTTGGGCACACCTTTTGCAAGTTGAGTCGAAGTACATTCCAAAAACAAAAGTTAACTTTTCAAATACTAAGGCGTGTAACCGATTTCGATTTTAAGTTAACGAGAAGCTAGTGTTACAATCACTGCTGTCTAAGGTCTTAGGGGTTGTGATGATAAAGTTTTAACCAATGGTTTGCTGCCTGCATGTAACCCACCTTGTGCTGACACTAGCGCACTATTCATGTCCTAAAGAATTCCATTGCCATCTCGTCAAATCAACGGGTGACTTATTTATTTTAGTCAGAGATACCTGTTTAACGATATTGATGTCCATGTCAGAACTTCACCAGAGTAACCTGTGCCCAGTGGCGTTGGTAGCTGTAAAATTGTTTACTTTACTTTTATGACAACAGAATCGCCTACTGATTTTCGTTATGCTCAGAGACGGGATTCAACCCAAGGGCCATGTCATTTAATTGGAGTCAAATGCAGCCAATAGCCACATAAATTTTAATTATTGTCTGTTTTTGCAGGCCTTTTCAAAGGCAACTCACCTGTGTACACAGTTTACTGTATTTCCGCTTACTGAGATTGTTTTTTTGTTTCATAGATCTTGCGCTTATGCAAGCGATCAACTAACAATAAAAGCTAATTATGTAAATGTCACAGTTTTTAGACACAATCGAACGATATTTCTGGAGCGCTACTGTTTCACTCAGTGGCTATTCATCGATCCGCAGATTTACTATTTTAATGGGCAGCCCCACGAGGAAAGCAGGAAAACATTTTTAAATTTTTATTGCCTCACATTTGGGTTTAACCTGTTGTCGAGCGTTTTAAATAAGAACATAACTGCTTCTGTTGCCGGTGGCTGCCAATTAACCCTTTCCCATTGTTCCTCTTGTTGGGTTGCCGCTTTTTACGGTTTAATTGTGTGCACAGCGTTCGGAGGTAGTCACAAGAAACAGAGAAATCAATCTCGAAATGTGTTGACAAGCCAGACTCAGCGCAGAGATCTCGAGTTCAAGTTCGGTCGGGAGTATTTAAGTGAACCTTTAGGAAATTACCCATAAAAAATTGTCTTATTTAACAAGGGCAGCGCCGAATAAAAGCCGAGCATACAAACTAAACAAGCGAAATGCACAAAATGTTAAAAGTAAGAAGAGAAACCTACAAATCTGGAGTCATTAAATTATGTCAAAGGTCAATAGTTTAGAAAGCGCAAGACGACTAGACTTTCATATTTACTTATATAATGAAATAAAAGTTTCATAAAAACTATAACTAATTTTAGTAATTAGATAAAAAAAAACAAATGCCTTTAAGAGTGCTTGGTTTGAGGATTTATTAAAAACAAAATTATTTGTTTTAATGATAACATTTCCATGATTAACATAAACGACAGAATCGTTCTAGCCAAGTTCATCTGACTATCTGTCCGTCAGTATGTAAGCACCAATCTCACTGACTTTACGAGCTTATAGCAGCAAACTCGACATGCAGGTTCCGTGTTCCACACGCCGATCAAGTGCATTTTAAATAAGCCAAATCTAAAAACGCCTTCCTAAAATCAGCCCACAATCCAACTTTTATGTTTCAAAAGCAAGAGACGCCAAATTTTAAAAATGTCTATCGAACAAGTATAAACTGAGATATATTTTATTCTGTTGTTGTCCTTCCACAACAACGCTGAAAATACTTTGGATAATGAGCACAAGAGTTATTAAAGAGTAAATTACCCATAGTTTTCCAAGCTGAGCAAAGAAGAAGCAGACGAATACTTTTTCGTCAATGCTTATATTCGCCAGTGATAGACGCACCATAAAAGCCAGGAAGCTGAAAATCAACTATGTCTCTTTCTATATCCTTTCCTTGCTGTACCCCGTTCTCTATTTTTTGTTTTTTTTCCTATTTATATTTATAAGCAAAACTCTGTCTCCCTTCCAATAATCGTGTATGTACGTGAATTTTTTGTGATAATATATATGTATTTATATATCTCCAAGTCAATTTATAATTATTAGGGAAGAAATAGTCTTTTAACAATGAATGTATATGCCTCAATAACCAATTCCCAAATTGAAATCAATCATTTATATGATGCGTTATCAAATATTTGAAGCTGCTAATCGCGTAAAACAATACTATTACCGTCAGAAAAATATTAGTCGCATCGATCGTTTTCTCATACACTGCAAGATATGTCGAGGTCACCTTCTCATCTTGTCCGATTCTCCGACAATATCTTGATTTATGCCGAAAACGTGCAGTAACCGCAAAAACCAAAACACAAATCAAATGCTAACAGCGCAACGAAACATTGCAATAGTTCAGCCTATACTGAGAGCAGGCTCAGTTCCTTGAGCAGGTTCAGTTCCTTCAGCTAACACAGAAGCTGTTGCTCATATATCTGCAGGTAACCGGTACAAAAACCTCAAACGAGCGCGAAATCCAAATGCTCAGCAAAGTGAACGGCTCGCGCGTTTTTTGTCGCGCTAAACTTTGCGAGCTGTTACAAAAACGCTTTGGATCGGAAATCGAGAGATCGAATTGAAGATGGTTACGATCCTGATGTTCCTGATGCTGCATGCTTACCTCATTTATATTTCGAACGCGAGCGTATAAAAATATTCTGTTGTCCCGATGTGGCCTGGCCCAAAAGTGTCGCCCCCGGCTTATGATCGAGGCGATCAACGAGCAACGATCGATATGTGCGTTCAACGTAGACAGTCCAGCGTAGCAATCTGTGTTTGTTCAAAGAAGAAACTTTTTTTACAAAGCCAGGCATCCAGCCTGTCAGTCATAGTCATGCCTGATCATTCCGAAGTGGGACAATCAGGCTCAGAACTGAAGCTTGCTTTTACTGCGCTTGCGCCTGCTGGCTGGGTTGGGGTGCTGGTTACTGGAAATAAGGCCTTCAC
This sequence comes from Drosophila borealis, assembly GCA_035045885.1. Lineage (NCBI taxonomy): Eukaryota > Metazoa > Arthropoda > Insecta > Diptera > Drosophilidae > Drosophila > Drosophila borealis. Next base: position 42,036 of record JAWNOR010000126.1, on the reverse strand, counting down.
ACTGTGCTGCATTCCTGACCACCAGTTTTCTTGTGCGAATCCTCAACGCCTTTTAGCATTGTTTATGAAGTGCAATGCCCCTCCTACTTCAATCCTTGCACGTGATAAAATTATGGCAACTTTTTTGCTAATGTCTAAATGTCTTTCTTTTTTCAGACTTAAGCAGCGGAGCATACGTTTTTCGCATATTTTACGCAATTTTAATACATTTATACTTTTCTTTAAGGCCTATCCTTATTAAATTTCCTTGATCCGATCGTCTTTTACGTGCTTTAAAAACCTAATTGTTTTTATATGTAAGCTTGTAATCTCTTAATTCGTAGACGTTTTGCCTTTTAATGCATCAAGTAAAATAAATTATCAAAAAATCGATCAACATTGAAATATTCCTTTAAAATGAATGAAATGTAATATTCAGAGTTCGTCGGAAAGCTGCCTGTGCCTATCCTGGGAGCGTCCACAACAGGCTCTTCTGTGGTTTCATATAATGAAAGCACTTCTCACCTCTGGCCTGGGTTGTCTGTCCCCCGGACAGCACCCCTGATCTTAGTTTTCTACTTATAAATTCAGATCACAATGCAGCTACAGCAACGCACACTACAGTAGCTCATGACAATTTCAATGTCATTGTCGCCTTACTAAGGAAGCAAGTTTCGTACAGTGGTTTCGTACAGTGGGCCAAAATCAAAATCCATCATCAAAAAATTGTAACCTTCTTATATAATCTGAAACCTGTAGAAACATCAGATGAATTAACTATGAAACAAAGTGGTCACTGAAAAAAAAATCAATTGTTACCAGCGTTTTGCATTTCGACAAGATTATCTATTATTTATATATTATCCAAACAGTATAAAAGGGCAATAAAAATGAAAATTATCACCTAAATTTACTTTTGCCTCATGAATTGGCTGTCGGCCCACAGTGTGTTTGCCTTCGCCGGTTGAGAGATGTGCGAAGAAGCGGCAGTTGCCACCGCGGGCGATCGATAGTTATGGTCGTGTCAGACATCTTGTAATTTTGTACTTTGCAATGAATTGTTGTTCTTGTTGTTGGCAACTTGTTGACACTTCATTGGTGCGCAAGTTAATTAAAGAGCGCCTGGACGACGTTGCAAAAGGACAGCCCAGGGACCACCAGGTAGCGCACATTGATAACTAACACAAATACAACACACTTTATTGTGGAAATAATAATTTACGCAAGAATGTTTTAGTTAAAAATGCCCGACACGGAAATAACTCGTTCAAAGTATACAAATACGTTTAAAGCTGAGACAATGAAGCAGCACTAGCACTGCTTCTTTCCAAGTAAAGTACCCAAGAACCAACAAACAAAAATTATCAAACAGCCACAGAGACGGGCGGACATGGCTATATGGTAGCAGCTATTAAGGCTGATCAAGAATATCTTTGTTTGTTTTTAAAAAAGGGGTTAGATATGTTGTATTTTTTGACACTAATAACGAATAGAATTTGTACAAGAAAACAAGTTGGTATTAATTACATTTACATAGTTCGATTGTATTTTATTTCGATTAAATAGTTATCACGAATGGGTAAACTAGCATAAACACATTAATTGTTTTAAACTGGGACTCTTACTTAACTAAAGTGAAAGCAAACACGTTGTATTAATTAACTACCTCAACACTGCAATCTTCCTCGATATCAGCTTCTTCCAGTTGTGACCTTGTCAGTGCCGTATCTTCAGAGCTTGCGTTGCTGCTATTGCTTTCACTGGAACTGGAACTGGAACTCGAACTTATGCATTCAAGATTATCACGCTTAGCCGTACATCCCTCCAAACTCGCCTGTGATTCGCTACTGAGTCGGAAACGCTTCTCAGGCTTCTTTAATAACTCCTCAATGGAATACGGATTCCGTTTACGACTATTATGGCTGTTGTTCAGCGTATCTGTCATGGTAGCTGTAGCTGCACTCAACGACAACGCCACCGGTGAGGATTTTCCCGAATCGCAATCACTCAACGGGTCTCCCATGGCGCAGGGTTTGGTTAGATCGATTGAACTTTCTGATTTTGTGAAACCGCCACCAACTCCACAGCTGCTTGCCGCAACAGCAGCAACAGCCGCCATGCTGGCTGCACCATGTGGCATAAAGGCGCCACTATAAGGCAATATCTGACCGCCCGTTGCCACTGCCTGGGCTGCTTGCATATGTGCTTGGGTATAATAGAGAAGCGAAGGATTCCATAGCCAGTGCTTGTGCAGTGCCGAGTAACTCAAATCCAATCCACCCAACTGGTTGGACACGGCACTGGCCAGCCCATGACTATGACTGTTTCCATGATTCGAGGGCATCTTCGGCGCAGGTTTGAGAGGTAGCCCATCGCTCAGCAACGACGGCGACTGCAACGCCTTGGTATAGCGTGAGGGCAAGCTCGATACTGTCGTTGTGGGCGGCGTGGCAGAAGCGGGCGTAACTCGTGTAGCTACGGCTGCTGCATTGCTGGCGCTTGCGTACAACTGCGTAGGCGTGGCATAACCACTTGGAGTACCACTGCCAGAAATTTGGTGAGCCGCTGCCACTGCGGCTGCTGCAGCCGCAGCATTCTGTTGACTGGATGTCATCTCGTCTGTCCAAAGACCACTATTACGCAATATACGATTAATAGAGCTGATCGACGGAACTGAGCTAGGGTCACAGACTCGTTGCTGCTGCAACTGCTCACGTATTTCCCAAGCGAACATGCCGCTATTCTCTTCCTTTAAGCGTATAATCTTTTTAACCACCGTGGGTGTAGCCACTTGCTGTTAATGAAATTTAAAGCAGAGAGTTTGTGGGTTAGAGACTGGGAATGGCTTGATATGTCCTGACCATTAAATGCCGTGAAATTCTATTGTACAATGCAATGCACCTGCTAAAACAATTTCCAGATCGCCCATAAGTATAAAGCCTTAGTACCAGCCGAATACCACCCGCTTTCGCTGTTATTTCAAAAGATATATATCAACTTGCTTTTTTTTTAGCTATATCTTAACTTGCATATTTGATGTTTCAAGAGCTGCCCACCGTAGTTACCCCGCTTAACGTTCACGTGTGACGTGGCAATTCATTAAAAATTCATAAATACTTGAATATTTCATAGGCGCCCCTAAAAGAGCCCACATTTACATCAGAGATCTTATCGAATCGTACACACGAAGGCGCTTTGTATGACTGCTCAACTAACCCCTGCTTTGTGCTCTACTATTGTTACGCCCTCTTTCCTCCCTCTTTCTCCAAGTATAAGCCCCCGTCACATCCCCTGGGTGACACTTCTTTATTGACATGGTGTAGGTGTTAAATGCACGTTTTGTTCAGGCAAATGAAGGCAGTTATTGAATCACTATATCACGCGCATGTACTATGTGGAGTACACTTTACTTAGAGGTTAATTGCGAGTTATATTTGAATCTAGTGCCGTCGGAATACAGTCCGACCCACCTGAACATTTATTTAACCTGGAGCTCTGTTGATATGTACCTGTTCTAGCGTCACTGTGCTTTGTGATTCTCTCCACGATTTTTTATCAAAGCGTTAACTACTGCTGGCGCGGGAGCCCACAGTAGCTTTACGTAGCTGATTGAGCGTGTGAAATTAAGCAACTGACTAAATGCAGGTACTGTGGTCCCGGTGGTGACAAAAGCGTGCTATCCGCTTATCAATGCTAGCAAATGAGATTGATTTGCTGCGCTGTGCCCATACCAAAGTCTCCCCAAACAGTCTATAAAAGCTGTCATCCAAAGAACATGTAAACTAGCTGCTTTATCTTTGATACTTTATGGATTTACTGCTGTGCGTTTGATTTTTATACATATAATCGTTTGTTATTTCACGGCGCATGGGCATATGTCCATATCCCACGAAGCCCACTTCCAATCCCATATCTACTTACCTTCGTTTTGCTACCACCAATAGATCCCGGTCGAATGGAACCTGTCTCATAAAAGCGCGTCAAAATTTTGGAAACGCAGCCTATCAAGTATAACAAAGCAGAAAATCCGTTTAGTTTATTTTATTTAAAATCCACTCCTTGGCTGCACACTTACCATGGGAGACTAATAGTTGTCTGGATATGTCACAGGGCCTTACACCGCATAGCGCCAAATCGACGATTCGTCGACGCACACAGTCTGGCAAAGGACGTCCATTGACAAACACCCCGCCCAACTGATTGACACCCGCCTGGCCTGCAAATAAATAATAAAAAAAAAAAATGATAAAGTAATAAAAGGTTTATAATAAACGAATAAATATATTTTTTTATTACAAATTTTCTTCTACTGCCTTTGTCATATAGGACATTTATGTGTGAATCGCAAGCACAGAAATTCGGCTTGTCACTTAACCAAAAGAAACTTAGCCCAAAGCGAACATTTAAAATATAACATATTAAAATAGTATTACTGAAGATCTTTTAAATTCATTTTCTTAAGAATCGAATCGAAAAGAAATAAGGTTAGTTGTTCGTTTTTAAGTTGAGAATTATGCATTGAAAGACTTAGATCAATTCACGCTCATAAAATACATTATCTTCCTTTTCCTTGTTGTATGCTTTGCTTATAAGCTTGAAGATAAATGTTGCAAAAACGAGTATAAACAATGAAACCATGCTGCTTCACTCTCAACGAAATTAATACTCAAACTTATGTGCAGTTGCAATTACCGTCCAGACAATGCGTCTTTTCTGTTTATGCGGCACACTTTTTACCTCCTGCTATTGCCAACTCCTCGGGGCGGTATTTTCGAGTTTAATGAAGTGCGAATTTTATGTTTGCTGTCTCTTTTATGAAGCGCAAAAGAGTTTTGCCCAAAGGGCTGCGACTGGCTCTGAGGTGCCATGATTATCACATCCAAATAAGTATTTTAACTTTAACTTTTGGTTTATATTTTATTGTGATAGCATTGAACGCTTTCATTTAGGCAGTTACTGCTCATTAGTTAACCAAAAGAGGTCCGAAACTCACCTGTATGTGGCATGGTAGAAACCCGTGTTTAACTCCAATTGACAACTATTTGAAGTGAGTAGCGTCACCTGCGTAAGCTCTGTGATAATGTTTATGGGTTTGGCTTAAAGTTTTGCTTAATCGTGAAATTCTAATCAAATTTTAGGCAAGAATCCCATTAAACCACGCGTCGAGATATTGCTGTCTGCTGCCGAAGGCGCTGCAGTTGATGGATGTTGCTTTTGGGATGTTGGTGCAAACGATCTCCCGGCAGACCTAGTAGCTGGGCAGATGGGTTTTTTACGGCTTCCACGAAATCTCTGCACACGCTTGTCAGTCGGGAATCAGATCGGTGAAAACTAGTAAGGAAAATACATAAAACTTAATTATTTCATAAAACTTGCAAGGCAGCCACAAAAGACAATACGTATGTATATGGTTGTAGTCCTAGCTATAAGATATTCGACGTTTCGGTGGATTTAATGTTTAGTGGTTTATGTGCTGTGCCCAAATGCACCGTGCTTGTATTTTTGTTGTATTTCAAATTAGCTGCTTATCAAGCACATTCTTGGCGCAGCGTGAACTGGCCTATTATCAGCGCTCTGGGACTACATAAACCACATTGCATGTTTAGCTTACTGAGGCAGAGGTTGAAAATATGCAAATGCTCAAACTGGGCAACAATTAAAATAAATTTTGGCCAATTGCTCATTTGGTTAAAAACATACCGAAAATATGCAAATGTAAAGCTCGGCGACAGAAGGTCACCCCTACTTCGGTTTCCGTTTCCTGTCATTAGAATGAATGGGCCGCCAGTTTAAGAGTGTACTCCCTGGTTAACCTGTCGCCAGCTTGTCAGAGGCATGAAAATGCGCGCCGAAGAACCGTATAAATCAAAATATGTAACTACCCCTTAGCTCCAAAGCCTTTGCACTTGGTCATGGCCATGTTATTATGGAATTCACATTAGATTTAATTGCCTAAAGACCTAAGGATTTGACTTTTCGGTTGCTTTTCAGCTCGTAAAATTCCAAATGCGCGTGTGGACAGCAGCGCTGTTTTTCAAAGGCACAAAATTAAGTTGTTTTTTTTTGTTTTCTTGTTACTTTGTTTTAGTTTAGTTTTGAAGCTACTCGTGGCAGCCGTTAAGGTCGTTAAGTGCCATAGGCTTATCCACATTAAGCAGCGATAAGCATTTTCATTTGAAAGCTAAACTCTTTTTAAAAAATAAAGGGTTACTCTTACTAGTATGTTTTGGCGTGTTTCACTTTACTTTTCTTCCTTATAGCAACTGAAACTGCAGACAATCGTTTTTTAATAACTTTTGTGCTAATTATCCAATGATATCGTATATTAAAAAAAAAGTCAGTGCTTTTTCAATATAATTTAATTAAAAGTCTGAAATGACCAATTCAACGGCTTTCAAAAGTCAATGGTAACATTCTGAAAAGCTATATACTACTCTTAGGGGCGACATATGCGATCTCATAATCTTTGTTAATACTTCGAAAAGATTAAGAAGTTTATTTGATTACAGAAAAGATAAAACAGCTAGCTAATGCTTCGGCTTATTCAAATACTGATACACTTGTCAAGCGTAACAAACATAAAAATTAACAGAAATTAGTCAAACATACAATAATTTAAATGCGTACGATAACCGAAAGTGGAACCGACAGGTTCGCCGAGCTTCTGTTTCAGCAAAGAAAACACGCGGCGTATAAAATAAACGTATCTAATTAAAATAAAAAATTATATATAACATATGCTTTACCATTTGAATATATATAGGCGTATGCCTTCTGAGTGCAGCAAGCTACAAAGTGATAGACTAAGAAGGCAACGCAGAATCAACATCAGTGTAAAACAGTGGTCACCGTTTTCTACATTGCTACTTAATATGAAAACCAGCCAGAAACAATAACAAGATCAATATCGTTTTGGGTCTGATGACCACGCTTAAATACGTTAAATAAGTTGTTAAGCGGCTTGTTTGGTAGAAAGCTTTCAAAATCAATGGGTCATAATGGAAGACGGCATGCTATAGAATTAATTAGCATACGATTTTTGAATTTTGTCGTTTGTTTCGTGGGAAAAATTAGTAGCCTCATTTATGAGTTATCAGAGGCCGGCGGAAACACGATTTCAATACGACTTTTCGCGAGCTTTGCGATGCAAATTTGTTGATCTCATAAAATTAAACCAATATCCGTTGGGTATTTGTATATTAACTTTTAATGAATAAGTAATGTGTGAATAAATGTAATCCCGTTATATTGACTTCCATTAGGATAATAACCGTTACCTAAAAGCATTAATTGATGTGTTTAACAAAATATAATAATAAAATTTATAAAAATATCTATCTAATGTCTTGCGGCAAAAGAATAATGTAAATTCTAGAAGTAATTATGCACACATTATGTAATTATGTACACATCATATATAAGATTTGCTGAGCTTAAGCGTTGACAACATATAAGGATCAAGCCTAGTCATGATTAGGGTTTTGCATCACCAGAAAAAAAACATTGGCTAAACAAAATCGTGTTCGCCCTTACTGAAAGTACTCGAGTACAAGCGATCTGTGAGCCGCTCTTACGACATTCACTACCCAGTAACAATAAAAACATACTTAGTCTAGGTAAAATCACTTTTCTGAGCAAAAGTTATTATATTAAGCATAAGAACTGTCCAGTATATATATATATTGCTTTTGATATTTATATAACTATTTACAACATATTATCACATTTTACCTTAGCTACTTGTCTTTTTAATATCTAGAACCTTAACTTGATTACCATTCACTAGCACAAACTTTAAACTGTAAGCACAACACACAAATTTTGCCCTCAGCAATATTTTCGTAGGGCGTTAGTTTTCCGAAAAACTACGAATGGACTCAAGACGGTTTAAGCTTGCCGATCGCGACACCGCTCACCTAGTCACTCGACCATCAAAATTTAAACTAATGCCTGCGATTCGCGCTGCCAACGCACAAAGCATCAATGATCTGCTTTGCTGTTCCCGTGTCCGGTTCCCTGCCGTGTTACATCCAGCAAACTCTGGACTACTACCGCCACCCGAAAAAATACGCACGCTGGCAAACATTCACGGGCTCTCAACGGGCACAAGGCGGACGAAACGTTTTTCTGGTGTAACCGGTTTCACGGCAACAGCAACAAACAACCGTTTGCAATAGCAAAAACAACAACAGCTGCAGCGACAGCCCCGGTTAAGCGGCTCACGGCCAATCAACGTTCACTTGATAATGCGCATGTGTTGTGCTAGCATAACGCGTTCTCTGATTGGTCAAAGCCATGGCTGCACATTCGATGCCCTTAAAGGTCTTAAACAACCGCACCGTGGAACTACATACATCCTGCGCTGGCATAACGGATACAATGGAGTTAAGAAATAAATCAAAAGGCATAGGATCATACATCTATCAAAAAAGTAAATATGTTCAGAAGCTTATATTTACAGTGCTAAATTTAAGTACATATCACAAAATATTTAAAGAGACAGTAAAATTTTACTCGACCAGCTATAAGCCTATAAGCACGTTTTGCAAGTTTTGTATAAGGCACAATTAATATTCAGCAAATATAAACCCAGCCGAAGAGTTTAGAAACATACTAAGTCAGAAAGTATTTAATTAAGAATTTTTGCCATCGTACAATGATGTTGAAGCGTTGCGGCAGCCGTATCCGTAGCCGTTGCCGTTGCAGTCGCGTTCCGGCCAATCGGCAGCGTCAACGCAGCACGCGAACGCTTCTTCATGCCCACCACAATGTGGCAGTTCCATAGCCAGTAATGTGTATATATGGAAATGGGTGTGTATGGCGTAGCCGTTGCCCTGAGCGAAACAACGACGGCTGCAGTCGTGCTGCGGTCCTACCCACAGCGTGGCTACCTCTCGCTCTTCTGAAGCTTCTGGAGTGGGTTAATGGCTTTTGGGTGGCGAAATTAAGAAACGCTTTGGTGGCGTAAGCGTTAATTGAATATGACAATTGTCGGTTGGCATTTCAATTGAAAATAAATTTGAAATGGCCAAGGCTGGTAGCGAAAGATAAAACTGTCATATTGGCTATAAAAGCAGACTGTTGCCTACTCACGGAAAACTGCTGGTTTTTAAATTGTAAATGTAATTGGGAGCAGGGTTTTTTTTTATGTCATATCCAAAAAATCAATGAATTATAAAGCGGTACCATTCCCATATGTCCCTCAGGTGAACAAGTATATTACACTTAGCTGCGTATCATATGCAAATCTACTTGGTGCGACAAAAAACCTATATTTGAAACAAGCAATGTTCTTAGGACTAGTATAGGTAAAAATATATATTCATGGAGTGAGAATGCTCTGAGAAAAACACCCGTCACCGAAACTTCTGCAAGGTTGAGATAAAACTGTCAAAAGAGCACAAGCCCGACTTGGGTGTCTCACACAATGCCTTTTGCAACTGGTACTGGTACTCACATCCACCTCCAGCGCTACCGACCCACAGCTGCCCCGTATTTTCTCATTCAACCAAGCGCGGAGTAATAAGATCAACTGAGTCAGCCAGGCGTATGGAAGCGACGCCCAACGAGTCCGCAGTCACCAGCCCACCCAGCACCCACTTGGCTTGTTCTGCTGTCTGTTCAGCACACAAACAACGCGATTATGTGACCATGAGCTTTTCAAGTGGTTGCAATTACCCAAACCCAGCCCAAAACACGCCCCAAATTAAGGTCGGCACTCAAATCTGTGTGGGAAGTTCAGTGTATAATCCATTCAATGCACAAAAAATGAGCAACCGGAAGTAGCAGTCAGCTAAGCGCAGGGCGCCTTGCAAAAAGGGCGTCAAAGCGGCTTAACTTCTTCCAATTGAATTGGTTTTGTACGTAATGCTTGTCGCGATATACATCTCTGATATTACATTCACTTATATTGTAATTGAAACTAAAGCCACTGTCTTCCCTAAAGGATTCCGTATATGTTAAAGTAAATATATTTCAGATCACCATAAAAACAATTAAATCCGTCTTTAAAATTGGCATGCTCAGAACTACACTGCTCCTTCATAAAGCACGGGAAGATTCAACTTTAAGCTTTGCTTGAATTTCTTTAACCAATAAAATATATTTAAAATTGTAAAATTTTTCATCCAAGAGGTATGGATTCTGCGAAAAGTGTAGAACAGGCCTTAAATGAATTTTCACAAATATCTTTGAAAATGTGTTAGAGAGCGATGAATCGATAAACACAAAAGTATCATACAACCGTTTTTTCACAACGTACTATCTCGAACTCCACGTCTGAGGTTATATTTTATGTAGACATTAGAAAATGAGTTTGAAGTCCATCGAAAATATAGCTAAATGTTGAAATCGACGTTTTTCGCCCATTTTAGTCCAATCATGAGGCCCCTGAAGCCGAGAAATAAACTTTCGTTCATGCAATCTTAAAAAAAGTATCAAACAAATTTTAAAGATCTGATGGTAAACAAAAAGTTTCATTCAATCGTTTTTTGCTACTTTACCGCACTTGCGGGAATTTCCCAAAACGCCGTCGTAGCATGCATCTCCATTACTAAAGGTAAATACAGTCAAAATTTAGGCCTTCTGGTTCGTACGGTTTGGGTGTTGATCACCAATCAGTCAGTTAGTCTTTCATTCAGTCAGCACAAATTGCTTTATATTTGGTTATTTTATGTTATATAAGATATGTTTGTTTGCATTTTAGCAACCACAGACATATTCTAGAATGGTAGCAAATTACTGCAAACCAACGTTTAATAACATTTTAAATTTCTAATTTCATTTAATAACTTTAGTCAAGAATGCTTTAACTATGAAAATGGTGCATTCATACTTTTTATTTGTATTTAATATTTACAAAGCTATTCCGGCTGCCATCATTTTAATGTTTATATATTATATTATCTTTCATATTCAGACTCAGTGCCTTCGGGGCTCCACCCATTAAAATTATTTTTGGAAATTTGCGAGAGAATATCTAAAGAAAGGTAGTCTACCAAAATGACTCCAAGGCAGATTTCATGGTCATTAAAAAGAAACTGTGTGCACCGTTGTCGCTCCTGTTGGTTAGCTGCGCTACAGGGTACAGCTACTATCCAAGAATTTGCAAATTGGTCACTGTGTGAGTCGCAAAAAGTTTGCATTTGTTGCGTGGGTGCCTTGAAGCGGTCGACCAAATTAGTTGACTAGTCAGCTTTAAATTTTTTGCGACCGTCACATATAAGAGCAGGCAGACACTACACATTTTTAAATTGCAGGGGCGGTCTAATTGAGGGTTCGGTTTTGGGTTTGTGCTGGACGTTGCAATCAGCAGATGCACACACAGCGTTTCGGTCGAAACAAAGCCGGCGACGGAGACGACGACGATTTTGTGCGGGCCAAATTGGCGCAGGTTACGCATGTGCCTGAAATCATGAACATGAGGTTACCGTTCCCTCGTAGTTGTAGTTTACACGCGACGTTCTTTTGACGGATGCAGCGCAGGCTGGCAAACAAGTTGCAGCAGGCTCTTCTCTGCACCTTGCGCCAGGGACTAAGAGACACGCGCCCTTACAGCAACAATACTTTAGCAAAAGAGGCAACGGACAGGAAGCACAAACAGACAATCATTTGAACAATTAGGTAATCCAGAATACTATCGCCGACAAACGATAAGATAAAGTTGCAGGATCTACAACCTATGTTATGTTATAGGAGTTGCGCACTTACCAAAAATTATATTTTTTTGTTGTCCGCCTACACGCGATTTTTAACTGCAATAAAAACTCAAAAATAGGTTGCCCATGTTGCCCATCGCATCGTCTCTATTTCTATCTACTCCAAATAGCCAATTAATAAAAATGTAATTTCCACAGAGTTTTGCAGGCGACACCTGCTCGAGTAGGAAGGATGGGTCAGCAAATCTAGATAAGAAAATGAACAATTACAAAGGACTTTGACAGCACGTCGGCAAAATTGTAACATTCTCTCACATAAAAGGACGAAACAGAACGCTCCAATAAGCACATAAAATGGCCGCCCCAGCCAAGGGTGAGCGGCTGCTTGTTTAGACAAACTTCGCGTGTGTAAAGGGACACTTGCGATAAATTAAATGTCTGACATAATTATGTCTTAATTGAAAACTTGGATAGAGCAACTTGCTGAATGATAAAACCATTTTTTGGGAGACGCTATTAAACGAACCTAAATAAAACAGTAAACAATAACAATATAAATATTATACACGATAATGACAATGTAATAATAAAAAAAACCTACACAAAAATCCGCTTAATGTACCCAAATCAAGGATGCTTACGGCTGCTGTTCTCACTATTTTTTTTATATTTTCAAACACGAAAACTAACAAAAAACGTAATAAAATAATAAACAACGTATAGCTTCAATACAGTGCATCATATAAAATTATTCGAGGAGGTACCAAATGCCACTACTTCCTGCCACTAGTAGCTGCTGCTGATAGTTTTCGATCTTGCGCTGCCGTAATTGAATTTTAAAGGCTCGAACGCCTCTTTAAGTCGTTTAGTGCATCATAGAAACGAATCTAATTTTACGCTTGCCTATGACCAGCAGCCAGAAAACTTCGTCCCCCCATCAAAGTGTTAAAATAATCGTAAAAGTTTGCCCTTTTGGTACAGCATCGTAAAAGTCAAACAGCGTTTGCCATTCGTATCTTTGGCTAAATGCAATATTTTAACGAGCCGCGCCTCTTCAAAATGCGAAACCCAATGAACCAATCTTCCTTTTGGCTTGGCATTAGTTCATTAGCCTCTCTTTGGCGGCAGAAAGAAACAGAGTCGAATACAGTAGCTCGACTAATTGAAAAATTAAAGTTGAACGACGACTTTAACTGATCTGAACTGGTCATTGTGGCTTAAGGCAAACATACCCCTTTATGTTCGACTATCTAAAGACGAAGTTATACACTTATTCAAGTTTTGGTATTCCCTACTCCTTGTGCTGAATTTCGGGCGATTGCCTTTCTAGGTGTTATTATATGGCTTTTTGCAACTACATATTTAGTATTTGGTCTAAAAAGCATTTGTTGTTTTTGGGGATCAGCAGAGGAGAAAGCCAAACAGTATTTGTCAGCAGAACTGATTCTCTGTTTGTAAAAGAACTACAACTCTCTGGTATATCTTAAAAATCTTTACCGGCTTAAAACCTACGTTAGTACGTATATGCACATAAAGCCGAATCTTACTTAACGCTATCGACTCAGTGCTTGAGGAGTTCACTCCTCCGTTTGCATTGAACTAATGTGCCGGTCTGCACACCTTTGCAGACACGTTAAAGATGCGAAGAAAACGGCTTCGTCGGGAATCCAAAATAATCGCATCAAGCTAAACAGAGGTTCGCTGGCAGCTGTATATTGTGTCAGCCAAAAATCACTTCTGGTTTTTGTCGAGATCAATAAAAAGGTGGATCACTTGTTTACAATCTCGACACACGCGTTCATCGTGCGCAGCTGCATCGCTCTCGTAATTTGCAGTTACCTTTACGGCTTGATGCCCTGCTTCTGCACTTACTCCTTCGGGTCAGAAGATCTGGTTGTTCCACAGGACTGACGTCGATAAGCCATCAGTGCCCATTTGTGAGGTGTGCAATCAGACCGGACGATCTGTTAAATTTACGAACTTATTTTGGAAATGAGACCTTTAAAATGTATACCCTGGGTACAAATGTAACCTAACTTGAGAGAATTTAAGAATATCAATCCGAAATGTATTTAAATCCTTGACAATGTCTATCCTGTCCATGTCAATCTAAAGCTGTAAGCAATAAAATACTTTATTAAATGACTAACAGCTTTTGTGAATATACAAAACTATTTACAACGTTTTGAAATTTCCTAAATTTATTGCCTTATAAACATAATCAAAATCACATCAAAACAAAAGCCACCACAAAAGATCGAGTGGACCGCAGTCAACTATGCTCACAACCCCTAGAATCGCTTCCCATTTTTGGTCAGTCCTTGCTCAGTGGTTTACGCTTGGCTAAATTCAGAAGGTGACAGGATAGGTACAGATTGACATTATTAGAATGCGCATATGCTGCGCTGACATCCCTAAATGCGTGCGGTTGTGTATTCTGATTTCATTGTTATTGTTTGCAACGTTACGTCTCATTAAATCGCAACCTATTGTTGACATAAGCGCTGACATTTCAATGATCTGGTGTAATTGATGCGCCGAGGTAAAAAATTCGCGACAGGTGTCAGCTTTGCCAAGCTGACAGATTATGATTATAAAGCAGTAGTGTAAGACCCATTGGTAGTTATATGTGGCATCCAGAAGCAGAAGCGGAAACTTTAATGTTCGCACATTTGCAGCTCATCAATTTCACTTATCCTTTCAGTATATCAAGTTCATTCAACTTGATGTTGTTTGGTCCATGCTTAGCGCCGTGTTGTTGCCTTAATCACGATCAATTTGTTTTGGCCCAAACTCTACAGCTTAAACGCTTGTCGCCCAAACATTATGAAACTTTTGCTACTGCTGGACCCGCTGACCACCACATTATTAAGCCATAAAATTGAAAACTTAATATAATTACATAAACGTTGGCCTCAACGCCCCAAGCATTTGTTCGAACCCAAAATACCAGCCGATTTTCGGGCACACGCTGCATACATTGTGGTACTTTGCTCGTTACATATAATGACCAGAGCAAAATTTAACAGTCCTCAGCACGGCGGACAGCCAACGAGCCTGGTAACTGCCCATGGCGCAAACTGGACATAATAAGAGACTCACACACGGGTCCGGACATGCTGCAGCAGGCATATACTCACTCATATTACTGTCATCGCGATCAACATTAGGTTTTGCTTTATTATTACGAAAATTTTGCATGCAAGTTAATTGTTGGTACTTAGATATAAGATATAATGCAAAAACATTTCTCACCTGTCAGAGCTAGCGTTTCGCTCTTTTAACTATAAATACACTTAAATGTTCGCACATATATACATAAAAGTGTTCCTCTTTACTGACTGACTAAATCACTGCCTAGCTAAATGAGTTATTGATTGATTGGTGCTTAACAACAGAGGCTAAAACGTAAAAGGGAAATCCCGCGTAGGAGTATATTATATATTAATGTATATTTATATTTTATTGTTTTGAATATCCTCCGCATGGAAAATTATGCTACTTATCCGACTTTTATGTAATTTCCTAAAATAATTATATCGAAATTTAAGTTTTTAATTCGAAATTGGTATAAAATAAACTGAAACAGAAACGTTAATTATTTTTGTAGCTTATATTATAAACGATGCGGCAAATCAATTGTAATTGAATTCCTTTATGAATATGTGCATGTTTTAGTTTGTATGTATCACAGCAATAAGCCCTCGTTTTCATAATGAGTTTGATAATTTTTTTGTTTTCAATATGAATTTGATTATTTTTTGTCCGCTTTTCGTCAACGTGCTAAGACCTCTTGCATTTCGACTTCGATAGCTCTCTTGTGCCGGCTGCCAGTCCGGAACTGCTCCTCGATCTCCAGAAGTGTGCGTCTTCGCGTTTCAGGCAGCGCACAGTAGATGAATATCATACCCAAGAATGACATTATACCAAAGAACACAAAAGCGTTGCTCATGCCAATGGTCGCTTTCAAATCTGGATACATTTTAATGCACAGAAAAGCAAAGAACATGCCCACAGCTACAGTAAGACCTGAAGCCGGACCGCGCACTTTTTGAGGAAATAGTTCAGAAATCATAAAGAAAGGCAAGGTGTACAGTCCAAGCGTGCTAAGTACAATGAAACCCACTATAGCAGTGACAGGTAGGTATGGTACGCTTTGAAGGATCTCGAACCAACCATAACAAGCCAAAAGAAGCATGGTGACGGTCATGCCGAACGTTGATATGATTCCAGCACGTCGCCGGCCCCACTTTTCTAGGACATAGCCCATGGGACAGGTTGTCAGAACTCTTGCTGTTCCAATGAGCACGGCGCACATAAACGGATCAATGGAGACGCCTGCCTCGGTGGAGATTTGCACAGCGTACACAATGACCACAAATATTCCTGACAGCTGTTGGAACGCAAACAGAGCCATCAAAATAAGCAGCGGTTTGTAGACCTCAGGCAATCTAAGGCAGCTTGAGAATGAGGGTTTCCTCTCACCATCGCGAAGTTGCAGCGACTTTTGTAAAACGTTAAACTCCTCCAATATTTCGGGATGTGTGATGTGGGCTATATTTTGAGTAATACATATGCAAATGATCTTCTTTTATAAATTTGAAAATATTGACTTACGTGACTTGTCCAGTCCTCGAAAATAGTTTAATGACTTCTTAGCCTCCTCCACACGTCTCTTAGATAACAACCAGCTATGCGACTCTGGCAGTGGTATCACGCACAGCAGCGCGGCTATCTGATAACCACAGCAAATCAACGCAATTAGTCGAAAATCATCCCGTATAAAATAGCCAATGCTATAAAGAACCGTAATGCCCAAAGCCACTGATATAGAGGTGCCAAGTATAAGACTACCACGTAATTTGGGTAAACTAATCTCCGCCGCATAAACACCAGATGGTGCACTGGCTAGCCCCATGGTAATACCTGCAAGGGAAAATAAGTACATATATCAGCAGCTGTTAAGTCAATAAACTCAGATTATGTTTGTTTCTCAAATTAAGTACATTTACTCCAGAAAATTTTATTAGTAAAATTTTGTACAATATGAACCCTCAACATTTCAAAATGTGTATAAAGAAGGTGACACTTACCAATAATAAATCGTGATACAAGCAACTGCCAGTAAAAAGATACTGAACTTGTCGCGCTCGGTGTGGCAAGCAGTGTCCAGGATGTGATACCCAGAATATTCAACACATAAAGAGTATGTTTGCGTCCAATCCTATCTAGCAGCAGACCCGACAATAGCCCGCCCAATGGACACGACAAAGTGTTGATAGAAGCAAACCAGGATGCCTGTGTAGCATTCAAATACACCGTCTCCATTTCGCTTGTCAGCTGACGCAGTACAATTGTGGGAATAGCTAGGGCCAAACCAGTTGACATTACGCCCATATTGGCTAGTATAACCATCAATGCCTGTCGACGTACTGCGCGTGATTGCTCACCCAGTGGCTTTCTTTTCGGTAACCGATCTAAATCACTAATAATATGTGGAGTTTTGTAATCCCTTTTCTTGTGATGACCATTGTACAGCTGCTGTTGCTCCTCCTCTATTTCATGATCCATTTTGCAGGTCGTCTGAAAAAATATTTTGAGATCGTCCCATTATATCTTCGCTTGTATGACCTGCTCATTTTAAGAGTTCATGCTGACGATGTTGTGGCAATAACACACTGACATACTAAAGGTCATCAAGATGTTTGTACTGTAATAAATGAAAATATTAAACTTACTGTAAATAGAAAAGCATTTAGCTCCCAATATTTTGTATAAGAGAGCAGCAAAATCTTATCAGCATATATTTCAGATAGCTGCTATAGAATGGGTATATACCATATAGTACTTTTCATGTCAAATCTATTTTACCCTCTGCTTTTATACAATTGCAGTCATGCCTCTGAGTCATAGAGATGTAACATCCGAGCTGATAAAACTGAGGCACAGCTTCGTTGGTCTGATATGTTTCTATCTACTCTATTTACATATATAATGATTATGAGAAAGTACGAATGGGTACTAAGGCAGTTCAGACCTGGGTATAGGGTAACTGCTGATTGAAACCTCTCGACTTGTGTTTTTACTTAGTTCGTAATATTATTATCGCTCTCGCTTGAAAATCGTTCAAGGTGAGTCAAGCCGATTAAGTATTTAATGATAACAAATTACTCAAATAAAGGTTCTCTTGTCGAGAGTGTCTGACTGGGACATATCCTGTTCCCAGTTACGCGACAGAAATTATTCCAAATTTATACATACCGCTTAAAGTGTCTTTTATACAAAATTGACCAACAAACCGGTGGACCTGGTTAAATAGACAGACTTTATTTACATGCCTTGTGGGACCGGTGATGCCACTTGCTGGCTGATACATACATTTGAATAAGTTCATTATACCTTTTAAACCTATTTTTAATAGGCAGAGGGTACAACTTACATGTCCCAACTAATAAAATCAGTAGAAGTACTGATACTTATACTTCTGATATACAAGATACTTTTAATGTAATGGCTTTAAGTGGTTTATAAATAGCCATGGAAAAAAAAAAAACAATTAAAAAGCCAATCAACTTAATAAACACTAATAAATAATAGACTTGCGTATACGATTCTCTTGCGATCCCAATTAATGGACACTCCAGAGCCGCATGAGTCCCAATACATTTTTTTGTCATATATAAAAGAAGGCTTCGATCCAAAAGAATATCACGTGCCTAAATATTAAAAAGTCACTTTCCAAATATCTTTAAAAACTGGTTCTCCTCAATAAAATGAGAGTTAGAAAACCGGCTTAAATAAAACAACGTCACGACTACACGGGCCGCAGAAAAAATTCACTCAAAATAAACTATTTTAAACATACTTGCCTGACTTATGTTTAGATATATAGCGCAGACGCAAACGCTGGCGGCAGCAAAGTATTGGCTATATCGAAGACGCTCCTTTGCAATCCGACATCAACGAGACGTTACGAACAACTAAAATTAGCTTGCTACGTTAAACGTCTCGCCAACTATAAGATCCCTCAAATCAAAAGTATGTGGCCACAAAACACCCTGCTAAAAGTTTATAGATTGCCGCCAACTACACAAATATCTGTTCATGGACATTTTTAGTTTTTCAGTTGACAATTTTTTTGTTAGTAAATTTCGAATTTAAAATTATTTGCAGACCTAATTTTTTGGTTAAATAAACAGAGTATATAGGTAAGTATTTATATTACTTTATATATACTGAATTATTTGTCCTCATTGAATCCATTTGTACAATACTGTTATGCCGCTTAATGATTTTAATGTATAGGGTATCAAATCTATCGGATTTGTATGAACAGTTCTCTGATCCTCTCTTTTTATCTCTCGCTGTCTCTCTCTCTCCTCTACCGCTTTATCTCTCTACGTCACTCAACCACAAACGCTTTGCAGCAAGCAATAAAGCAGTGTACACGTCATCAACCATTCGATTTTTTATGTCATGATCGTTTCAATCGTCGACAAAAAGTTTTTATCAAAAACAAAAGTTCAATCAATTTTAAAATAAAATTCTAGTCTGTAACTCTTACAGCTTTTAATATATACATGTGTATGATCCTACATACATTTGTATAAATATTTGCTTATGCCGGCTTATCAAGTGAGTAAAAGCTGAGACCCTCACAGGCAGTCCAAATTATACGCTCATAAATATGAGATAGACACACAAAGTAAAGTTTCCTTCATGTTGTTATATAGTAACTCACGTTATCTATTCAAAGTTATACTTAATCTGTAATCAGTTTGTATATTACACACTTATTCATCTCCTACCCAGGCTGGCAGGGAAAATTGACTTTAAATAAACGAATGCTCTCTTATCTTTTATCTTTTTAAACAAAATAAAAGTTTACATTTGCTTGAGCGTAAATATGGCAGCTAATATTAATAAAAAAAATAGCAAGGCCTGAACCTGTCAATCAACCTGTATTTAAGTTAGATTAGATAAAAATTATTAAAAAGACCATTTTGTCAATATAATTTTCGAGCTGATTGAAAAAACCGTTAGAAGGGCGAGTGTCATAGCAGTGAGCAAACAGTGCGTAATTCTATTTCAACAGAGCTGTGTTTAATGTTATCGAATAATAATAATACTAACTTATGACAATAGACAACACTAAAGCAAGTGAAAATATAAGATGCAAATTTCCTTTAGTAGCCAAGAGAATTGCATTTTATTGGAGTCTGTGGAGAACCGGGAACGTGTACAGAACACAAACGCCGCGGACACGCGACGCCATCCCAACCTACCATAAACATGGGAAGCTTATCAATTCCTCTTCACAAGTGCATGTGAACGTAAAAATCAAAACGACAAAAACCCGTAACTAGAAGGAGACTCAGCGTAAAATTATTAAAAAAAATCATCATGTTGATTTGTTAAGTGCATTGTTGTCGCAATATTAAAATATCTCCACTTGGTGTATAAAGAGAAGACTTTGTTTATGTGCCGTTGTGTGTACTCGTGAGCGTGCGGTGTATAAATACATATGTACACGCGTGTAGTCCGCTTTGGCTCTCTGTTTGTGTCAGTCAGTATTCTGCTTAAAAGTTAACGCTTAAAATAAATACAAAAGCAGCTATAATCAATTTTGCATTCTCTGCAAATATATTTCGTTATTTATCATTAAAACTGAATGCAATCAGCGCCTTGACTAGGGCGAAAATCAAATCCACAGAAAGATAAATTGTATTTTTAACAGGTGTTGCATTCCAGGGCTAATCTCATGCATTCGTCGCCCAAACAGCGCCCATAAAATCACAACCAGCACACCCAAAGAGATTACAATTGCTTAAATGAGTAATAATATGTATTGCACGGCTTGTGCCTATCAATTATTGTTATAAGTTAGATTAGATAGAAATGATTAAACAAAGTGTTACTCGAATAATTGCCGAGTGATTAAAAACAGAAGGCTGAGTGTCACAACAACGAGCAAGGGTGAGTTAGCCCTTGTGCGCAAAACTATTGCAATAGCACCGCAAACGATATTATCGAATAGTCTCCAACATTTTAGTATTAGTCAACACTAGATAAAGTGAAAATATTGGTTGCAAATTTCCCTTTGAAGTCGAGAGAATTGTTTTCCTTAAAAGTCTATGGAAAACCGGGAACTCGCGAACAACATTAGGGTAGCATACGCGCGCGTGTGAAAATAACACACATATACATACATATATACACATATGAACCCCAACCAACCAAACACATGGAAGCTTATCAACTGTCTGCGAAAGTAAACATCAAAACAACATAGACGCGTTTTTTACTGAGAGAGCGAAGGTGCAGCGACGGCCGCTGTGTTTCATAAATAGCAAAAGCCTTTTTATTGTGTTAATTGGTTAAGTGTGGCGTCACTTTCTAAACAATTTTGTTTATATTCTGTTGTGTATTTTCACTGTCCAAGTGTTTAACAATATTAATATAACTTTAACAATGTTAAAACAATATCTTCTATAATTCGGCTCATTGCGTCTCGTGAGTGTGCGCTGCTGTGTATAAATTCCTGTGTGTGTGTGTGTCCCGCTTTCGGTTCTCTGTTTGTCTCAGCATCCTGCGAACAAGCTTACGTTTAAAAGCAATGCGAAAGCAGTTACAATCAAAAGGAAAATCGTTCACTGTCAACAATCTCCGAATTTTTAATTTTATCACTAAATGGATTGCCGACTGTGCTGAAACTGAGCCATCCTACATAAGCAAAAAAAAAAACAAACATTGCAGTGGTTGGACAAGCATTTCATGGCAGGCTCCATCTAGAGCATTCGTCACCCAAATGATATAGCCCATAGAAACCCACACCAGCACAACACGACGAACTCTACGTTCAAGCGCGTTATACAGTGATTATCCCCTAGTAATTTTAATGTATGTGTGTGCAGTGAAAATTCCGATTGACAATTCAGGTGACACTGCTGCATTCATCGTACATCATCGACAACAACAAATCTAAAACAATAAAAAGAAAAGAAAGAAAGAAATCAACGCATCAAAATGACTACAGATTTTTTGTTTCCTAAAATTGCGGATTGCTCCTATGTGTCCTGTTACTGGTTAGTAGTATCCCTATGCTGCGTCAGCAGCCCAATCACAACTAAAATAAATATATACATATAAATGCTACATTTCTTAAGTCATTAACAGTGATCTCTTTAATTACAAACAATTAAAGTTAACAGTATATTTTAAACATGGGCCTTGTTCTTACATGAACATATAAGTATATATACAGATTTTTTTTTTGTATAATCTAATCTACAATATACACAATGACATATTTTAGAATATTACGTATTTTCAAAAATTAAAACGTACGTCGCTTGTTTTATTCCGTTCGTGCTTTTTGCTCTTTGAAATTCCTTGCTTCGCGTTTTAATTTACTCATTATTCGAGTCTACCTCTCTTGTTCTTCCTATCGCGGCGCCGCCACCAGCTCCAAAATTAGGTCAAACGGTCATGTCTGTTAACAAGAGCAGTGTCAATGTATGAGGATTGCGTGGGTTGTAGCATTGGCCTGGCCATGGAGGGATTTCGTTTGTTGCTTTTTTATTATCGCATGTAAAAGGCGCGTTTTGACTAAAAAAAAAGGCTACAAACGACAACAAGAAAAGCAAAAACGAATCAATACACATACATCTAACACATTACTTGGTATTGTGTATAATAATGTTCATGTTACAATTATAAATGTGAATTGCAAAAATAGCGCTTAGCAGGCCACAACGGGCATCATAATGCTGTGAAGCCGTAAAACCTGACATATGTACATATATATTAACATTTCCCTAGCTCGCAATAACACATTTCGTTAATTATTTTGTTAAATGCAAGTGTATTAACATTTGCACTCAGATTCACAATAATTTTTTGCGTCCCATGTACAATGTTGCAATAAAATAAACACTTGCGCGCTGTCCTGCTTCTTTTTTCTCTGTCATGCGCTCTGCCTTTCTCTCTGCGACTCTTGCGCTCTCTATTCCGCTCATTTGCTCTATACTCTTCTCATTCCCTCTCTTGTCGTCTCAGTCTCTTCTTCGAGCAATGTAAAATAGGGAAGCATCTAAATTACTTTTACAATGTGTGCTAACCATTAAACACAAGGTATGCATGTAGTAGCCTTCTTAGATTCAAACTAATAAGTTTAAACGTCAGCTTGTCATATTGATTTGATTACCTAATCCAACCTCTCAAAATTGACTTTTGGTTTGGTTTTTTATCGCGAAAGTAATTTTTTAACCACATGCAATTCAAATTGCTGATTATATTGCAAATCTGTATTTATGTAAAATTACTTTTTGTATAGGCCTTGCGCATATTTTTATAGCTCACCGCCATCCAACTGTTGTTCACCAGTTTTACATTGGCAAGCATACAACGTCTCAATTTATTGAATATATTTGTAAGTAGAAAACAATTCTTTTGTTTTTAATCCCCGCCCCTAATCAAAATCAATAGCGCATTCTTGTAAACTTTGGTATTCTTTACCATCAAAAGCCGTGTTACTATGGCGTGTCTATTGTGTGAAAGTAAGCTAAAGTTTAAAATTATTGGCACCTTAAATGTTATACAAAAGGTACTTGTTATAAATACATTTCTACTAAAGAAACACTACAAAACTTCTTAGAAGTAAACGCACTGAAATGCAAACATACAATGTCGCCATCCTCTTTGCGTATTTTATAACACAAACTGCAGTTCTTGTGCTTATATAATATAAGGTTTTATTCGGTTACAGCGAGGAGAACGTTTGGAAGTTATGTGAGCAGGTTAAACGCACGCGTCCTGAGGAGTTGAGCAAATGTTATGCAGTATTTGTGTCGAATGAGGGACGAACTGTCCCGCTCTGGCGCCAAAAAGCCGGACGTGGCGACGATCAAGTTGTGATATGGGTAACTTTGTCATGCAAAACCATACATATACATTTATACACTGCACACTTGTACTTCATTTTATTGACAGGACTATCATGTATTCTTTATGCACAATCCCTTGCCAAACCGCTGTTTGGTATTCGATTTGGATACCACACTACCATTTCCCACATATTTTCATAAATACGTTACTGAGACTTTCCGGTCCGATCTCGCACTGCGACCGGAGCATCACAGGTAAACAATGCATAAAACTGATGACTACTAGAAGCTTAAATTTCTTAATTTTCTAGATTTTTCAGAGTCATTCCCGCAGATACATATCTAATTGAGTTCTCATCGGATCGTCGACACATGCGACGACCAGATGGTAGCTGGATTAAACCACCACCTTCATATCCACCCATTCTTTCGAACAGTAAATAAATGGTACTGTTAACACCTACACATTTATTCTAATTGTTTCTGTTTTTGCAGCTAACATGCATTGTTTGGGTGACTTCATATGCATGAGCGCTGGTAAAGGACCAGGCGCCGTCTACAGCCTCTCCGAGTTCGTGCAAAACTTTTATAAATCGCCGCATGTTGGCGTGCAGCAGAACAAGTAAATTTTCAATAAACACTTACATATATACATATACTGATATCAGCTTGAAAAAAATCATAACTATTTTAGAAAGTTTGTGTTCTTGTCAAATTCGATGGCACAAACGATATGCATTGAATCACAAAACAGTTAATTAAAAATTGCATATATATTATATATACTTATATGTATATATATATATATATATATATATATATATATATATGTATATAATATAATGTATTTTTATAGTCAGGTTAATATTAAATATGAGAAAAATCTGTAAGTAAGAAATATTAAATCTTCCGAGTCCTTCAACACCATCTGTAATCAAACTAAATTTTACAATGATTATATTATGTTTTTACATTTTTAATCTATCTATGTACATTCAAAGTGGCGAGGAAAAAACTTAGAGCTGAGAGTTTTATTCGTTTTTTTATGACTTTCTACCAATATAATTAAAATATAAAATTAAATATAAAACGCACCAATTACGATTTAAATTTAAATATAAACATAAATGTTCACTCATATTCCAATTAAAAATGCATATACGAACTAACTTACTCTTTATACATCAGAAATCAAATTCGCCTAATCTAAAACATAAACATAAGGCATTGGTCAACCTATGTATTACTTACTAATTAAATTCAATGGTAACTTGTTTTATTTTTTCAAATGGTATAAGAAATTTAATTTTAAATTATGCAACAACGAAACCCATCTTAACTAGTTTTTGTACTGTTGGTACGCCACGGACCCATGACAGCTAAATCATCAATCCGCGATACCTTAATGTATAATTTCCTTAGTCATTTTGATATACTATATTATAATTACGTACTGCATACTAATTTAATATTTGTGACACGCAAAGACTGATTCAATATACGCTCTACGGTACTAGTAAAAGGTAGGCAGAGCCACCCTAATTTACACCCAGTAGTGGTAAATTCACATCATCAAATTGGCAAATTCAAAATTAATTTGTTTCGTTTTATTACTCTTTAAATAAGAACTTCCAAATCTCTGCTTAGCAAGCTTTACCTTTAAACGGTTACTTTTAATAAGTTGACGATATTCGTACTTTTATTACAAAGTAATTTTTACTCAATTTTGTAAGACTCAACAAAAACCAATAAAAATTAATTAATAAACAACTTATATATAAATGTTAATGTATAATTCTTACATTAAATGCTGTGCAAAGTCTCAAAGTTAAACCTACACTTTTAATTATATAACTTAAAACAAAATATTTATAAACAAAACTATTAAAAGTTTAAAACGTCACTTGACGCTGGCAAAACTTTATTTACATATGCTAAGTAACAGGCAATGTTTGACACTCTGCTTAACTTGCTCATCACTCTCCTTCTCTAATAAAAAGATGCAATCTTGTACAGCTTCTTTATTTTTAAACAAAATAAAAGCACAACAAATTTTGAAAAAATAAATATATGCGTGAATACTATAAATAAATGCTTGTATGGATTAAGCAAATTTGTAAAGCTTCTTCCCGGTTTTTAAATCCTACATAATGTAAATTACATACATAAAATATAATATTGGGCAAATATTATGTTAACATTGTTATGAAATATTATAAATGTATTCATACTATAAGCAAATAATATTAAATTTATGCGTCTTTTTACTCTTTTTTATAATAATGTATATGACATAAAGTACGCATTAAGATGCTGATGGAGTGTTTACAAAGTCAACATAGCAAATGCTATTTTCGATACCATATCAAAAGCGCATGTGTTTATTCCAGATAAATTGATTTAAATTGTTTTTGGTTGAACTGTTCATGGTAGGCAACTATCAGCTGAAACGGCCGTAGCTTCATTATATATATATGTAAACAAAGCGTACACATATAATTGTAATATAAAAAATCATTAAAATTGTCTTACATACTTGGTTAAAATTTGTGTACGCCAAATGCATCATGTAGTTAGATAAATTTTAATCCATTTTTTTAAGGGCATAAGTGAAAAGCAGGTAAGAAAATTGCGGTCGAATGTAACCCAGTCAGCAAAACTGTTTATAATGGTGTTAGTGGCACTAAACACGTAACTTAAAGGCAGTGGGCATCGTACCGCAAAATAAAAATGTAGATCGGCAGTTAGTGTAGCTAAAATACCGATAAACACACTGACAGGCAACAAACATTGTTTAAAACCTGCGCTCATTCTTCACTTTGTGAACTTAAGTTAAAAATGTGCCCAATGGATGCTGAATTGTCATAATTCGTTTGCTAAGTATGTGTATACCCACTTTTAACATAACATAATATTAAAGGCAATATAAACAGGTCGACTGTATAACATATTTTTAAATCGAGAAACAAGAATCTCAATATTTCAATAAAACTGAAATAATCTAATGCATATATTGGCTTTGTCCTTTGTTGGATTATTTATATGTGTTATCTTACAAATTATCTCTCAACCAAATCATTAATTGTACTATCGTATTGTTATTTTTAAATATTTTTGAAAATCTGTAGTATTTATACAATTTATACTGAGTCAATGAAATAAAATTTTACTCTCTAATCTACGAAAATGTGACGCGAAAAAATGAAAATAAATATATTTCACAACATTAAAAGTTAACACACTTAATTTTAACTTTTATTTCACTGTGTTAAGCTAGGAAAGTAATACGTAAATAAGTAAGTTGCTTTTTATTGTAAGATGCGACGTGAGGCGCCCAATCTTGCTTTTATATAAACACTTGGAAAACAATATTTCTTGGTTCCTTTGGTTGTTGCAACTGTCAATTTGGCATTGAAACATACTATCGACTAAATACTTTAGCTTATGAATTCTTGCTACGTTAGAATTAATAGAAAGACCTACTCTAGATGTAGAATAGTTTGTCTTGACTACCTAACGAAATTACTACCGTACGAGGGTTATTTTTCATAAGTTTCCCCATCGAGAGCATTCGATTAATTTTTTCTATTGATAGTTCAACCGGCATTTAACTAGAGAAATATATGTTATTAGCATCTCTCATTTTATTTATTTTCAGTTGCTCTGCCAATACTGGAATTAGCTAATTTTAATAATAATGTGAACCATTTGTAAGTATCAATTGATCCTTGAGTTTTCGATTGCTCTTCCATCAACAATATACACATGTACTCCTACATAATTACCGCCAAAGACACATAACAGCATCGGTAATGCTTACTACGAAGATATAAATGGCGTATCATCTTGGACATTGTGAAATTTAAATAAGGTAAGCTTTTTTTAAATTGCTGCGCATGCGTGCGCTACGACGATCTGCTAATAATGCAGGTTAGCTGTCGAATTTCATTGTCTTTTCATTGCTTATAATTAGTTCAATAAACAATATAATGGTACCTAAATAGGTCCGACTGTGAAACCGACTGAATGACAAATTTCTGGCATGTACAAAACAAATTTTTAAACTACATGCAAATCTTAACGCTCAACAAGTGTGTGAGGATTATACACATACATATTTATATTTTACAAATAATTTTAAATTTAACATTGCAATTTTGTGTTTGCCGGCCTTTGTAAATTTTTTAACAGATTGCAGCGCTGATTCGCATAAGAGCTGCTATCTAGTTATTAACAGAGCATATGATGAGTTAAACAGTGACTCTGTTAGCGGTAACAGACTCGCAGGTGCGTTTTAACAGAGCCTTTGTTGTGCGTTCGTACTGCATAACAGCTGCTGTTATTTACTTTCCAACCGTTGAGTGAAACAATTCAACAGTTGAGTGAAAAAATTCAACAATCGCAAGTAATCATTGTTTGTCAGAAGTACGAATTGACAAATTTTGTTTAAACTAGTAGATTCAACTTATAAGCTTTACTATTTTAATAAGAGTTTCGATCAATATAAAACATGAAAAAGAAAAAAGGGGCTTTTCACTAAATATATTTTGATTAAAAGGAAAAAAGGAAAAAACAACTAAATTCAATTTATATATATTAAGAGAAGAAGGAAGCTAATTATTTTATGAAAAAAGAGAACGATTCAAATTCAATTATCTCTAAAAAAACTAGTCATAATTGGCTAAGAAAATTTCCTATTTCGATTTTCACCCATATTTCGATCAATATAAAACATGAAAAAGAAAAAAGGGGCTTTTCACTAAATATATTTTGATTAAAAGGAAAAAAGGAAAAAACAACTAAATTCAATTTATATATATTAAGAGAAGAAGGAAGCTAATTATTTTATGAAAAAAGAGAACGATTCAAATTCAATTATCTCTAAAAAACTAGTCATAATTGGCTAAGAAAATTTCCTATTTCGATTTTCACCCATATTTCGATCAATATAAAGCAAGAAAAAGAAAAAAGGGGCTTTTCACTAAATATATTTTGATTAAAAGGAAAAAAGGAAAAAACAACTAAATTCAATTTATATATATTAAGAGAAGAAGGAAGCTAATTATTTTATGAAAAAAGAGAACGATTCAAATTCAATTATCTCTAAAAAACTAGTCATAATTGGCTAAGAAAATTTCCTATTTCGATTTTCACCCATATTTCGATCAATATAAAGCAAGAAAAAGAAAAAAGGGGCTTTTCACTAAATATATTTTGATTAAAAGGAAAAAAGGAAAAAACAACTAAATTCAATTTATATATATTAAGAGAAGAAGGAAGCTAATTATTTTATGAAAAAAGAGAACGATTCAAATTCAATTATCTCTAAAAAACTAGTCATAATTGGCTAAGAAAATTTCCTATTTCGATTTTCACCCATATTTCGATCAATATAAAGCAAGAAAAAGAAAAAAGGGGCTTTTCACTAAATATATTTTGATTAAAAGGAAAAAAGGAAAAAACAACTAAATTCAATTTATATATATTAAGAGAAGAAGGAAGCTAATTATTTTATGAAAAAAGAGAACGATTCAAATTCAATTATCTCTAAAAAACTAGTCATAATTGGCTAAGAAAATTTCCTATTTCGATTTTCACCCATATTTCGATCAATATAAAGCAAGAAAAAGAAAAAAGGGGCTTTTCACTAAATATATTTTGATTAAAAGGAAAAAAGGAAAAAACAACTAAATTCAATTTATATATATTAAGAGAAGAAGGAAGCTAATTATTTTATGAAAAAAAGAGAACGATTCAAATTCAATTATCTCTAAAAAACTAGTCATAATTGGCTAAGAAAATTTCCTATTTCGATTTTCACCCATATTTCGATCAATATAAAGCAAGAAAAAGAAAAAAGGGGCTTTTCACTAAATATATTTTGATTAAAAGGAAAAAAGGAAAAAACAACTAAATTCAATTTATATATATTAAGAGAAGAAGGAAGCTAATTATTTTATGAAAAAAGAGAACGATTCAAATTCAATTATCTCTAAAAAACTAGTCATAATTGGCTAAGAAAATTTCCTATTTCGATTTTCACCCATATTTCGATCAATATAAAGCAAGAAAAAGAAAAAAGGGGCTTTTCACTAAATATATTTTGATTAAAAGGAAAAAAGGAAAAAACAACTAAATTCAATTTATATATATTAAGAGAAGAAGGAAGCTAATTATTTTATGAAAAAAGAGAACGATTCAAATTCAATTATCTCTAAAAAACTAGTCATAATTGGCTAAGAAAATTTCCTATTTCGATTTTCACCCATATTTCGATCAATATAAAGCAAGAAAAAGAAAAAAGGGGCTTTTCACTAAATATATTTTGATTAAAAGGAAAAAAGGAAAAAACAACTAAATTCAATTTATATATATTAAGAGAAGAAGGAAGCTAATTATTTTATGAAAAAAGAGAACGATTCAAATTCAATTATCTCTAAAAAACTAGTCATAATTGGCTAAGAAAATTTCCTATTTCGATTTTCACCCATATTTCGATCAATATAAAGCAAGAAAAAGAAAAAAAGGGGCTTTTCACTAAATATATTTTGATTAAAAGGAAAAAAGGAAAAAACAACTAAATTCAATTTATATATATTAAAAGAAGAAGGAAGCTAATTATTTTATGAAAAAAGAGAACGATTCAAATTCAATTATCTCTAAAAAACTAGTCATAATTGGCTAAGAAAATTTCCTATTTCGATTTTCACCCATATTTCGATCAATATAAAGCAAGAAAAAGAAAAAAGGGGCTTTTCACTAAATATATTTTGATTAAAAGGAAAAAAAGGAAAAAACAACTAAATTCAATTTATATATATTAAGAGAAGAAGGAAGCTAATTATTTTATGAAAAAAGAGAACGATTCAAATTCAATTATCTCTAAAAAACTAGTCATAATTGGCTAAGAAAATTTCCTATTTCGATTTTCACCCATATTTCGATCAATATAAAGCAAGAAAAAGAAAAAAGGGGCTTTTCACTAAATATATTTTGATTAAAAGGAAAAAAGGAAAAAACAACTAAATTCAATTTATATATATTAAGAGAAGAAGGAAGCTAATTATTTTATGAAAAAAGAGAACGATTCAAATTCAATTATCTCTAAAAAACTAGTCATAATTGGCTAAGAAAATTTCCTATTTCGATTTTCACCCATATTTCGATCAATATAAAGCAAGAAAAAGAAAAAAGGGGCTTTTCACTAAATATATTTTGATTAAAAGGAAAAAAGGAAAAAACAACTAAATTCAATTTATATATATTAAGAGAAGAAGGAAGCTAATTATTTTATGAAAAAAGAGAACGATTCAAATTCAATTATCTCTAAAAAACTAGTCATAATTGGCTAAGAAAATTTCCTATTTCGATTTTCACCCATATTTCGATCAATATAAAGCAAGAAAAAGAAAAAAGGGGCTTTTCACTAAATATATTTTGATTAAAAGGAAAAAAGGAAAAAACAACTAAATTCAATTTATATATATTAAGAGAAGAAGGAAGCTAATTATTTTATGAAAAAAGAGAACGATTCAAATTCAATTATCTCTAAAAAACTAGTCATAATTGGCTAAGAAAATTTCCTATTTCGATTTTCACCCATATTTCGATCAATATAAAGCAAGAAAAAGAAAAAAGGGGCTTTTCACTAAATATATTTTGATTAAAAGGAAAAAAGGAAAAAACAACTAAATTCAATTTATATATATTAAGAGAAGAAGGAAGCTAATTATTTTATGAAAAAAGAGAACGATTCAAATTCAATTATCTCTAAAAAACTAGTCATAATTGGCTAAGAAAATTTCCTATTTCGATTTTCACCCATATTTCGATCAATATAAAGCAAGAAAAAGAAAAAAGGGGCTTTTCACTAAATATATTTTGATTAAAAGGAAAAAAGGAAAAAACAACTAAATTCAATTTATATATATTAAGAGAAGAAGGAAGCTAATTATTTTATGAAAAAAGAGAACGATTCAAATTCAATTATCTCTAAAAAACTAGTCATAATTGGCTAAGAAAATTTCCTATTTCGATTTTCACCCATATTTCGATCAATATAAAGCAAGAAAAAGAAAAAAAGGGGCTTTTCACTAAATATATTTTGATTAAAAGGAAAAAAGGAAAAAACAACTAAATTCAATTTATATATATTAAGAGAAGAAGGAAGCTAATTATTTTATGAAAAAAGAGAACGATTCAAATTCAATTATCTCTAAAAAACTAGTCATAATTGGCTAAGAAAATTTCCTATTTCGATTTTCACCCATATTTCGATCAATATAAAGCAAGAAAAAGAAAAAAGGGGCTTTTCACTATAAATATTTTGATTAAAAGGAAAAAAAAAAAAAACATTAAATTGATATATATTAAGAGAAGAAGGAAGCTAATTATTTTATGAAAAAAGAGAACGATTCAAATTCAATTATCTCTAAAAAACTAGTCATAATTGGCTAAGAAAATTTCCTATTTCGATTTTCACCCATATTTCGATCAATATAAAGCAAGAAAAAGAAAAAAGGGGCTTTTCACTAAATATATTTTGATTAAAAGGAAAAAAGGAAAAAACAACTAAATTCAATTTATATATATTAAGAGAAGAAGGAAGCTAATTATTTTATGAAAAAAGAGAACGATTCAAATTCAATTATCTCTAAAAAACTAGTCATAATTGGCTAAGAAAATTTCCTATTTCGATTTTCACCCATATTTCGATCAATATAAAGCAAGAAAAAGAAAAAAAGGGGCTTTTCACTAAATATATTTTGATTAAAAGGAAAAAGGAAAAAACAACTAAATTCAATTTATATATATTAAGAGAAGAAGGAAGCTAATTATTTTATGAAAAAAGAGAACGATTCAAATTCAATTATCTCTAAAAAACTAGTCATAATTGGCTAAGAAAATTTCCTATTTCGATTTTCACCCATATTTCGATCAATATAAAGCAAGAAAAAGAAAAAAGGGGCTTTTCACTAAATATATTTTGATTAAAAGGAAAAAAGGAAAAAACAACTAAATTCAATTTATATATATTAAGAGAAGAAGGAAGCTAATTATTTTATGAAAAAAGAGAACGATTCAAATTCAATTATCTCTAAAAAACTAGTCATAATTGGCTAAGAAAATTTCCTATTTCGATTTTCACCCATATTTCGATCAATATAAAGCAAGAAAAAGAAAAAAGGGGCTTTTCACTAAATATATTTTGATTAAAAGGAAAAAAGGAAAAAACAACTAAATTCAATTTATATATATTAAGAGAAGAAGGAAGCTAATTATTTTATGAAAAAAGAGAACGATTCAAATTCAATTATCTCTAAAAAACTAGTCATAATTGGCTAAGAAAATTTCCTATTTCGATTTTCACCCATATTTCGATCAATATAAAGCAAGAAAAAGAAAAAAGGGGCTTTTCACTAAATATATTTTGATTAAAAGGAAAAAAGGAAAAAACAACTAAATTCAATTTATATATATTAAGAGAAGAAGGAAGCTAATTATTTTATGAAAAAAAGAGAACGATTCAAATTCAATTATCTCTAAAAAACTAGTCATAATTGGCTAAGAAAATTTCCTATTTCGATTTTCACCCATATTTCGATCAATATAAAGCAAGAAAAAGAAAAAAAGGGGCTTTTCACTAAATATATTTTGATTAAAAGGAAAAAAAAGGAAAAAACAACTAAAATTCAATTTATATATTTTCATCAGAAGAAGGAAGCTAATTATTTTATGAAAAAAGAGAACGGTTCAAATTCAATTATCTCTAAAAAAACTAGTCTTTAATTGGCTAAGAAAATTTCCTATTTCGATTTTCACCCATATTTCGATCAATATAAAGCAAGAAAAAGAAAAAAAGGGCTTTTTCACTAAATATATTTTGATTAAAGGAAAAAAAGGAAAAAACAACTAAATTCAATTTATATATATTAAAAGAAGAAGGAAGCCCCTACATTACTTTATGAAAAAGAAGACGGAGTTTAAGTCAATTATCTCTAAAAAACTAGTCATAATTGGCTAAGAAAATTTCATATTTCGATTTTCACCCATATTTCGATCAATATAAAGCAAGAAAAAGAAAAAAGGGGCTTTTCACTAAATATATTTTGATTAAAAGGAAAAAAGGAAAAAATTAAATTGATATATATTAAGAAAAGAAGGAAGCTAATTATATTATGAAAAAAGAGAACGATTCAAATTCAATTATCTCTAAAAAACTAGTCATAATTGGCTAAGAAAATTTCCTATTTCGATTTTCACCCATATTTCGATCAATATAAAGCAAGAAAAAGAAAAAAGGGGCTTTTCACTAAATATATTTTGATTAAAAGGAAAAAAGGAAAAAACAACTAAATTCAATTTATATATATCCAGAGAAAAAGGAAGCTAATTATTTTATGAAAAAAGAGAACGATTCGAATTAAATTATCTTTCAAAAAATGATAACAATTGGCTAAGAAAATTTCCTATTTCGATTTTCACCGCTATTTCGATCAATATAAAGCAAGAAAAAGAAAAAAGGGGCTTTTCACTAAATATGTTTTGATTAAAAGGAAAAAAGGAAAAAACAACTAAATTCAATTTATATATATTAAGAGAAAGAGGAAGCTGAGTGTTTTATGAAAAAAAGAGAACGATTCAAATTCAATTATCTCTAAAAAACTAGTTCATAATTAGCTCTGAAAATTTTCTATATTCGATTTTTACTGCCATATTTCGATCAATATAAAGCAAGAAAAAGAAAAAAGGAGCTTTTCACTAAATATGTTTTGATTAAAAGGAAAAAAGGAAAAAAAACAACTAAATTTAATTTATATATATTAAGAGAAGAAGGAAGCTAATTGTTTTATGAAAAAGAAGAACGATTCAAATTTAATTATCTCTAAAAAGCTAGTGCATAATTGGCTAAGAAAATTTCCTATTTCGATTTTCACCCCTGTTTCGATCAATATAAAGCAAGAAAAAGAAAAAAGGGGCTTTTCACTAAATATAATTTGATTAAAAGGAAAAAAAGAAAAATCTTTCTTCAATTCAATTTATATATAATAAAAGAAGAAAGAAGCTAATTATAGTTTAAAAAAAGAGACGGATTCAAATTCAATTATCTCTAAAAAACTAGTCATAATTGGCTAAGAAAATTTCCTATTTCGATTTTCACCCATATTTCGATCAATATAAAGCAAGAAAAAGAAAAAAGGGGCTTTTCACTAAATATATTTTGATTAAAAGGAAAAAAGGAAAAAACAACTAAATTCAATTTATATATATTAAGAGAAGAAGGAAGCTAATTATTTTATGAAAAAAGAGAACGATTCAAATTCAATTATCTCTAAAAAACTAGTCATAATTGGCTAAGAAAATTTCCTATTTCGATTTTCACCCATATTTCGATCAATATAAAGCAAGAAAAAGAAAAAAGGGGCTTTTCACTAAATATATTTTGATTAAAAGGAAAAAAGGAAAAAACAACTAAATTCAATTTATATATATTAAGAGAAGAAGGAAGCTAATTATTTTATGAAAAAAGAGAACGATTCAAATTCAATTATCTCTAAAAAACTAGTCATAATTGGCTAAGAAAATTTCCTATTTCGATTTTCACCCATATTTCGATCAATATAAAGCAAGAAAAAGAAAAAAGGGGCTTTTCACTAAATATATTTTGATTAAAAGGAAAAAAGGAAAAAACAACTAAATTCAATTTATATATATTAAGAGAAGAAGGAAGCTAATTATTTTATGAAAAAAGAGAACGATTCAAATTCAATTATCTCTAAAAAACTAGTCATAATTGGCTAAGAAAATTTCCTATTTCGATTTTCACCCATATTTCGATCAATATAAAGCAAGAAAAAGAAAAAAGGGGCTTTTCACTAAATATATTTTGATTAAAAGGAAAAAAGGAAAAAACAACTAAATTCAATTTATATATATTAAGAGAAGAAGGAAGCTAATTATTTTATGAAAAAAGAGAACGATTCAAATTCAATTATCTCTAAAAAACTAGTCATAATTGGCTAAGAAAATTTCCTATTTCGATTTTCACCCATATTTCGATCAATATAAAGCAAGAAAAAGAAAAAAGGGGCTTTTCACTAAATATATTTTGATTAAAAGGAAAAAAGGAAAAAACAACTAAATTCAATTTATATATATTAAGAGAAGAAGGAAGCTAATTATTTTATGAAAAAAGAGAACGATTCAAATTCAATTATCTCTAAAAAACTAGTCATAATTGGCTAAGAAAATTTCCTATTTCGATTTTCACCCATATTTCGATCAATATAAAGCAAGAAAAAGAAAAAAGGGGCTTTTCACTAAATATATTTTGATTAAAAGGAAAAAAGGAAAAAACAACTAAATTCAATTTATATATATTAAGAGAAGAAGGAAGCTAATTATTTTATGAAAAAAGAGAACGATTCAAATTCAATTATCTCTAAAAAACTAGTCATAATTGGCTAAGAAAATTTCCTATTTCGATTTTCACCCATATTTCGATCAATATAAAGCAAGAAAAAGAAAAAAGGGGCTTTTCACTAAATATATTTTGATTAAAAGGAAAAAAGGAAAAAACAACTAAATTCAATTTATATATATTAAGAGAAGAAGGAAGCTAATTATTTTATGAAAAAAGAGAACGATTCAAATTCAATTATCTCTAAAAAACTAGTCATAATTGGCTAAGAAAATTTCCTATTTCGATTTTCACCCATATTTCGATCAATATAAAGCAAGAAAAAGAAAAAAGGGGCTTTTCACTAAATATATTTTGATTAAAAGGAAAAAAGGAAAAAACAACTAAATTCAATTTATATATATTAAGAGAAGAAGGAAGCTAATTATTTTATGAAAAAAGAGAACGATTCAAATTCAATTATCTCTAAAAAACTAGTCATAATTGGCTAAGAAAATTTCCTATTTCGATTTTCACCCATATTTCGATCAATATAAAGCAAGAAAAAGAAAAAAGGGGCTTTTCACTAAATATATTTTGATTAAAAGGAAAAAAGGAAAAAACAACTAAATTCAATTTATATATATTAAGAGAAGAAGGAAGCTAATTATTTTATGAAAAAAGAGAACGATTCAAATTCAATTATCTCTAAAAAACTAGTCATAATTGGCTAAGAAAATTTCCTATTTCGATTTTCACCCATATTTCGATCAATATAAAGCAAGAAAAAGAAAAAAGGGGCTTTTCACTAAATATATTTTGATTAAAAGGAAAAAAGGAAAAAACAACTAAATTCAATTTATATATATTAAGAGAAGAAGGAAGCTAATTATTTTATGAAAAAAGAGAACGATTCAAATTCAATTATCTCTAAAAAACTAGTCATAATTGGCTAAGAAAATTTCCTATTTCGATTTTCACCCATATTTCGATCAATATAAAGCAAGAAAAAGAAAAAGGGGCTTTTCACTAAATATATTTTGATTAAAAGGAAAAAAGGAAAAAACAACTAAATTCAATTTATATATATTAAGAGAAGAAGGAAGCTAATTATTTTATGAAAAAAGAGAACGATTCAAATTCAATTATCTCTAAAAAACTAGTCATAATTGGCTAAGAAAATTTCCTATTTCGATTTTCACCCATATTTCGATCAATATAAAGCAAGAAAAAGAAAAAAGGGGCTTTTCACTAAATATATTTTGATTAAAAGGAAAAAAGGAAAAAACAACTAAATTCAATTTATATATATTAAGAGAAGAAGGAAGCTAATTATTTTATGAAAAAAGAGAACGATTCAAATTCAATTATCTCTAAAAAACTAGTCATAATTGGCTAAGAAAATTTCCTATTTCGATTTTCACCCATATTTCGATCAATATAAAGCAAGAAAAAGAAAAAAGGGGCTTTTCACTAAATATATTTTGATTAAAAGGAAAAAAGGAAAAAACAACTAAATTCAATTTATATATATTAAGAGAAGAAGGAAGCTAATTATTTTATGAAAAAAGAGAACGATTCAAATTCAATTATCTCTAAAAAACTAGTCATAATTGGCTAAGAAAATTTCCTATTTCGATTTTCACCCATATTTCGATCAATATAAAGCAAGAAAAAGAAAAAAGGGGCTTTTCACTAAATATATTTTGATTAAAAGGAAAAAAGGAAAAAACAACTAAATTCAATTTATATATATTAAGAGAAGAAGGAAGCTAATTATTTTATGAAAAAAGAGAACGATTCAAATTCAATTATCTCTAAAAAACTAGTCATAATTGGCTAAGAAAATTTCCTATTTCGATTTTCACCCATATTTCGATCAATATAAAGCAAGAAAAAGAAAAAAGGGGCTTTTCACTAAATATATTTTGATTAAAAGGAAAAAAGGAAAAAACAACTAAATTCAATTTATATATATTAAGAGAAGAAGGAAGCTAATTATTTTATGAAAAAAGAGAACGATTCAAATTCAATTATCTCTAAAAAACTAGTCATAATTGGCTAAGAAAATTTCCTATTTCGATTTTCACCCATATTTCGATCAATATAAAGCAAGAAAAAGAAAAAAGGGGCTTTTCACTAAATATATTTTGATTAAAAGGAAAAAAGGAAAAAACAACTAAATTCAATTTATATATATTAAGAGAAGAAGGAAGCTAATTATTTTATGAAAAAAGAGAACGATTCAAATTCAATTATCTCTAAAAAACTAGTCATAATTGGCTAAGAAAATTTCCTATTTCGATTTTTCACCCATATTTCGATCAATATAAAGCAAGAAAAAGAAAAAAGGGGCTTTTCACTAAATATATTTTGATTAAAAAGGAAAAAAGGAAAAAACAACTAAATTCAATTTATATATATTAAGAGAAGAAGGAAGCTAATTATTTTATGAAAAAAGAGAACGATTCAAATTCAATTATCTCTAAAAAACTAGTCATAATTGGCTAAGAAAATTTCCTATTTCGATTTTCACCCATATTTCGATCAATATAAAGCAAGAAAAAGAAAAAAGGGGCTTTTCACTAAATATATTTTGATTAAAAAGGAAAAAAAAGAAAAAACAACTAAATTCAATTTATATATATTAAGAAAAGAAGGAAGCTAATTATTTTATGAAAAAAGAGAACGATTCAAATTCAATTATCTCTAAAAAACTAGTCATAATTGGCTAAGAAAATTTCCTATTTCGATTTTCACCCATATTTCGATCAATATAAAGCAAGAAAAAGAAAAAAGGGGCTTTTCACTAAATATATTTTGATTAAAAGGAAAAAAGGAAAAAACAACTAAATTCAATTTATATATATTAAGAGAAGAAGGAAGCTAATTATTTTATGAAAAAAGAGAACGATTCAAATTCAATTATCTCTAAAAAACTAGTCATAATTGGCTAAGAAAATTTCCTATTTCGATTTTCACCCATATTTCGATCAATATAAAGCAAAGAAAAAGAAAAAAGGGGCTTTTCACTAAATATATTTTGATTAAAAGGAAAAAAGGAAAAAACAACTAAATTCAATTTATATATATTAAGAGAAGAAGGAAGCTAATTATTTTATGAAAAAAGAGAACGATTCAAATTCAATTATCTCTAAAAAAACTAGTCATAATTGGCTAAGAAAATTTCCTATTTCGTTTTTCACCCATATTTCGATCAATATAAAGCAAGAAAAAGAAAAAAGGGGCTTTTCACTAAATAATATTTTGATTAAAAGGAAAAAAGGAAAAAACAACTAAATTCAATTTATATATATTAAGAGAAGAAGGGAGGCTAATTATTTTATGAAAAAAGAGAACGATTCAAATTCAATTATCTCTAAAAAACTAGTCATAGTAGGCTAAGAAAATTTCCTATTTCGATTTTCACCCATATTTCGATCAATATAAAGCAAGAAAAAGAAAAAAGGGGCTTTTCACTAAATATATTTTGATTAAAAGGAAAAAAGGAAAAAACAACTAAATTCAATTTATATATATTAAGAGAAGAAGGAAGCTAATTATTTTATGAAAAAAGAGAACGATTCAAATTCAATTATCTCTAAAAAACTAGTCATAATTGGCTAAGAAAATTTCCTATTTCGATTTTTCACCCATATTTCGATCAATATAAAGCAAGAAAAAAGAAAAAAGGGGCTTTTCACTAAATATATTTTGATTAAA
The DNA here is from genome assembly GCA_035045885.1 of Drosophila borealis. NCBI lineage: Eukaryota > Metazoa > Arthropoda > Insecta > Diptera > Drosophilidae > Drosophila > Drosophila borealis. The sequence goes on along the minus strand of JAWNOR010000126.1, from coordinate 2,392 downwards.
AAGGAAAAAGGAAAAAACAACTAAATTCAATTTATATATATTAAGAGAAGAAGGAAGCTAATTATTTTATGAAAAAAGAGAACGATTCAAATTCAATTATCTCTAAAAAACTAGTCATAATTGGCTAAGAGAAATTTCCTATTTCGATTTTCACCCATATTTCGATCAATATAAAAAGCAAGAAAAAGAAAAAAGGGGCTTTTCACTAAATATATTTTGATTAAAAGGAAAAAAGGAAAAAACAACTAAATTCAATTTATATATATTAAGAGAAAGAGGAAGCTAATTATATTATGAAAAAAGAGAACGATTCAAATTCAATTATCTCTAAAAAACTAGATGTAATTGGCTAAGAAAATTTCCTATTTCGATTTTCACCCATATTTCGATCAATATAAAGCAAGAAAAAGAAAAAAGGGGCTTTTCACTAAATATATTTTGATTAAAAGGAAAAAAGGAAAAAACAACTAAATTCAATTTATATATATTAAGAAAAGAAGGAAGCTAATTATTTTATGAAAAAAGAGAACGATTCAAATTCAATTATCTCTAAAAAACTAGTCTTGCTAATTGGCTAAGAAAATTTCCTATTTCGATTTTCACCCATATTTCGATCAATATAAAGCAAGAAAAAGAAAAAAGGGGCTTTTCACTAAATATATTTTGATTAAAAGGAAAAAAGGAAAAAACAACTAAATTCAATTTATATATATTAAGAGAAGAAGGAAGCTAATTATTTTATGAAAAAAGAGAACGATTCAAATTCAATTATCTCTAAAAAACTAGTCATAATTGGCTAAGAAAATTTCCTATTTCGATTTTCACCCATATTTCGATCAATATAAAGCAAGAAAAAGAAAAAAGGGGCTTTTCACTAAATATATTTTGATTAAAAGGAAAAAAGGAAAAAACAACTAAATTCAATTTATATATATTAAGAGAAGAAGGAAGCTAATTATTTTATGAAAAAAGAGAACGATTCAAATTCAATTATCTCTAAAAAACTAGTCATAATTGGCTAAGAAAATTTCCTATTTCGATTTTCACCCATATTTCGATCAATATAAAGCAAGAAAAAGAAAAAAGGGGCTTTTCACTAAATATATTTTGATTAAAAGGAAAAAAGGAAAAAACAACTAAATTCAATTTATATATATTAAGAGAAGAAGGAAGCTAATTATTTTATGAAAAAAGAGAACGATTCAAATTCAATTATCTCTAAAAAACTAGTCATAATTGGCTAAGAAAATTTCCTATTTCGATTTTCACCCATATTTCGATCAATATAAAGCAAGAAAAAGAAAAAAGGGGCTTTTCACTAAATATATTTTGATTAAAAGGAAAAAAGGAAAAAACAACTAAATTCAATTTATATATATTAAGAGAAGAAGGAAGCTAATTATTTTATGAAAAAAGAGAACGATTCAAATTCAATTATCTCTAAAAAACTAGTCATAATTGGCTAAGAAAATTTCCTATTTCGATTTTCACCCATATTTCGATCAATATAAAGCAAGAAAAAGAAAAAAGGGGCTTTTCACTAAATATATTTTGATTAAAAGGAAAAAAGGAAAAAACAACTAAATTCAATTTATATATATTAAGAGAAGAAGGAAGCTAATTATTTTATGAAAAAAGAGAACGATTCAAATTCAATTATCTCTAAAAAACTAGTCATAATTGGCTAAGAAAATTTCCTATTTCGATTTTCACCCATATTTCGATCAATATAAAGCAAGAAAAAGAAAAAAGGGGCTTTTCACTAAATATATTTTGATTAAAAGGAAAAAAGGAAAAAACAACTAAATTCAATTTATATATATTAAGAGAAGAAGGAAGCTAATTATTTTATGAAAAAAGAGAACGATTCAAATTCAATTATCTCTAAAAAACTAGTCATAATTGGCTAAGAAAATTTCCTATTTCGATTTTCACCCATATTTCGATCAATATAAAGCAAGAAAAAGAAAAAAAGGGGCTTTTCACTAAATATATTTTGATTAAAGGAAAAAAAGGAAAAAACAACTAAATTCAATTTATATATATTAAGAGAAGAAGGAAGCTAATTATTTTATGAAAAAAGAGAACGATTCAAATTCAATTATCTCTAAAAAACTAGTCATAATTGGCTAAGAAAATTTCCTATTTCGATTTTCACCCATATTTCGATCAATATAAAGCAAGAAAAAGAAAAAGGGGCTTTTCACTAAATATATTTTGATTAAAAGGAAAAAAGGAAAAAACAACTAAATTCAATTTATATATATTAAGAGAAGAAGGAAGCTAATTATTTTATGAAAAAAGAGAACGATTCAAATTCAATTATCTCTAAAAAACTAGTCATAATTGGCTAAGAAAATTTCCTATTTCGATTTTCACCCATATTTCGATC
>JAWNOR010000125.1:0-120138 GCA_035045885.1 Drosophila borealis | reverse complement strand
TACAGACCGATAGGTCTGTCTTCGTTGATAGTTCTGGCAGTTTCTGGCGTCGTTCTGTAAGCTCAAAGGGATAGGCGACGTTTTGAGGCCAAGGCGAGCTAGCGGCCTGTATGAATGGGGGTCCATTATGCCATAGCTGTGAGTCCAAAAGTTCCATAGGTGTGCATCCACGTGTTAAAATGTCCGCAGGGATCAGCTGAGAGGGAACATGATGCCAGGTCATGCCCTTGGTCCGCTCCTGTATTTGTGATACCCTGTTGGATACAAAGACGTTAAACTTTGAAGGTGATTCACGAATCCATGCAAGCGCTACTGTTGAGTCGGTCCAGCAATGATATCTGTATTCGAACTGAATGCACTTGGCAATGTTTCCTATGAGCTCTGATAATAAAAGTGCAGCTGCCAGCTCAAGCCTTGGGATTGTCAGCGTCTTTAACAGGGCGACCCTTGATTTAGAGCATAGCAAATGTGATGAAAATACCCCTTGCATTTTGGATCTGACAAATACGCAAGCACCATAAGCGGCTGTGCTGGCGTCGCAAAATCCATGCAGCTCATACGTAGCCAGCGGCATCAATACAAAACGGGAGAATTTCAAGCTGCTGATACATGAGAGTTGCGATATGAGTTTGATCCATTCGAAGTGCAGCGACTGCGACAGGCATTCGTCCCAATTGACCGTTTCCTTCCACAGTGCTTGGAGAAATACCTTTATCCTGGTAACGATGGGCGCGATCAATCCGAGCGGATCGTTAAATCTCGCTATCATTGATAATATGCTCCGCTTTGTGACTGATCCTTCGGGTACGACCTCCGCAAAATTGAAAAGCAGGCTATCAGAGCTAGGGCTCCAAGCTAAACCAAGCGCCTTTGCAATGTTGGTGCCATCCTTGAACTCCAGTAGCTTCTCAGAATCGGATTCGCTTTCTCCTTTTAATGCATCAGGCTCGTTTGAGCACCACTTTCTGATTGGAAAGTGACCTTTAGCCAGTAGCAGTTTTACTTGCTGTCGGATCTGAATGGCTTCTTCTATAGAGTCCACTCCAGAGATTAAATCGTCTACATAGAAGTCGCGACAAACTTTCTTTGCAGCTAGTGGAAAGGTGGGCTCTTCGTCGTGGGCCAGCTGCTGCATCGCTCGAATTGCTAGAAACGCAGCGGGTTTGGTTCCATACGTTACTGTATCCAGGGTGAACGTCCTTATGCTTTCATTTTGATGATCACGCCATAAGATGCATTGCAGAAATTGATCTGGATGCGTTATTCGGACTCAGTGGTACATCTTACAGATGTCACCGCACATGGCAACCTTTAAAAAACGAAACTGAATTAGAATGTTGAATAAATTGCGTTGAATTGCTGGGCCTGTATTCCGAGATGCGCCTGATGTGGATTTGGCTGATCCATCAAAAACGACGCGCAATTTAGTGGTTGAGCTATCTGGCTTTTCTACGCAGTGGTGGGGTAAATAGAATTGAGGGACAAGCTGCTGCTTGGAAGCTAAAGACATGTGGCCCAAGTCGATGCATTCGCGCATGAACGCAGAGTAGGTCTCCTTCAGCTGGTGATTTTTGTCCAATTTGTTTTCGAGTCACAGACAGATAGGAAAACAGGCAAACAGGCACGCAGACCCACAGACATACACGGCAGAAATTCCTACAGCCTCGCAGACAGACTCACCGGCAGAGTCCGACAGGTAGACTAACAGACAGATAGATATGCAGACAGAGAGACAGCCAGACGGGCAGACAGGCACACAGATAGACAGACAGCAAGGCAGACCAGTAGACTTGCAGACAGTCAGACGCACGGGCAGAGAGAGAGAGAGAGAGAGAGAGGAGGCAGACAGAACGGCAGACCGACCAGCAGATAGATAGGAAAAAAGGCAGACAGACACGCAGACCCATAGACGCTCAGCTGGTAGCGGGGCCATCACTTGCTCCAGAAGTTTAGGTCGCATTCGAAAGCAGCGCACGCACCTGTTGATGATATTTGAGACAGCCTTGAGACCTCCGATGGGCCAGTATCGCTGGCGGAGTGTTGCTAGAAGGAATTGCGGACCAGCATGAAGAAATTCCAAATGATAATATGTGATTATAGCTGCGGTGACTGGGTGGCGTTTGAGCAACAATAACGGATGCTTTGCTTCATAATCCAAGTTTGAGTTCTGAAGGCGCCCGCCGATGCGCAAGAGTCCCTCAGCGTCCAACAGTGGGCACAATGAACGAAGTTTGCTTCTTGTTGGAAGCGGCCTTTTTAAGCTGAGTGCTTTGTACTCTTCGGCGAAGTGCGTAAGTTGAATATTTTTTAAATGAGTTCCGCACTTGATATCATCTGGAGTGAGTGGACCTTTTGAACTCGTTGAATCAGATCTTTTTAGCGCTATAAATCGATACACGTATGCGAAAGTACGCTGTAACTTGGCAAATGTGTTGTTGAATTTACGAGATGCCGATAGGTCTGTCTTCGTTGATAGTACCAGCAGTTTCTGGCGTCGTTCTGGAAGCTCAAAGGGATAGGCGACGTTTTGAGGCCAAGGCGAGCTAGCGGCCTGTATGAATGGGGGTCCATTATGCCATAGCTGTGAGTCCAAAAGTTCCATAGGTGTGCATCCACGTGTTAAAATGTCCGCAGGGATCAGCTGAGAGGGAACATGATGCCAGGTCATGCCCTTGGTCCGCTCCTGTATTTGTGATACCCTGTTGGATACAAAGACGTTAAACTTTGAAGGTGATTCACGAATCCATGCAAGCGCTACTGTTGAGTCGGTCCAGCAATGATATCTGTATTCGAACTGAATGCACTTGGCAATGTTTCCTATGAGCTCTGATAATAAAAGTGCAGCTGCCAGCTCAAGCCTTGGGATTGTCAGCGTCTTTAACAGGGCGACCCTTGATTTAGAGCATAGCAAATGTGATGAAAATACCCCTTGCATTTTGGATCTGACAAATACGCAAGCACCATAAGCGGCTGTGCTGGCGTCGCAAAATCCATGCAGCTCATACGTAGCCAGCGGCATCAATACAAAACGGGAGAATTTCAAGCTGCTGATACATGAGAGTTGCGATATGAGTTTGATCCATTCGAAGTGCAGCGACTGCGACAGGCATTCGTCCCAATTGACCGTTTCCTTCCACAGTGCTTGGAGAAATACCTTTATCCTGGTAACGATGGGCGCGATCAATCCGAGCGGATCGTTAAATCTCGCTATCATTGATAATATGCTCCGCTTTGTGACTGATCCTTCGGGTACGACCTCCGCAAAATTGAAAAGCAGGCTATCAGAGCTAGGGCTCCAAGCTAAACCAAGCGCCTTTGCAATGTTGGTGCCATCCTTGAACTCCAGTAGCTTCTCAGAATCGGATTCGCTTTCTCCTTTTAATGCATCAGGCTCGTTTGAGCACCACTTTCTGATTGGAAAGTGACCTTTAGCCAGTAGCAGTTTTACTTGCTGTCGGATCTGAATGGCTTCTTCTATAGAGTCCACTCCAGAGATTAAATCGTCTACATAGAAGTCGCGACAAACTTTCTTTGCAGCTAGTGGAAAGGTGGGCTCTTCGTCGTGGGCCAGCTGCTGCATCGCTCGAATTGCTAGAAACGCAGCGGGTTTGGTTCCATACGTTACTGTATCCAGGGTGAACGTCCTTATGCTTTCATTTTGATGATCACGCCATAAGATGCATTGCAGAAATTGATCTGGATGCGTTATTCGGACTCAGTGGTACATCTTACAGATGTCACCGCACATGGCAACCTTTAAAAAACGAAACTGAATTAGAATGTTGAATAAATTGCGTTGAATTGCTGGGCCTGTATTCCGAGATGCGCCTGATGTGGATTTGGCTGATCCATCAAAAACGACGCGCAATTTAGTGGTTGAGCTATCTGGCTTTTCTACGCAGTGGTGGGGTAAATAGAATTGAGGGACAAGCTGCTGCTTGGAAGCTAAAGACATGTGGCCCAAGTCGATGCATTCGCGCATGAACGCAGAGTAGGTCTCCTTCAGCTGGTGATTTTTGTCCAATTTGTTTTCGAGTCACAGACAGATAGGAAAACAGGCAAACAGGCACGCAGACCCACAGACATACACGGGAAGAACGAGAGAGATACACAGACAGACAGATTGGCAGAAATTCCTACAGCCTCGCAGACAGACTCACCGCAGAGTCCGACAGGTAGACTAACAGACAGATAGATATGCAGACAGAGAGACAGCCAGACGGGCAGACAGGCACACAGATAGACAGACAGCAAGGCAGACCAGTAGACTTGCAGACAGTCAGACGCACGGGCAGAGAGAGAGAGAGAGAGAGAAGAGAGAGGCAGACAGAACGGCAGACCGACCAGCAGATAGATAGGAAAAAAGGCAGACAGACACGCAGACCCATAGACGCTCAGCTGGTAGCGGGGCCATCACTTGCTCCAGAAGTTTAGGTCGCATTCGAAAGCAGCACGCACCTGTTGATGATATTTGAGACAGCCTTGAGACCTCCGATGGGCCAGTATCGCTGGCGGAGTGTTGCTAGAAGGAATTGCGGACCAGCATGAAGAAATTCCAAATGATAATATGTGATTATAGCTGCGGTGACTGGGTGGCGTTTGAGCAACAATAACGGATGCTTTGCTTCATAATCCAAGTTTGAGTTCTGAAGGCGCCCGCCGATGCGCAAGAGTCCCTCAGCGTCCAACAGTGGGCACAATGAACGAAGTTTGCTTCTTGTTGGAAGCGGCCTTTTTAAGCTGAGTGCTTTGTACTCTTCGGCGAAAGGCGTAAGTTGAATATTTTTTAAATGAGTTCCGCACTTGATATCATCTGGAGTGAGTGGACCTTTTGAACTCGTTGAATCAGATCTTTTTAGCGCTATAAATCGATACACGTATGCGAAAGTACGCTGTAACTTGGCAAATGTGTTGTTGAATTTACGAGATGCCGATAGGTCTGTCTTCGTTGATAGTACCAGCACTTTCTGGCGTCGTTCTGGAAGCTCAAAGGGATAGGCGACGTTTTGAGGCCAAGGCGAGCTAGCGGCCTGTATGAATGGGGGTCCATTATGCCATAGCTGTGAGTCCAAAAGTTCCATAGGTGTGCATCCACGTGTTAAAATGTCCGCAGGGATCAGCTGAGAGGGAACATGATGCCAGGTCATGCCCTTGGTCCGCTCCTGTATTTGTGATACCCTGTTGGAAACAAAGACGTTAAACTTTGAAGGTGATTCACGAATCCATGCAAGCGCTACTGTTGAGTCGGTCCAGCAATGATATCTGTATTCGAACTGAATGCACTTGGCAATGTTTCCTATGAGCTCTGATAATAAAAGTGCAGCTGCCAGCTCAAGCTTTGGGATTGTCAGCGTCTTTAACAGGGCGACCCTTGATTTAGAGCATAGCAAATGTGATGAAAATACCCCTTGCATTTTGGATCTGACAAATACGCAAGCACCATAAGCGGCTGTGCTGGCGTCGCAAAATCCATGCAGCTCATACGTAGCCAGCGGCATCAATACAAAACGGGAGAATTTCAAGCTGCTGATACATGAGAGTTGCGATATGAGTTTGATCCATTCGAAGTGCAGCGACTGCGACAGGCATTCGTCCCAATTGACCGTTTCCTTCCACAGTGCTTGGAGAAATACCTTTATCCTGGTAACGATGGGCGCGATCAATCCGAGCGGATCGTTAAATCTCGCTATCATTGATAATATGCTCCGCTTTGTGACTGATCCTTCGGGTACGACCTCCGCAAAATTGAAAAGCAGGCTATCAGAGCTAGGGCTCCAAGCTAAACCAAGCGCCTTTGCAATGTTGGTGCCATCCTTGAACTCCAGTAGCTTCTCAGAATCGGATTCGCTTTCTCCTTTTAATGCATCAGGCTCGTTTGAGCACCACTTTCTGATTGGAAAGTGACCTTTAGCCAGTAGCAGTTTTACTTGCTGTCGGATCTGAATGGCTTCTTCTATAGAGTCCACTCCAGAGATTAAATCGTCTACATAGAAGTCGCGACAAACTTTCTTTGCAGCTAGTGGAAAGGTGGGCTCTTCGTCGTGGGCCAGCTGCTGCATCGCTCGAATTGCTAGAAACGCAGCGGGTTTGGTTCCATACGTTACTGTATCCAGGGTGAACGTCCTTATGCTTTCATTTTGATGATCACGCCATAAGATGCATTGCAGAAATTGATCTGGATGCGTTATTCGGACTCAGTGGTACATCTTACAGATGTCACCGCACATGGCAACCTTTAAAAAACGAAACTGAATTAGAATGTTGAATAAATTGCGTTGAATTGCTGGGCCTGTATTCCGAGATGCGCCTGATGTGGATTTGGCTGATCCATCAAAAACGACGCGCAATTTAGTGGTTGAGCTATCTGGCTTTTCTACGCAGTGGTGGGGTAAATAGAATTGAGGGACAAGCTGCTGCTTGGAAGCTAAAGACATGTGGCCCAAGTCGATGCATTCGCGCATGAACGCAGAGTAGGTCTCCTTCAGCTGGTGATTTTTGTCCAATTTGTTTTCGAGTCACAGACAGATAGGAAAACAGGCAAACAGGCACGCAGACCCACAGACATACACGGGAAGAACGAGAGAGATACACAGACAGACAGATTGGCAAAAATTCCTACAGCCTCGCAGACAGACTCACAGATATGCAGACAGAGAGACAGCCAGACGGGCAGACAGGCACACAGATAGACAGACAGCACGGCAGACCAGTAGTCTTGCAGACAGTCAGACGCACGGGCAGAGAGAGAGAGAGAGAGAGAGAGAGAGGCAGACAGAACGGCAGACCGACCAGCAGATAGATAGGAAAAAAGGCAGACAGACACGCAGACCCATAGACGCTCAGCTGGTAGCGGGGCCATCACTTGCTCCAGAAGTTTAGGTCGCATTCGAAAGCAGCGCACGAGTTACCAGCGTGGCCCTCGGTAACGAAGGGATGTGGAGATAATCGGGGGAATGCGTTACTAAGTTAGCACCCACGAAAATTGTAGTTGATAAGTTAAAACTGGTTGTGTGGTTTAATGTTCGATGAATTAAATAAAACACTGAAGTGATTTGGTTGAAAGTCGTACAAAGAGTGAAGTGTCTTTATTTCTATATCTTATATATAACCTGCTGTATACAAAGGTTTTGTCAACATGTTTAGCTACATGAGTCCGAGAATATGCTGTTGTAGCGGTTTCATGTGGCTAGCACTTGAAATGTCGCAACGGCACATCCTCTTAGAACGCTTAGTGTGCAGTTTAACATGAATTTTAGAATATGTTACAATAAACTGTTGCCCTTTCAAAGTGGGTAACGAGAGACGTGTGAGAGGCATGTGTGTACAAAACGTATGAGTGGGCGACGGTTGTAAATGGGAATGTGTGTAGTTAGCCGCTTCTAGGCGGCTTGGGTGGCGGTATCGACTGTGACATGCCCTGGGTGGTCGATACGGTAACTCCTCCCCCTAGATTGAAGTGAAGGCCATAGGGAGGCTATGGGCTGAGCGTCGGAGTCTTTTGGTTGGTTGAGTTCGAATGTTGTAGTTCTTTTTGCCATACCGAAGAGTAGTGTTCCGGCGACCAACATCAGTATTATTGCAGAGTAGATAGTCCAAAGATGATTTGAGTGTTTTTTGTTTAGGTGCCAGATTTGCGTTTGGCCTTTTATGGCTTCCAATCGTAGTTTATTAAGGTCTAATTCATCTATTGTAATATTAGTTTCCAGATTCGGGATTTTGGGACTGTGAAGTTTAATTGGTCTTCGATCTGATTTATATTGTCGTCGAAGGTTTGGTTCTCGATGCTGACTGAACAGTTGTTGTAGTGGATTATTGCTGATTGTTCGATGATGCTTTCTTTTCCACAGTTTGAATTGATCTTTAGTCCTGGTGCGTTGAATATGAAAATGTGCCCTTTCTCGGGTTCGAAAATTTGTTTCCTAATGCCTATATCTTTAGTCTCACATTTACTCGTCTTGTTCATTAATAAGTTTTTTAGGCAATCTACTTAACTAAGCTTGATTCATGTTCTCGGTAATTACAAATATTTATATTGTGAAATTTAGCGCAAGGTTTATTAAAATATAACAATTGGTTTTTGTTAAATGCTATAAAGTGTGGGGCTATTACAAATTGTGAATTTTTTATCGGGAGGGGAATAAGGTGTACTAATTTTAAGTTATCGTGTGTTAACAAAGGTATTTTAATAGCAAAAATAATGTCGGTATTATTTATTATGGAGTCTAATGACAGTAAACGATATATTGTTCGTCTGATGTAATTTTAAGATTTTGGTGATACATGATTGTTTTTATTCTATCTAATTCTTCTCTATTTAAAATGAATTTGGGTATTACGTTTAATTTCACTCCAATATGATTAAGAATGATGTCTATATTTATGCCTATTCTGGTGGCATAATCTAGTAATTGGAATTTCTTGTTTTCTTCGTTTATATCGTTATAAATTCTATTTTGGTTTGATGAGATGAAATTGTTAATAGTATCTTGTTCGTTGTTAATGTGTTGTGTCAAATTGTTGAATCTCACTAGCACCTCGTTATTAAAGGTTACTTGTGTTTTTAAATTGTTAGTAAGATCGTTGGTATTAGTTTGTAGATGTCTCAGTGTTCGTTCGATTTCATTTGCGTCAGTTGCGTCCATATTACCTGTAATAGCTTTTATAACTGACCCTAACCCGTTGACAATTCCCCGTTTTTGTCTTTTGGTGGGCATCAAGCTATTGAACCTATCTTCTAATTGTTCCCATTTTTTCAACAATGTTCTTGTTAATTCTGCTAAGTCGTTTTCATTTTGTATCTACTTCTTCCTTCTCATTTTGTATGCATATGTTGTTCTTGTTTCGCCTAAGTTCATCGTTGCTACCGGCTGTTGTTCGAGTAAGGTCTCTATTTTAATGAAGTTACCGTAAGTGGCAGCTAACCTGTAACGATATTAAGGTTCTTTACTATTGTTTTCTTCTAATAAGTCTTTTAATTTTTGTTTTATGTAAATCTTCTGTCCGCGTGTGTTCTAAATGTAATGGTACCGTCCGAGTGAACTATTTGCTTGGAAAATCTTGGTGTTAGTTTATTGCGTCTGTTTTCCTTTCTAAACACTGTATCGCCCGATTGTAATGGTATTGGTTTTGTTCTTTGGCGTTTAACTTGTTTATATTTTTATCTTTTTGTTTTTCTAGCTTTTCGACTATTTCTGGATAGATTTCCTGTCTATATTTATTCAGTTTCTCTAGGTAATCGTGTTCGTTATTGAATACAATATCCCTATTGAAAGTGTGCGTTCTGCCTGTAAAAAGTTCGTAGGGGTTAATTGTGTTGCCGAGTGTATGGCATTATTGTATGTTATAAATGTTTCTGTTAGGATTTCTTCATGTGTACTTGTGTGTTCTCTGCTCTTCTTAGCGTCTAAGATAAGCCTATACGTTTCTGTGAGAGTAGAATGTAATCTCTCTACGGGCGGTTACTAGAAGATTGTTGAATGAAGTCGTGTGTAATTCTATTTGGTATTGTCTACAAAAGTCTTTAAAGATGTTAGAGGCGTATTCTGCGCCTTGGTCGCAAATGATTTTTTTTGGAATTCCGTAGGTATTTATAAAAGTTTTAATGGAATTGAGAATACTAAGCGCGTCCCTGTTATTGATGGTGTAACCGTATGCGAATCTTGAAAATTTGTCAATGACAGTTACTACATATTTTCCGTTTATTGTATAGAGGTCAGTATGTAAAATGTCTAAAGGTTGTTTAGCTGTTTCCGTATTTCTGAATTCAATTTGTTGTGGGTTTCTGTCGTATTTTAGGATTTGGCAAATGTCACAATTATTAATAGTTTGGGCTATTTTTTTCGCAATAAGGGAAGTAATATTGTCTTTTAGATGAGCTGTTGTTTCGTCTATGCCTCTGTGATTGGTGTCCGTGTGGTATTTAATTATTAGGTTCTCTTGGTCTGTGATATTTTGGATGTCAGTAAGAAAAATTGTGCATCTAACTGCTTTAAATATTTTGCTATGCGCGAAGACGTTTTTATAACTTCCTGGATGATTTTAAAAATGTTGTCATTAGCGAAAATAGCGCAAGTTTTGTTTGGTCTCAAGATGTTTTTTAGAAGTTTTATTAGTAAGTTCGAGTCGAAGTTGGGTTCTGTGATTGTTCTTCTAATTTTGTTTTTAAAAGGGATTTCTGTTTTAATGTTTGAAGTTTGGCCTTGGGTGAATATAAGTTGGAATTAAAATCATTCAGTGGTTTTTCTGCTAGTATAAATTCGTCCAAATTTTCGTTGGCAGAGTGTACTGTCTCCCCGCATGTTCCTAATAATGACATGTCGTCATTCAGTTAAGGTCTACTTCTATTCTGCTAAGTGCATCTGCGACCATGTTTTGTGATCCTTTTTTTAAATAACTTCGAAATCGTATTCCAATAATTGGAGTCTCCATCTGACAATTTTTGAGTTAGGTTCTTTAAAACTCATTAACCAAACTAATGGTCTGTGGTCTGTGATAATTGTAAATTTCGAGCCGAATAGGTAAGGTCTAAAATATCGAATTGCCCATACTATTGCTAACATCTCTTTTTCGACCGTGGAATAATTTCGTTCGGTGTCTGACAAAGTTCTACTAGCAAAACAAATTGGTTTGTCGCTACCCAAGTTGCCTTGGGACAATACGGCTCCCACTGCTACGTTACTTGCGTCGGTGGTTAGTATAAAAGGTTTAGAACAGTCTGGGTATTGCAACAATGGGTCGTTGCAAAGAAGTGTTTTACAATTTTCAAAGGTGTTTACGTATTCATCTGATATAATTACTGCTTTTTTCCTTTTAATTGAGCTGTTAATGGTTTGGTAATTTTTGCGAAATCTTTGATAAATTTTCTGTAATAGCCCAAGAGACCCAGGAATGATTTTATTTGTCTCCTAGTTTGGGGAATAGGAAATCTTTTAATTGCTTCCAATTTGTTAGGGTTTGGTTTGATACCTTTTTCTGTCACAATATGTCCTAAAAATTCGATTTCTTTCCTAAGAAGTTTTGATTTTTCAGGATGTAACGTTAGGTTAGCTTTGGTAAGTTTAGTAAAAACTTTTTCTAAGTCCGTTATGTGTTCTTGTAGTGATCCAGAAAATACTATTATGTCGTCTAAGTATACCAAACAACAAACTCCTTTAAGTTCTCCGAGAACATTGTTCATGACTCGTTGGAAAGTGGCTGGGGCGTTGGTAAGCCCGAAGGGCATTCTAAGAAATTCGTAATGTCCTCCTAATGCTGTAAAAGCGGTTTTTTGGATATCATTGGGTTCCATCTCTATTTGGTGATAACCGCTTGCTAAGTCTAACGCGGAGAAATATTTTGCTCTACCTATTCTATCCAGGATTTCGTTTATATTTGGTACGGGATATTTGTCTTTAATTGTTTTTTGATTTAATTTCCTATAGTCTACTACCAATCTCCATTTGGGAACTCCGGTGTCTGATTTTTTGGGAACTAACCAAACTGGTGAGCTCCAGGGGGAACGGCTATGTCTTACTATTCTTGTCTAGCATTTTATCGATTTGACCCTGGATTTCTTTTTGTTCGTGGTAACTATATCTGAAGGGTCGTGCGTATAGTGGTATGTTGTCAGCTGTATTAATTTGGTGTTTTTCTGTGTCTGAGAATGTAAGAGTATCTTTTTCGTCATAAAATAAAAATGGGAATTTAGCAAGAAGTTTCTTTAATTCGTTTTCTTCTTCCTTGTTTAAATGGTCTGTTTTTACTAAGGCTTTTTGTGAGCTATTAGTGTCGTTAGGTTCTAATCGAGTCGAAAAATTAAGACTTATGACTTCATGTTCTTGGCATTTTCTGACTTCCAAGGGTGTTTCTAAACAAAATTTTTCGTTGTCTTCCGCATAGTTGACTATTTCGAAGTACGCAGTGTTATTGGAAGCTTCGTATATGCCCTCTAAAATAAAGGTATTGTCGGCGACTTTGCTACCTTTGAACCAAAAACTGCCTTCTTTTAATTGTACGGGTAGACATAACATGTTTCTAGTCCCTCCTTCTATTATGTGAACTTGAGGGTTTTGTTTTGTCTCATTACTAGTTTAATTTGAGCATGGGGAGTTTCGAGTATGCGGTCATTTATTCTGATATTTGCTTTTACTGATTCTAGAATAAAAAAAAAACCTCATCTGGAATTTAAGTAAGAGAAAGGAGAAGGTGCCAAATGTATTAAATTCTTAAATGCTTTAAAGTTTGCTTTTCGGATAATTCTATAGATTTTAGTACTGTTCTTACTATAACGGGTTTTTCTAATTTGGTTCTGTTACCGTGAGCTACGAATTTTGGATCTAGGAAAGAGTGGCAAGCTCCTGTGTCAATTAAGAATAATAACTGTCTACCAAAGGGTGAATTTATCAAAATGTAAGGTAAGTTCGGTCCGTGTCTGTTTTTGTATTCTCTTAGGTATCCTGTTTGTCCGTTGAGGCCGGTTGCTGAAAATTTTCGGATTCGTCTAAGTTGTGTAGGTGTGTCTGCCTGCTATTACTAAGAGAGTTGTTATATTGTTTGTTATTGTTATAACCTTGTTGCGAGAAGTTAGACACAGTTGAGTTCTTAAATTGTCGTGGGTTGTGACCTGAATTTTGGTTTGTTGGCGGCATTATTGCTCTTGAGTTTCCGTTGTTTTGTGAGTTCGATAGTCTGGAATAACTAGGTTGGTTTTGCCCATAGTTATTATTGTTATTGTTGTAAGAGTTGGGTTGATTATAAGGTACTCGTCTTGGTCCTTGTTGTCTGAGTTGGTTGTGATTGTTGTTATTGTTGTAATTATTTTGAAAAGTGTCCCTACGTTTATCTTGGTAATAAGTATCTCGTTCAAAGATAGCTAAGTCAAAGGCTTCGTCTAAGTTCGTGGGTCTCGACGATCTAACAATGTTCCTTAATGGTCCTGTTAATCCCTTAATAAAAGTGTTGAGGCACAATGTCGTATAAAATTCCTTTTTCTCGCCTATCGTTTGGATGATAATTCTTTATTATCTACTATGCTGAAAAGAGCTCTTTTGGATTCGAGTATTGAATCGTATAGCTGCGTAATGGTCAAATTTTTAAATGGAATATCATGTAACTGTTCTATAATAGTAAATTCGTTTCTTTGGTCCGATAATTTTTTAGTCAATATTTTTTTCATTTCATCCCAATTAAGGGGCGTGTCTGCCTGATCCAATATTTCACTAGCTCGTCCTTCTATTTTATTCCTAATTGCTCTCAAAAGGAGTTGTCCCCTAGGCGTTTGATCGCTTCCTCTGATAACCATAAGGATCTCCTCCACATTAGCTATAAAACGTTTTAAAGAGTTAGGGTTGCCCTCGAAAACCGGGAGGCATTTAATAGCGTCCGGGATGTCTAAACAAGCCTCCTGTGAGCTTGTTCCTGACAAGTTAGCGATTCCGTTGGTCGTCATTACTGTCCTTTGTGTTGATTTATGTGTTAGTGTAGGTGTATTGATGTTTTCGTTAGATTTGGGAATGGTATTATTATTTTGTCTAGCCTGGCTCCTAGTAAGAGTACTCAAGATGGATGTTTTTTTACCGATTTGGACATTTAGTTTATGCTATGTATTTATTCTTAATGTATATTGGCATGTAACTTAGTTTAGTGTATTTATCTTATATAGGTATTTATATTTAATAGTATTATTGTTTGCTTGGTTTTTGTTGAGGGGGTTTTTTTTTTATTATTTTGTTTTAAAAATGTATGTAATTGAGATAATTGCAGTATTATTATATAATTGGAATTCAATAATTATTTTACTTAATGTTACGTATTTTAAGTGATCTTTTCTTTTTGTTGTTATTAATTTATTTTTATATATATTTTCTATGTTTGGTTTGTATTAATATTAAATGCACCTATTGTCTGGTGTCTGATACCCTACAATTGTCCTCGACAAGGTTGTGCCTGCTAATGCCCTATAGAATATGATCTTCAACAAGTTTCAGTGACTTATTCGAACGATATGTTCGCGTCCAACAAGTTGATTGTGACCATCGGTGCCCTACGGAAACTGTATACTCATGTTTCATACATTTATATCATTGTTGTTTTTGTATTTGTTTTTTGTTTTGCATCCATTTAATTAAATTTATTTAAATTCTGTATTTTTATATGCCCTGTAAAGAATATGATCTTCAACGAGTTTCAGTGACTTATTCGAACGATATGTTCGCGTCCAACAAGTTGATTGTGACCATCAATGCCCTAGCGGAAACTGTATAGCTCATGTTTCATACATTTATATCATTGTTGTTTTTGTATTCATTTTTTAATTTCTTTAACTCTGTATTTTTATATGCCCTGTAAAAAAATATGATTTCAACGAATTTCAATGACTTACTCGAACTGTACGTTCGCGTCCAATAAGTTGATTCTGACCATCACTGCCCTAGCGGAAACTGCATAGCTCTTGTTTCATGCATTTATAGCATTGTTGTTTTTGTATTCATTTTCTTGCCTTCATTTAATTTAATTTATTTAAATTCTGTATTTTTATGTGCCCTGTAGAAATATGGTCTTCAACGAATTTCAATGACTTACTCGAACTGTACGTTCGCGTCCAATAAGTTGATTCTGACCATCACTGCCCTATAAGCTTGAAACTTTTCTCATCTTATGTCAAGTTACTACGTTTAGTATACTTCTCACTGATTATTTATTGATCCATTGAATATGTTTATTTTTATATTTTTTGTGTAATTATTCTTGTATACAAATGTCTACACTACATTTGCTTATATTGTTCACTTAGGATTTTGTTTAACATAATTTGGTCTGTAGAAGTGTGTTTGTGTTGTTTCTTATTTTTATGTATATAATTGGTCAACTCACAGGCTGAATAATATGCAATTAAGGAGCATGGTTTTTTCTCGTCGAACTATGGTTGTAGTAATCTTCGACGTCTCTTGACTGCGCCAGTGACCAGCGTGGCCCTCGGTAACGAAGGGATGTGGAGATAATCGGGGAATGCGTTACTAAGTTAGCACCCACGAAAATTGTAGTTGATAAGTTAAAACTGGTTGTGTGGTTTAATGTTCGATGAATTAAATAAAACACTGAAGTGATTTGGTTGAAAGTCGTACAAAGAGTGAAGTGTATTTATTTCTATATCTTATATATAACCTGCTGTATACAAAGGTTTTGTCAACATGTTTAGCTACATGAGTCCGAGAATATGCTGTTGTAGCGGTTTCATGTGGCTAGCACTTGAAATGTCGCAACGGCACATCCTCTTAGAACGCTTAGTGTGCAGTTTAACATGAATTTTAGAATATGTTACAATAAACTGTTGCCCTTTCAAAGTGGGTAACGAGAGACGTGTGAGAGGCATGTGTGTACAAAACGTAGAGTGGGCGACGGTTGTAAATGGGAATGTGTTAGTTAGCCGCTTCTAGGCGGCTTGGGTGGCGGTATCGACTGTGACATGCCCTGGGTGGTCGATACGGTAACTCACGCACCTGTTGATGATATTTGAGACAGCCTTGAGACCTCCGATGGGCCAGTATCGCTGGCGGAGTGTTGCTAGAAGGAATTGCGGACCAGCATGAAGAAATTCCAAATGATAATATGTGATTATAGCTGCGGTGACTGGGTGGCGTTTGAGCAACAATAACGGATGCTTTGCTTCATAATCCAAGTTTGAGTTCTGAAGGCGCCCGCCGATGCGCAAGAGTCCCTCAGCGTCCAACAGTGGGCACAATGAACGAAGTTTGCTTCTTGTTGGAAGCGGCCTTTTTAAGCTGAGTGCTTTGTACTCTTCGGCGAAGTGCGTAAGTTAAATATTTTTTAAATGCCTTCCGCACTTGATATCATCTGGAGTGAGTGGACCTTTTGAACTCGTTGAATCAGATCTTTTTAGCGCTATAAATCGATACACGTATACGAAAGTACGCTGTAACTTGGCAAATGTGTTGTTGAATTTACGAGATGCCGATAGGTCTGTCTTCGTTGATAGTACCTAGCAGTTTCTGGCGTCGTTCTGGAAGCTCAAAGGGATAGGCGATTTTTGGCCCGGGGGGCCGGGCCCTTTGAATGGGGGTCCATTAGCCATAGCTGGGGGTCCAAAAGTTCCATAGGTGTGCATCCCCGTGTTAAAATGTCCGCAGGGTTCATCTGAGAGGGAACATGATGCCAGGTCATGCCCTTGGTCCGCTCCTGTATTTGTGATACACTGTTGGATACAAAGACGTTAAACTTTGAAGGTGATTCACGAATCCATGCAAGCGCTACTGTTGAGTCGGTCCAGCAATGATATCTGTATTCGAACTGAATGCACTTGGCAATGTTTCCTATGAGCTCTGATAATAAAAGTGCAGCTGCCAGCTCAAGCTTTGGGATTGTCAGCGTCTTTAACAGGGCGACCCTTGATTTAGAGCATAGCAAATGTGATGAAAATACCCCTTGCATTTTGGATCTGACAAATACGCAAGCACCATAAGCGGCTGTGCTGGCGTCGCAAAATCCATGCAGCTCATACGTAGCCAGCGGCATCAATACAAAACGGGAGAATTTCAAGCTGCTGATACATGAGAGTTGCGATATGAGTTTGATCCATTCGAAGTGCAGCGACTGCGACAGGCATTCGTCCCAATTGACCGTTTCCTTCCACAGTGCTTGGAGAAATACCTTTTTCCTGTTAACGATGGGCGCGATCAATCCGAGCGGATTGTTAAATCTCGCTATCATTGATAATATGCTCCGCTTTGTGACTGATCCTTCGGGTACGACCTCCGCAAAATTGAAAAGCAGGCTATCAGAGCTAGGGCTCCAAGCTAAACCAAGCGCCTTTGCAATGTTGGTGCCATCCTTGAACTCCAGTAGCTTCTCAGAATCGGATTCGCTTTCTCCTTTTAATGCATCAGGCTCGTTTGAGCACCACTTTCTGATTGGAAAGTGACCTTTAGCCAGTAGCAGTTTTACTTGCTGTCGGATCTGAATGGCTTCTTCTATAGAATCCACTCCAGAGATTAAATCGTCTACATAGAAGTCGCGACAAACTTTCTTTGTAGCTAGTGGAAAGGTGGGCTCTTCGTCGTGGGCCAGCTGCTGCATCGCTCGAATTGCTAGAAACGCAGCGGGTTTGGTTCCATACGTTACTGTATCCAGGGTGAACGTCCTTATGCTTTCATTTTGATGATCACGCCATAAGATGCATTGCAGAAATTGATCTGGATGCGTTATTCGGACTCAGTGGTACATCTTACAGATGTCACCGCACATGGCAACCTTTAAAAAACGAAACTGAATTAGAATGTTGAATAAATTGCGTTGAATTGCTGGGCCTGTATTCCGAGATGCGCCTGATGTGGATTTGGCTGATCCATCAAAAACGACGCGCAATTTAGTGGTTGAGCTATCTGGCTTTTCTACGCAGTGGTGGGGTAAATAGAATTGAGGGACAAGCTGCTGCTTGGAAGCTAAAGACATGTGGCCAAAGACAAGTCGATGCATTCGCGCATGAACGCAGAGTAGGTCTCCTTCAGCTGGTGATTTTTGTCCAATTTGTTTTCGAGTCACAGACAGATAAAAAAACAGGCAAACAGGCACGCAGACCCACAGACATACACGGGAAGAACGAGAGAGATACACAGACAGACAGATTGGCAAAAATTCAAAAATGAAGGCAGAGAGACAGGCGGGCAGACAGACAGACAGGCACACAGATAGACAGACAGAAGGGCAGACCAATAGACTCGCAGACAGTCAGACGCACGGGCAGAGAGAGAGAGAGAGACAGACAAGCAAACAGACAGGTAGACAAATAGGAAAAAAGGCAGACAGACACGCAGATCTCTCTCTCTCTCTCTCTCTCTCTCTCTCTCTCTCTCTCTTTCTCTCAAAGTGTGTGACTCTCCTTCTGCGATCATAAAGGTCTGCATATATATCTATCCGTAAGTGTGCCTGTCTGTCTCTGCCCGACAGGCAGACAGATAGGCAGACCGAACGACAGACAGATAGGATAACAGGCAGACGGTCATACAGACCCACAGACTCGCAGACTCACTGGAAGAGAGTGAGATGCACAGACAGTCAGGCAGACAGATAGACAGGAATACCTACAGCATGGCAGACAGACACACCGACACAGACAGACAGGCTGATATACAGACAGACCAACAAGCAGACAGACAGACAGGCACACAGATAGAAGGGCAGTCCAATAGACTCGCAGACAGTCAGCCGCAAGGGCAGAGAGAGACACAGACAGGCAGACAGACAGGCAGACCGACCGGCAGACAGATAGGAAAACAGGCAGACAGACACGCAGACCCAGAGACTAGCAGACACAGAGACACACAGGAAAAGAGAGAAAGATACACAGACAGGCAGGCAGACAAATACGCAGGAGCACCTACCGTCTCACAGGCAGACACGCTGGCAGAGACACACAGGTAGACTTACAGACAGACAGATAGACAGGCAGACGAGAGGGAGTGAGACCTATAGGCTCGCAGACAGAAAAGAAAAACCGCATATTCGCAGATAGACAGATAATAGGCAGTGCGACAGACAGACAAAGAGACAAACAGGAATCCCTACAGCCTAGGTAGACGCACTGGCAGAGACAGACAGGCTGATATACAGACAAACAGACATGCAGACCGAGATACAGGCAGATAGACAGACAGGTACATAGATTGACAGACAGAAAGGCAGACCAAAAGACTCGCAGACAGTCAGAAGCACGGGCAGAGAGAGAGAGAGAGACAGACAGACAGGCAGACTGACCGGCGAACAGATAAGAAAACAGACACACCGGCAGAGACAGACAGGTAGACTTACAGACAGACAGATATGTAGGCAGAGAGACAGGCAGACGGGCAGACGGACAGACAGGTTATTAGATAGACAGACAGGCAGACAGACTGACAGATAGACAGAAGGTCACACAGACCCACAGACTTTCAGTAATACAGACACATATAAATAGAGAGAAATGCAAACACAGTCAGGCGTACAGAAAGACAGGCATTCCTACAGCATCGCAGACACACCGGCAGAGACCGACTTACAGACAGGCAGGCAGACAGGCAGACATACACACAGATAGGCACACTGGCAAACAAGAGACAGGCAAACCGACGAGAGAGAGAGAGAGAGAATGGGAGAGATCCCTATAGATTCACAGATAGATATGAAGAACAACATATTGTCAGACATATGTATATATAATATATATAATAGGCAGTTCGACAGACAAACAATGAGTTAGACAGAAATACCTACAGCCTAGGTAGACGCCCCGGCAGAGACAGACAGGCTGATATAGAGAAAAACAGACATGCAGGCAGAGAGACAGGCAGACCGGCAGACAGACATACAGGCACACAGATAGACAGACAGAAAGGCCGACCAATAGACTCGCAGACAGGCAGACGCACGGCAGAGAGAGATAGAGAGAGAGAGAGAGAGAGAGAGAGAGAGTGAGAGAGAGAGAGAGAGAGAGAGAGAACCAGACAAGCAGACAGACAGGCAGACAAAAAGGAAGATAGGCAGACGGTCACACAGACTCACAGACTCGCAGACCTACTGACTCACTGGAAGAGAGTGAGATGCGCAGACAGTCAGGCAGGAAGATAGACAGGAATTTCTACAGCATAGCAGACAGTCGCACCGGCAGAGACAGACAGGCTGATATACAGACAAACAGACATGCAGACTGAGAGACAGGCAGACAGACAGACAGGTACATAGATTGACAGACAGAAAGGCAGACCAATAGACTCACAGACAGTCAGATGCACGGGCAGAGAGAGGGAGAGGCAGACAAGCAGACAAACAGGCAGACCGACCGGCAGACAGAAAGGCAGATAGGAAGATTGGCAAACGGTCACATAGACCCACATACTCGCAGACATACAGATACACAGAAAGAAAGAGAGAGAGAGAGAGATACACAGAAAGATAGGCAGACAGATAGGCAGGCATACCTACAGTTTCGCAGATAAACTCACCTGCAGAAACAGACAGGTAGATTAACAGACAGACTGATATGCAGTCAAAGAGACAGGAAGACGGGCAGACAGACAGGCACACAGATAGACAGACAGAAAGGCAGGCCAATAGACGGCAGAGAGAGAGATAGAGAGCCAGACAAGCAGACAGGCAGGCAGACCGACAGGCATTTTTTGTATATCTGTTGTATATATATATATTTACGATTGACATTGCATTGATCTCGAACCTATTGCCAACGTGAGCGTATGATAACAGTTTTCTTCAGTAAGTTATGTTGGAAAACTGAAGTTATTTTGTTGAACAAAAATCAGTATATTATTATTTTTAAAATCATGAATTCGAATGTTTCGGTAAATCTTACGGAATTGATAATTCGCTTGTAATATAATCATGCATTTTGAGATCAACGGCTTGCTTCAATTAAATGATTTTGTTATATTTTAATATGAATCGGTGAATAATTATCTTGTCTGCCGAGTACCATGCTGAATTCTGTTGAAATGCGTTAATGCGTTAGAGTCTCGCATAGGGGCAACCTACGATTTTCTGGTTGCTATGGTAGGGAGGGTAGAGACGAGGGACAACTAACACCAAGATCCCTCCATTAGGCATATTGGATCCCGAGTTTTTTGGTGTTTGTCGGAACACTTATTTACAGGATAGGGAAATAAAGATAAATTTTATGATAGTATTTGATCTTGTTTTTTTTTGAAGCGTACTTGATATTCTTCATGTCAGTGTATTGGTGTTGATAGGCAGATTGGGCGAGGAAGAGCCCGGACCACGACGAGCTAAATTGAGCAAAAGCAAGAAGTACGCGCCCCCGAACCCAACGCCCCGCGACCAACGTAAGCCATTAAGGGCGAAAACGCCATAGAGGGTTACAAATGGACGTGGACACTCCATGTAGAAGGCAGCATCGACTGCCCCCCGTATACACGTGGACACTACATAAGAAATGGCGCCCAACTAAGGGGCAGAGTATGATTTGCAACTAACCTAGATAATATTTAGATTTCGCGGCTATATCTCCGATTACAGCTAGTTTTCAAAGTATTGGGAGTTACACTGCACAAAAAAAAAAAAAAAAAAAAAAAAAATGCCAAAGATCGTTTAGTTTAGTTGAGATTATATTTCCCCGGAATGCTCTGGTTATCCAAACTCAATTACAAATGATTTGCTTTCAAGTTATTAAAAGGGTTTTAGATAAGCGTAGTTTGAAATTATAAGAACTATTTTCGGAATTAGCGACAACAATTCATGAATTGGATTGGTCGACCAAAAAAGACTCGCAAAAGTCTAACAACGTTAAGTATATTTAGTACTCCTTGAGATAGTATAAATTTGGTTTAAGCTCTCTTGAAGGTATGGAACTGCAATTATCTGGAACTATTCGGAAATTGACCTATTTATCATGAGAAGCTTGATTCCAAATCAGCAATAGAAATCATTACATATAATAGACGACAACAAAGGAAACCCAATTTCGCCTAATTATTTCAACAGTATTTAGCATTAGGGAAAAGGACAGACAGCTTTAGATATATGAAAAAAAAAATAGAAAAGAATTAATTTGTTCCTGATTTTGAATAGCGTTCAGCGCATGTAACATTTTTAATGGCAGTACAAAGAAGTACAGAAAATATTGCAGCTGCCATAGAGCAGATAGATCCCTTTTGTGGAATCTGCAACGAGGTGATGACTTCGTCACAATTGTTTGCTAATACTCCATGTAAGCACCGATTCCACAAAACATGTTTGATAGAGTTCTTACAAAACACTTCAGCATGCCCTACATGTGCAGCCGATTGTACAACTCTTGCGTTAAGCTTTTCTAACAACACTTTGGCAGCAGAGTTGAACCTAACTGATTCAATGCCTAGCATTACAGAACAAGAAGCAAATAAGCGAAATTCATTAAATAGGAGAGGCATGGGGAATAGACAAAGAGGAGCTACTCCTAAGAGAGGGATGACGACTAGGTCCACAAATAGAGCACCGACCCTTGATCAGACACAAAGCAACATGTCTCTTGGCTCTCAAGTCGACATGGCTAATTATATTCAGAATATGATGAACGTTCAGCAAACTCAGTTGATGGACCATTTTACGTCATATTTATCTAAAACTATTGAGATCTCTATTCGAAATCAACTCGCAAATTTGCAGATTTCAAATAGTGATCCACCACCTTCTAATGGGATAGATACTAATCCAACCCCACCAATACCTATAGAACATGGACCAGAAACATTGATTCATAGATTGAGTGAAGCGGATGCTAGAATTAACAGAGAGAGAAGCAGCCAAAGCTTTAGTGTAAATCCGGAAAAAGTATCAGGAATCATTCAGAACTGGCGAATTAAATTGGATGGCACTAAGCAAGGCATGCGTATGGATGAATTTCTTTACCGAGTGCGATCCTTAACCAAACAAAATTTGGGTAACGACTACCATCTTCTTAATGGCAAGGCCAGCGATTGGTTTTGGAAGTTCCATCGCGCAAATACAAACTTTAATTGGGAAACATTTTGTCAAGAGTTCCGTAGAAGATTTGGAGACTCTGACACCGATTTAGAAATTTGGGAAATGATTGGGAAAAGACGACAGGGTGCGAGTGAGACTTTTGATGACTATCAGTTTGCAATAGAAGACCTAGTTGACAGATTGCAACAAGGAATCTTAGAAAAGCAGATAGTAGACCTTCTGATTCGCAATTCCAAGCCCAGTCTGCACCATGAACTTCTCCACGTTAGCATTCAGAAAACACGAGCAATTTTATGGTGACATAAAATCTTTTAAAGGAAGAACATTAAGGTCATATGTTTCGGAAGTATCAGGCGAAGCCAATGGTAATTTGCCGCTTGTTCCATCGGAAGCTGAAATTCAAGAAATAAAACGTATTAAGACAGATCCAGTCTGCTGGAACTGCGATAAAATCGGACATAAATTTGACCATTGCCTGGAGATTCGTTGTATTTTTTGTTATGGCTGCGGAGCCAAAGAAGTTTTCAAACCATGCTGTTCAAAATGCAACCGCTCGGGAAACTGGCAGCGGGATGTACAACACAACACCAAATAGATACATCCCCAGCAAATACTCAGGCCTTGTCGGAAAAATCGACCCAAGTTACAAAAAAAGATAGGGACAAAACCGATAGTAAAACGATAGCAGAGCGAGAAAAGCATTCGATTAGTTATTCTAAACATTTTTCAGATTTACCTTTTCATATCAGACTACAGAATTATAGTTCGGCATGTAAGCGAATTTTTACTGATTTAGATTCTTTTAGATTAATAACTAAGCCCAAGCGTTCAACAAAACGATTACGTACGTTTTGGAAATTAGTATGTAAAAATCGTAGGAATATAATAGCATCTATTTTTCTAAGTTCGGATGAACGACTATACACTTCTGTTCAAATAGAAAGGAATGAGTATATAGGACTGTGTAGTTGCAAGCTTTTTTTGCAACCAATTAATTCTAACTGCTTGTGCAGCGAAATTCAAACACTTAGATTAGTTTTCAAATGGATTTATTTGCCGCGCAGGGCACTTATTAGAATTTATAAGTTTTATATTGTTGCTTGGCAGCCAACTCGAATTAGTTGTGCCTAGGTTGCGATCAAACGAAAGACTAACTAACTATGACAATATGTAAAGCGAATCGAAACGAAACTCCAATAAGACGCTCGCCGGTTAGAGCGAAGGGCAGCAATGCAAAGCAAAGCAATGCAGTAGGAGAGTGGGTAGCAGCTTACAAAGAGCGCGCAAAAACGATTTGCTCTTAGGCTG
This sequence comes from Drosophila borealis, assembly GCA_035045885.1. Lineage (NCBI taxonomy): Eukaryota > Metazoa > Arthropoda > Insecta > Diptera > Drosophilidae > Drosophila > Drosophila borealis. Next base: position 96,366 of record JAWNOR010000125.1, on the reverse strand, counting down.
TAATTATGATTGTTATTTTCTGCTGTTGGATGATGTCCGCAGCCGTCGGTGTTATCTCTGCTGTTACTTGACCAAACAAGGACTTTTGGATTCAGGAGCTACTATTAGTTGCGCAGGTGGATCAGCAGCTCAACAATTACTTAAAAATAGTAAGACTAAGATATGCACCGGATCTGTACATCAGATGTAGATGTAATAGAACCTTCTACCAGCCCCTGGAGTAGCAATTGCGTTCTGGTTAAACGCGGAGATAAGTGTCGCTTATGTTTAGACTCAAGACAGGTTAACAAAGTGACGGAAAAATATGGTATTTGAGTAGGTTACCTCCAGCTTAATTCATTACCAGATTAGACATGAAACATCCCTTCTGGCAAATACCGTTGGAGGAGAAATCACGGCAATATACCGCCTTTACAATACCCAATCGACCATTGTATCAGTACAAGGTGATGCCATTTGGTCTTTGCAACGCGCCGCAAACACTTTGTCGCCTTATGTATGAAGTTATTCCTGCCCATTTGCGTACACAAGTCTTTGTTTATTTAGACGACTTATTAGTGTTATCAGATAATTTCGACTCTCACCTAATTTTGCTACAGGAGATTGTCTGAGGAAAGCAAATCTAACTATAAATATTAGCAAATCCAAGTTCTGCATGACAGAGATAAGATACCTCGAAACGGGCAACTCAAAACGGATCCTGAGAAAATACAGGCAATCAGTGAGTTCCCTGTGCCGAAAACGATCAAGCAGTTACGTCGCTTTTTGGGTCTGGCTGGATGGTATAGGCGTTTCGTAGAAAAGTACGCCGCCATCACTTATCCGTTAACAGAACTTCTAAAAAAACAAAAGTCCCTGGATTGGAATCCGGAAGCCACCGAAGCTTTCGCAATGCTCAAATCCTACCTGACTGCCGCACCTATTTTAATAACACCAAATTTTTCGAAACCTTTTATCCTGATTTGCGATGCATGTACTTACGGCATTGGTTGTGTACTAGCGCAAATTCGAGATGATTCAGAGTTACCGATCGCTTATATGTCTGCGAAACTTACGAGAGCTCAGCGTAACTACTCAGTTACAGAACTGGAGTGTCTCGCTGTTCTCAAAGGCATTCAAAAGTTTCGAGCATATATAGAAGGTCAGGAGTTAGCCGTAATTACGGATCATGCTTCTCTTAAATGGCTTATAAAGCAGAAGGATTTGTCAAGACGACTAGCTAGATAGTCTATGAAGTTGCGATATCCAGCACCGAAGTGGTTCCCAAAACATCGTTGCTGATACACTCTCTAGAACTTACGAAGAAGAAGTAGCAGAATTCGATGTCCAAGGCCCTATAATAGATTTGACTTCAACTTGTTTTAAGGCACCAGAATATCTAGCCTTAATTGCGTATATAAAAGAGAACCAAGCTAGGTTGCCGGACCTAAAGTTATTGGATGATTATGTGTACAAGAGAACACAGTTTGCCACTGGCATAGAATCGCAAGAGAATGACTCATGGAAACTGTGGGTACCTGCAAGTTTAGTCCCAAAAGTATTACGCGATGCGCGCGAACCACCTAGCTCGGCACACTGCGGCATGGGGAAAACTGTAGAGAAAATTAAAAGGTACTTGTTTTGGCTAGGTATGGTGAGCCAGATACGTACACACATTGCTAACTGTAGCACTTGTAGATCTACCAAGAGCCCAAATATAGTCCTTAAGCCACCAATGGGTAAGCCAGTGACCTCAGATAGGCCATTTCAAAGATTATATGTCGACCTGTTGGGACCGTATCCTCGTACAAAAAGGGGTAACATAGGGTTGTTGATCGTGGTAGATCACAACACAAAGTTTCATTTTCTTTGCCCTCTGAAGAAATTTACAACACAGAAAATTACAGAGTATCTCGAGAATTTGATTTTCTACACTTTTGGTGTACCCGAATCTATTCTTACCGACATGGGATCGCAGTTCCGATCAAGTTTCTTTAAAGCATTTTTAACTCGCTTTGGAGTTGAGCATAAATGTACTGCAATATACTCGCCGCAAGCTAATGCAAGTGAAAGATTGAACCGGTCAGTCTTGGCTGCAATCCGAGCTTATCTCGGTAAAGACCACACTAATTGGGATGTGCAGCTTATTGCAATAAGTGCATCATTAAGAGCTACATTTCACCGAAGCACAGGCTTTCCACCCTATTTCCTTGTTTTTGGTCAAAATATGATCCTGAACGGAAAAGATTACACTCTGCTCAGAAACCTAAATCTATTAAGCGATGATGTTTACATTAGCCGTACAAACACCATGCAAATAGCACGGAAGAAAGGCAAAGAAAATATATATAAGGCGCACGAAGCTAATGCAAGAATTTATAATCTTCGTTGCCGAAGGGTGCAGTTAAAAGCAGGCGATTCAGTTTATGCACGAAACTTTGCTCAGAGTAACGCGAGCAAAAAGTTCAGCTCGAAACTAGCAAGAGTATTTCTGCCAGCTAAAGTTCATAAGAAACTAAGTCCGTTTTATTATCAATTAGTCGATAGTAATAACGAATTGCTAGGAGTTTATCATCTGAAAGACATTCAAATAAAAAGTAATTATACCACCTAGTCTATTTTTCAAATAAAAGCTCTTCGTAATATCTTGTTCATTTATTTGCTTTATAGTAGCCGAGTGGGAACAGTTCTTGATTGTTAGAAACTTTATGTGCTACCCTCGCACTTAGCTCACAAACTTTTGCATATTCCTTTTGATGTCTGATTTGGCACGTAGGCAGATCATACGATAATGCAGTTAAACTGAGGAGCGATCGCGAAAGCTTTTATTACCGTTACAGCTAGGTCTATAAAAGGAGCGGGCGACCGCGTGCGGCAGTCTTCAGTTCAGATTGGAAGCGAAAAGACGTACTTCGTCAAGAAGATTAAACAGTGTAAAAACGAAGTCTAAAGTTAAAATAAGTAATAAAAATAATAGAAAGCGTATTGAAGCAGACGTGCGAGTGGAAAAGTATTGTAAAATCTAAGTAGTGAAAGATATTGAAACAGGTGATTTTATATTAGCCTAGTATCAATGGATTGGTGTTTGACCCTTGTTTAATTTTACAGCCTCGTGGCAGGGGTGCTGCCGCAAGCGCTGGTCCGCTTTTCACCAATCTCTTGGTGCATATATATTGGCTCGGAGACAAGGGTAGTAAATCTACTCCAAGGAGATTTCGGAACCGTGCTCCAGTGCCACATTCAAGACTGCTCGTTGATAATCATCAAATGTGTCTGGCGTTAAGTGACTTATATAAATGGATACCAAAGTCACAAGTTTATTCAGATCCACAAGAAATTATGACTTAAAATCTGTGTTGCGTAGTGTAATTGATTATTTATTCTCCTTTGTGCTACCTTCGTCGCTCTTATTGAGAGAATGAGAATTAGAATTGACAAAGAGTAAAGCGCACGAACAAGCTAAAAGATAAAAGCAACTACAATTAGTAAAACAGAAGCCATCTGAACGAAATTCGAAGCACGCATCCATACATACATCACATTAAACTTAAATTTTTGACATTGCGATCAGCGGATGTCTACCTAATCTTTTCCCATTGATCGAAGCTAAAGTAAATTTAAGCAACTAAACAAACATGAAAAAAAATGTATTATATTGAATTAAAAATTAGTCGGTAGATATTAGAGTTAAGCAGCAGTAGTAATATTCCTTTTGACCTTTGAATATATTTGGCAAGGGTAAGGTTGTGACATTTATATGCACGTCAATATTTATATATATACTTACAATTAACTTTCTTTGTACAAAGGCAACAATGATACCCATACAATAATACACCTACACACACCCACCAACATCGACGTCATATTGGGCCCAAGTGCACGCAACGATGGAAGTATGAGTGAGTTAATATAGAGTAGTGAGGACTATTTTTTTGTATATCTGTTGTATATATATATTTTTCCAACGTGAGCGTAAGATAACAGTTTTCTTCAGTAAGTTATGTTGGAAAACTGAAGTTATTTTGTTGAAAAAAAATCAGTATATTATTATTTTTAAAATCATGAATTCGAATTTTTCGGTAAATCTTAGGGAATTGATAATTCGCTTGTAATATAATCATGTATTTTGAGATCAACGGCTTGCTTCAATTAAATGATTTTGTTATATTTTAATATGAATCGGTGAATAATTATCTTGTCTGTCGAGTACCATGCTGAATTCTGTTGAAATGCGTTAATGCGTTAGAGTCTCGCATAGGGGCAATCTACGATTTTCTGGTTGCTATGGTAGGGAGGGTAGAGACGAGGGACAACTTACACCAAGATCCCTCCATTAGGCATATTGGATCCCGAGTTTTGTGGTGTTTGTCGGAACACTTATTTACAGGATAGGGAAATAAAGATAAATTTTATGATAGTATTTGATCTTGTTTTTTTTGAAGCGTACTTGATATTCTTCATGTCAGTGTATTGGTGTTGATAGGCAGATTGGGCGAGGAAGAGCCCCGACCACGACGAGCTAAATTGAGCAAAAGCAAGAAGTACGCGCCCCTGAACCCAACGCCCCGCGACCAACGTAAGCCAATAAGGGCGAAAACGCCATAGAGGGTTACAAATGGACGTGGACTCTCCATGTAGAAGGCAGCATCGACTGCCCCCCGTATACACGTGGTCACTACAATAGGCAGATGGTCACACAGACCCACAGACTCGCAGACTCACTGGAAGAGTGTGAGATGCACAGACAGTCAGGCAGACAGATAGACAGGAATACCTACAGCATGGCAGACAGACACACCGACACAGACAGACAGGCTGATACACAGACATATAGTGGCATATTCGCACATATGCACAGTTATAGACACAAATATAAGAAGGCAGCATAATGGCAGCTGCGAATCTGCAAGCGCTTATCGCCTGCAAAAGCATAAATACATTTAAACAAAGCAATAAAACATTATTCAGATAATTGCAGCTGCACTTGTACAGTTACACAAAGCAATAGACACCTCACTCAGATAATTGCAGCTGCGCGTCTTTACGTAGAAATAAGCTTCTCAGCATAAATAAGCATAATAAGTTCTACTGAATTTTCAGTCTTAAGTTGTTCTTCAATAAATGAACTCGTCGTTAAAAATCGCCTTGTCTTTAATTCAATTTAACTGTTAGAGCTGTGCGCGGTTTTTAAAAGATTCAAACTCACAGTAAATAAAGAAAAATCTGATTGGCGCAGCCGGTAGGATAACAATAAATTGTGGATCCTGATGCAATAGCTAAGTTATTAATTCTTGTGTCCCGTTTACTGTTATCCGCTAAAACAACCAACGCGAAGGCAACCCAAGCGACGGTCAATATCGCGTCAAGTTTTTATTAAACCTCGATAGTGACGTGTACACCAAAATTCGCATATTGTCAAAGCCGTGGATTGTGCAAAAAACTTGAAAAACAGTTCAAGAAGACACGATAGAATTCGAAGAGAAAATAATTCCAGAAACTTCTGGTTATCTCAAAAGATTCGAATGTGCTATCTGTGCAAACCAAACAAACATTTTAAACTATAAGTTAACAAATTAAGTGAATACAATAAAAATATAATCAACAACTAAAAGAAACTGAACCTAACATAAGAGAAGCTGAAGTGAAACAACAAAAACTAAGAGATAAGAAAAATTAAAAAAAAACCAAGTAAATAAAAAATAATTAAATAAAAAGAAACAAAAAATTTATAATGGAAGGCAACACAATAACACCCCTGACCGATGCCAACATGGCACAAGTGATCAACCAACTTAAAAACGTTGAGAAGTTCACTGGAGATAAGAACGCTTTGTACACGTTCATCATCCGGATCGACTACGATTTGGCCCTCTACACCACCAACGATGCAAGGCAGAGGTCAATTCTTTTTGGAATTGTGGAACGCTGCATCAGCAGTGAAGTGATGTTATCCCTTGGCGTAAGCAACTTGATGACCTGGACGGATCTTCGGAAGCAACTAATACTGAACTACAAGACGCAAACTAAGAACCACATCCTACTGGAGGAATTCAGGAGCACCCCGTTTAAAGGCAACGTGCGAGCTTTTCTGAAAGAAGCAAAACACCGTAGGCAGACACTAATGAGTAAGCTAGAACTAGAAAATAACATTGACGAAAAAACATTGTATGCGCGACTAATCAAAACTAGCATTGACGACCTTATTCAAAAATTACCCACAAACATTTGCATTCGAATTATAAATTGCGAAATTCCCGATTTAAGATTAATTAAGATTAATTAATATTTTGCATGAAAAAAATCTTTATAACAAACCCTGTCTTAATCCAACCCCAAATAAAGTAAAACAAGAAAATTATTTGAAGCCATTGTATCAACCAAACCCAAATATTCAAAGATTCCCCACTTTTCTTCAACCAAATCAACCCTATGTCCCATATCGACCCCATCAACCTTACATTCAACAACCATATCATCAACCATCACCCAACTATACTAACAACAACACTTTTAAACCTAATAATTATTCACCTCAACCAATGCAACAAATACTTAGTCCAATCAGACCAACCTACTTTACACCCAGACCAAACTCCCGACAAACCCAATTCGACAACATTCGTTTCGGACAAGTAACCCCACAATAAAACTCTTTCAATAACTCTGGCGTAGCCAACCAACCGACTAAACAAGTTAGACCTGCAGAAAGTGGACAGAGTAAGATGAGTATTGACGATGAAGCTAGACTTCAGGAAGAGCTAAACTATCATGATTACATGCAACAAGAATACTATAATCAATGCGCTGCTTATCCTGAATACTATCCACAATATCATCAAGCAGAAAGTTACCCACATATCCCAGACTTTACATACACACAATCAGGCGAACCTATTCAAGGGTAATAATGAATTTCTTCCACACCAATTCTCCTCAGACTATGATCTATTAATTGGTAGAAAAATGCTTTCAGAAGCACAAGCCGTTATAGATTATAAAACCCAAACTGTTACTTTATACAATAGAAGGTATAAACTAACCAACGATATTCCAATCACAAATCAGAACCACTTCTTAGCCCAACCAAATCCTGAAACTAATCAACAGTTTAAAAATCCAATTAGAGAAATTTCCGATAACCAAGAATCTGCAAACTCAAGCCCTTACCGATTAGATCATTTAAATGAAGAAGAAAGAATCAACTTAATCAGTTTGTTGAAACAATATCAACACATACAATATAAAGAAGGCGACCAACTTAGTTTCAGTAATCAAGAAAAACACATTATAAATACTACCCACAATTCAGCCTTACATACAAAACCCTACAGTTATCCACAAGCATATGAACAGGAAGTTGAACATCAAATTCAAGACATGCTTAATCAAGGTATCATAAGGCCTAGCAATTCTCCTTATTGTATTCCTATATGGATCGTACCGAAAAAGCAAGATGCTTCAGGTAAACTAAAACTCAGAATCCTAATTGACTACAGGAAATTAAATGAAGTAACCATAAGCGATAGGCACCGAATACCAAATATGGACGAGATTTTAGGAAAACTAGGTAGATGCAATTATTTCACTACAATTGACCTTGCAAAAGGATTCCACCAACTTGAAATGCATCCAGATTCCATTCAAAAAACAGCTTTCTCTACTAAACATGGCCACTATGAATATCTTCGTATGCCATTTGGATTAAAAAACGCACCCACAACCTTTCAACGTTGGATGAACAATGTTTTACGACCGTTACTAAATAAACATTGTCTGGTATATTATATACATTAGAGCTTGTGAAAAATTAAAACAACTAATTTCTAATGACCCAATTCTTAAAATTCCAGACTTTAAAAGTAAATTCGTTTTAACCACTGACGCAAATAATGTAGCTCTTGGAGCAGTATTCTCTCAAGACGGACATCCCATTAGTTTTATTAGCAGAACTCTCAATGACCACGAAACAACTACAGTGCCATAGAAAAAGAGCTTTTAGCCATTGTATGGGCAACAAAAACTTTTAGACATTACCTACTAGGACGACATTTCGAAATCAATAGTGACCATCAACCATTATGGCTGTACAAAATGAAAGAACCAAATTCAAAATTAACCCGATGGAGAGTTAAATTATCTGAATATGACTTTGACATAAAATATATAAGAGGAAAAGAAAACCACATAGCTGACGCTCTATCACGAGTAAAAATAGAACAGGCTTATTTCGGAGAAGAAACACAACACAGCGCTGACGAAGACAATAGTAATTTAATATTCATTACAGAGAAACCAATAAACACATTTAAAAGACAAATTATATTTTCTAAAGGCATTCCAAACATAAAAAAAGAAACCTACTTCAAAAAATTAATAATTCACATTACATACGATAACATGACTAAAGATAAAGCCGAAAAATATTTAATAGACCATTTTTGCACAAAAATCAGTGCAATATTTATAGACAGTGATGCAGATTTTGAAATAATTCAAAACGCACACAAGGAAATTATTATTAACACTAGCCATACTAAAATTCTACGAAGTCTCATTCAATTAAAAAACATTAACTCCTATGCCAAATTCAAAAAACTTATTTTGAAAACACATGAAAAACTCCTACACCCCGGAATTAAAAAAAAACAAATAAACTTTTTTGTGAAACCTATTATTTCCCTAATAGCCAAATATTAACACAAAACATAATAAACGAATGTCATGTTTGCAACTTAGCAAAATCAGAACATAGATACACAAAAATGCCCGAACACTGTCGTGACAAATTTGTAATTGACATTTATTCTTCTGGAGGCAAACATTATTTTAGCTGCATGGACATTTATTCAAAATTCGCTACTCTTGAAAATATTAAAACAAAAGACTGGAAAGAATTCAAAAATGCATTAGTGCGTATATTTAATCAGTTAGGAAAACCAATATTATTAAAAGCTGACCGAGACGGAGCATTTTCCAGCTTAGCACTAAAAAAATGGCTCGAAAGTGAAGGAGTAGAAATACAATTAAATACAACAAAAACAGGAATGGCAGACATCGAAAGACTACATAAAACAATAAAAGAAAAAATCAGAATAATTAACACTTTAAATGACGAAGAAAATAAACTCAGCAAAATAGAAACAATTCTTTACATTTACAATCACAAAACAAAACATGACACAACTGGACAAACTCCTGCACACATTTTCTTATATGCCGGACAACCAAATTTAGATAGCCAAGAAAAAAAAAGAAAAAATAATAAATAAAATTAACAGTGACCGACAAGAATACGAAGTTGATACTAGATATCGAAAAGGACCATTACAAAAAGGAAAATTAGAAACCCTTTAAAAGCTAATAAAAACGATGAACAAACGGAACCATTATCTAATTACTAACAGAAATAGAATTACACGCTACTATAAAACACAATTTAAAAAACGAAAGAAATTTAATCAAATCTCAATACCACAGGTCTATTAAATACAATAGTGATGTTAGTTCTATTAATCACCACATGCCCCACAAATTAAAATGATAAATTTGACAACAATTAACAGTACAAATAACTGCAATAGAATACCGGAATAACCCTACACCAAGAAAATGGACAGAAACAAGGACAGTTTAACATAATGGGCTCAGCATAAAAATATCTTTTTGGCACACTCGACGAAAATCATCGAGTGGAGTTCCAAAGAAATTTAGAGACCGTTCCACAACATTCGATTTGATTCATGAGCTAAATGACGTAATACGAATGATGAAATGCAAACAATAAAAACATGTATACCAATTTGTAATTTTATACCAATACAAACAACAGAAATGATTGTAACTAGAAACTTAAGTCAAATTGTCAAAAAAAAAAAATTAAATATAAATAGATTTCACACCTCTATACGCACCTCTTGAATTAACAAAAAATATCACAACATCATTGTTCTTATAATTTTCCAAAATAACTAATTTTATTATACCTATACCTACCATATGTAAAATTAAATCCAAATAAACTTTTGTAAAATGATGCAAACCAAGGTGCAAAGCCACAAAATGTAATGTTAACCAAACAACACTACCTGTATTGTACTAATAAGTCCCTGCTTAGGCATAGACTTCTCTATAAGGGAAGGGAAGTGGTATATTCGCACATATGCACAGTTATAGAGACAAATATAAGAAGGCAGCATAATTGCAGCTGCGAATCTGCACGCGCTTATCGCCTGCAAAAGCATAAATACAATCAAACAAAGCAATAAAACATTATTCAGATAATTGCAGCTGCATCCAAACAGATAAGCAAAGCAATAAACACCTTACTAGATAATTGCAGCTGCACTTGTACAGTTACACAAAGCAATAGACACCTCACTCAGATAATTGCAGCTGCGCGTCTTTACGTAGAAATAAGCTTCTCAGCATAAATAAGCATAATAAGTTCTACTGAATTTTCAGTCTTAAGTTGTTCTTCAATAAATGAACTCGTCGTTAAAAATCGCCTTGTCTTTAATTCAATTTAACTGTTAGAGCTGTGCGCGGTTTTTAAAAGATTCAAACTCACAGTAAATAAAGAAAAATCTAATTATATATATATATAATGTATATAATATGTGGTCACATAGACCCACAGACTCGCAGACATACAGACACACAGGAAGAGAGAGAGATACCCAGACAGTCAGGAAGACAGATATACAGGAATACAGCTTCGCAGACAGTCACACCGGCAGAGACAGATAGGCAGAATAACAGACAGGTAGGCAGACATACAGACAGATAGGCAAACATAAAGTCAGACTGAAAAAGATACAGGCAGACCGAGAGAGAGAGAGCAAGATAGAGAGAGAGAGAGAGAAAGAGAGAAAGAAAGAGAGAGCGAGAAAGAGAGAGAGAGGGAGAGAAAAATAATATAAGAGACAAAGAGAGAGAGAGAGAGAGAGAGAGAGAGAGAGAAAGAGAGAGCGAGAGCGAGAGAGAGAGGTAGGAAGAGAGTCCTATAGATTCGCAGACAGATATGAAGCACAACATATTCGTAGACAGACATATGATAGGCAATCCGACAGTCAGACAAAGAGGCAGATACGAATACCTAAAACGTAGGAGGACGGACACGCAGACCCACAGACTCGCAGACATAAAGAGACACGGGAAGAGAGAGAGGGATACACAGACAGTCAGGCAGACAGAACGACAGGAATACCAACAGCCTCGCAGACAAACAAACCAGCAGAGACAGACCGGGAGACAGACAGACAGATAGAGACAGAGAGAGGGAGAGAGAGAGAGAGAGAGAGAGAGAGAGAGAGAGATAGAGAGAGAGACAGAGAGAGGGAGAGAGAGAGTGAGAGAATAAGAGAGAGAGAGAGAGAGAAAACGAAAGAGACAGAGAGAGAGAGAGAAAGAAAGAGAGAGAGAGAGAGAGAGAGAGAGAGAGAGAGAGAGAGAGAGAGAGATAGAGAGAAAGAGAGAGAGAGAGAGAGACCTAAAGGCTCGCAGACAGATAAGAAGAACCGCATATTCGCAGATAGACAGATAATAGGCAGTCCGACAGACAGAAAAAGAGACAGACAGGAATACCTACAGCCTAGGCAGACGCACCGGCAGAGACAGACAGGCTGATATACAGACAAACAGACATGCAGACCGAGAGATAGGCAGACAGACAGACAGGTACACAGATAGAAATACAGAAAGACAGACCAACACACTCGCAGACAGTCAGAAGCACGGGGAGAGAGAGAGAGAGAGACAGACAGACAAGCAGACCGACCGGCGAACAGATAAGAATATAGCAGATAGACACGCAGACCCACAGACTAGCAGACACAGAGACACACAGGAAGATAGAGAAAGATACACAGACAGGCAGGCAGACAAATACGCAGGAACACCTACCGTCTCACAGGCGGAAACACCGAAGAGACAGACAGGTAGACTTACAGACAGACAGATATGTAGAAAGAGAGACAGGCAGACATGTAGACAGACAGGTTATTAGATAGACAGGCCGGCAGACAGACTGACAGATAGGCAGACGGTCACACAGACCCACAGTCTTTCAGTCATACTGACACATATAAATAGAGAGAGATGCAGAGACAGTCAGGCGTACAGAAAGACAGGAATACCTGCAGCATCGCAGACACACCGGCAGAGACAGATAGGGTGATCTACAGACAGGCAGGCAGACAGGCAGACATACACACAGATAGGCAAACTGGAAAACAAGAGACAGGCAAACCGACGAGCGAGAGAGAGAGAAAGGGAGAAAGTCCTATAGATTCACAGATAGATATGAAGAACAACATAATGTCAGACATTTATATAATATATATATGCTAGGCAGTCCGACAGACAGACAAAGAGACAGACAGAAATACCTACAGTCTAGGCAGACGCCCCGGCAGAGACAGACAGGCTGATATCCAGACAAACAGACTTGCACACAGAGAGACAGGCAGACGTGCAGACAGATACACCGGCAGCGACAGACAGGCAGACTCTCAGACAGGCAGGCACACTGGCAGACAGGCAGACAGATAGGCATACAGATAGTCAGACTGAAAAACAGACAGACAGACATTCGGACAGACCCACACGGAGAAAGAAGGAGAGAAAGAGAGATGAGAGAGAGAGAGAGAGAGAGAGAGAGAGAGAGAGAGAGAGAGAGAGAGAGACAGGAGAGTGACAGGAGTGAGAGAGATAGATAGAGAGAGAGAGAGAGAGAGAGAGAGAGAGAGAGAGTGAAAAAAAGAAAACAAAAGAGAAAGAGAGAGGAAGAAAGAGAGAAAGCGAGATCTCTCTCTCTCTCGAGAGAGAGATAGAGAGAAAGAGATAGAGAGAGAAGGGGACAGAGACCTATAGACTCGCAGCCAGATAAGAAGAACAACATATTCGCAGACAGGCAGATAATAGGCAGTCCGACAGAAAGACAAAGAGATAGACAGGAATACCTACAGCCATCACAGGTGAACACACAGACATAATCGTAGACAAGCAAACGAACAGGAATAGAGAGAGACATACACAGACAATCAGGCAGACAGATTTACAGGAATACCTACAGCCTCGCAGACAAACGCACCGGCAGAGACAGACAGATATTCACACAGAGAGACCAGCAGACGGGCAGACAGACAGGCACACAGATTGACAGACAGAAAGGCAGGCCAATAGACTCTCAGACAGAGAGACTCTCTCTCTCCCTCTCTCTCTCTCTCTCTCTCGCTCTCTCTCTCTCTCTCTCTCTCTCTCTCTCTCTCTGTCTCTCTCTCTGTCTCTCTCTCTCAGTCTCTCTGCCTGCCTGTCTGTAAGTCTCCCTGTCTGCCTCTGCCGCTGTGTCTGTCTACGAGGATGTTGGTATTCCTGCATATCTGTCTGCCTGTGTATCTCTCTCTTTCTTCCTGTGTGTCTGTATGTCTGTGGGTCTGCGTGCCTTCCTGCCTGTTTTCCTATCTTTCTGTCTGTCTGTCAGAGACAGACCCTGCTGGTATGTTTGTCTGCGAGGCTGTTGGTATTCCTGTCGTTCTGTCTGCCTGACTGTCTGTGTATCTCTCTCTCTCTCTTCCCGTGTCTTTGTATGTCTGCGAGTCTGTGGGTCTGTGCGTCTGTCTTCCTACGCGGTGGGTATTCGTGTATGTCTCTTTGTCTGACTTTCGGATTGCCTATGATATGTCTGTCTGCGAATATTTTGTGCTTCATATCTGCCGGCGAATTTATAGGACTCTCTCCCTTCCTCTCTCTCTCGCTCTCTCTTTCTCTTTCTCGCTCTTTGTCTCTCTTATTCTTTTTCTCTCCCTCTCTCTCTTTTTCTTTCTTTCTCTCTCCCTCTCTCTCTTTCTCTCCGGTGTGACTGTCTGCGAGGCTGTAGGTATTCCTGCCTATCTTTCTGCCTGTCTGTTTGTGTATCTCTCTTTTTCTTCTTTTGTGTCCGTATGTCTGTGGGTCTGCGTGCCTGTCTGCCTGTTTTCCTATCTGTCCGCCTGTCTGCCGGTCTGTCTCTGCCGGTGTGTTTGTCTCTCTCTCTCTCTCTCTCTCTCTCTCTCTCTCTCTCTCTCTCTCTCTCTCTCTGTCTCCCTGTCTGTATGCCTGCCTGTCTGCCTGACTGTAAGTCTTCCTGTCTGCCTCTGCCGCTGTGTCTGTCTACGAGGCTGTTGGTATTCCTGCATATCTGTCTGCCTGCGTATCTCTCTCTTTCTTCCTGTGTGTCTGTATGTCTGTGGGTCTGCGTGCCTTTTATTTATTAATTTATTTATTTATTGTTTTATATGTGGTCGACAAAACGAGTGTCTTCCAATTATTCAACACATTATAAATACAATTAGAAAAATTAAATGCTAAAAGCCTAGATAGAGAACACAAATTTCAAATAGCATCACCGACCGATGGAGGTGTTTTATTTGCCAGTCCGGCCAGCTGTGCCCCTTTTCACGGATAATTTTGTCAGTGACGCTATTAGAGCCTACATCTAAAAAGAAGGGTGTAAGTAGGAAAAAGTGTTCTTACGTAAAATTAAAAATAATGTTAATATGCTATATTATTTAAGAATAAACCATAAATTGGAGAAAAGAAAGGAGGAAGATTGTTAATAAAGTATAGAACTGTATGCTAGATATGCAGAGTGTTAATTAGATAGAATAAAGAGATAGTATTGGGAAAGTAATGGGAAATCACCGACCCGGTGGGGGAAAATTTTCAGCCAGTCCGGCTAGCCATGCCCCTGCTCATAGCTGGGAATGGTCAGTGACTTCCCGAAGGTATCCTGAAAGCAACGATTTTATTAGGGGTAGAGAAAGTTCGGTAGAGAAAACGTGATGCAAACTATTGTAATTTTTACATAGCACGCGAAAAGAATTGTGCATAGCGTAGTCTGTTGTGCACGTCGATAGGAATAAGGGGCGGTAATTTCTGGTTGGTCTAGCCGGAACAGAGAATTGAAGACGCCCTAACAGAAAAGGAGAATCGATATCGCCAATAACCAACTTATGTAGAAAGACAACACCGAGAATTGTCCTACGGTTGGTTAACGACGGAAGATTAAGAAGAAGCAGCCTGCTGGAATAGGATGGCAACCGAAGATTAGGGTCCCAATTTAAACCTCGTAAGGCAAAAAGCAGAAATTGCTTCTGAACAGATTCAATACGATCCTGGCTATTGTTATACTGCGGAGACCAGATGCAAGAGCAGTATTCAAGGATAGGGCGAACAAGAGAGATGTACAGAAGTTTCGTTATAAAAGGATCGTTAAACTCTTTAGACCATCGTTTAATGAATCCAAGTATACCTTTTGCCTCATTAACGATGGTATCTATGTGAAGATTGAAACAGAGTTTAGAATCAAAAAGAACGCCTAGATCCTTAACTGTTAGTATACGTTGCAATGGGGTATTGTCGATTGTATAACTGACAAGATAAGGTGTAGTACGATTAAATGTCATAAACATACACTTTGAACAATTCAGATGCAATTGATTGGCCGAGCACCAAAGTTGCATAGCGTTCAAATCGTCTACAGAAAATTAGGGGATTGGTGTATGATAGAATAAGTTTCACGTCGTCCGCATACATGAGTACTCGGGCATGGGATATAACAGAGGGAAGATCATTTATAAAAAGAGTAAAGAGTAAAGGTCCAAGATGACTACCTTGAGGAACACCAGAAGTAACGTGAACCTGTTTAGAGGTAGTCAGCCTCAGCATTACTCTTTGGGTCCTACCTTCTAAATAAGAACTAATCCAAAGCAAAAGAGACGGAGGAAACCCTATTCGGTCAAGTTTAAAAAGTAAAATGTCATGGTGCACGGAGTCAAACGCCTTACTGAAGTCAGTGTATATGACATCAGTTTGCATTTTCGAAAGGAAAGCATCATTTACCAAGGAAGAAAATTCTAGCAGATTGGTCGTTGTTGACCGATTCTTTACGAATCCATGTTGAACAGGGGACACAACTGATTTGCAGAAATGCTGCAAATTCGAAGTGATTATTTTCTCAAATAATTTAGGAATCGCGGACAGCTTTGCAATGCCCCTGTAATTTAGTATATCAGACTTTCCACCTTTCTTGTGGAGAGGAATGATATAAGATTCTTTCCAAAGAGATGGAAAGACAGAAGATTCAAGGGATAGATTAAAAAGCTTTAGTAGACAACTAGGGATATTGTCAGGCCCAGAAGAGAAAGAAGATTTTAAAGAATTTATTTACGCTTCGAGTTTACAAAATTGTAAAACTGTCTTGGATTTAGGGCAAATTGCCTTTTGCAACGAGTTAGATAATTCTCATAGCATTGAGAATTCAGAAGAAAGAAGTTCGACTTGGCTATGGAATATTTAGCCAAGTCAGTACACGAACCAGACTTTTTAAACTTTTTAAAATATTTGGATTTTATATTTTTTAGATTCGTTAATCTGGGACTAAACCAAGGTGGGTTTGCCTCTTTTCCTATCTGTCTGTCTGCCGGTCTGTCTCTGCTGGTTTGTTTGTCTGCGAGGCTATTGGTATTCCTGTCGTTCTGTCTGCCTGACTGTCTGTGTATCCCTCTCTCTCTTCCCGTGTCTCTTTATGTCTGCGAGTCTGTGGGTCTGCGTGTCCGTCCTCCTACGCTGTAGGTATTCGTGTATGCCTCTTTGTCTGCCTGTCGGATTGCCTATCATATGTCTGTCTGCGAATATTTTGTGCTTCATATCTGTCTGCGAATCTATAGGACTCTCTCCCTTCCTCTCTCTCTCTAGCTCTCTCTTTCTCTCTCTCTCTCTCTCTCTCTCTCTCTCCCTCTCACTCTCTCTCGGTCTGCTTGTCTCTTTTTCATAGGGTGGGAGGGGGGGGGGGGGGGGGGCGGTTAGCATCCTGACCTAACCATGCCTAATTCGGCTTCGGTACACCTATACTACCGGACCGTGGCCTCACCCTAACTGCTCCTTCGGGCCGTTGCCTCGCACCAACTACTCTATTGGGCCGTGGCCTCGCACCAACTACACTATCGGGCCGTGGCCTCGCACCATCTACACTGTCGGGCCGTGGCCTCGTACCAACTACACTATCCAAACACCAACCAGTAATGCCCACCCCGGGACCACAATCGCGTACCACATGCTCCCACTCCAGGTTAGGTCGAACATCGGTTATCTCCGATGTTAGGGCAAGCCGAGTCACCAGAAAACAAAGAACTATCTAGTTTCCTCTCGATAATTTCGGCACATGTACTTTATTTACCTTTTATTTACTATTACTTTATAATCTCTCACGATCTAAGCCCTGCCGCACTGTCTTGGAGCCCTAGCGCTCCGCTACACACTCTATGCTCTTTCTCGTCTCGCGATGCACGTCTGCTCACCCTTAAAGATCATTCGAAAGTTGCCGGCGCGCTCGCCGGCGAGCCATGCGCTTGCCTCGGCCGCTCAACTTCGCCGCGAGCTTTCGCAACTTCGCCTCGGAGCTTTCGCTCTTCGCCGCCGAGTTGAAGTTGCGCTCTCGAAGACGGTGTTGAACAACCGATCGACAACGCACGGTTGTAGCGGCGGCCGGCGGTTAAATTCAAATACGCTCTTATAAGGCTAATTATAACATTTGTGGCTCCTTGCCTCTTCACTCAACTAATACGACTACTTATAATATTGGGGCTCCTTGCCCCTTACAAAACTAATACACAATAATAATGTCTTTGACGGGTTCTTGCCACTTACATAACTAATACAAAATAATAACATCTTCGACGGCTTCTTGCCTCTACATAACTAGTGCATAATAATACTTATAATAAGCGGCTCCTTGCCGTGATTTGGCTTTCGGGAACGATGGCTCCTAGATGAAAATTGTGGGGCGGCGTAGGTGTATTATTGTATGGGTATCATTGTTGCCTTTGTACAAAGAAAGTTAATTGTAAGTATATATATAAATATTGACGTGCATATAAATGTCACAACCTTACCCTTGCCAAATATATTCAAAGGTCAAAAGGAATATTACTACTGCTGCTTAACTCTAATATCTACCGACTAATTTTTAATTCAATATAATACATTGAAGAACAACTTAAGACTGAAAATTCAGTAGAACTTATTATGCTTATTTATGCTGAGAAGCTTATTTCTACGTAAAGACGCGCAGCTGCAATTATCTGAGTGAGGTGTCTATTGCTTTGTGTTCTGAATAATGTTTTATTGCTTTGTTTAACTGTATTTATGCTTTTGCAGGCGATAAGCGCTTGCAGATTCGCAGCTGCCATTATGCTGCCTTCTTATATTTGTGTCTATAACTGTGCATATGTGCGAATATGCCACTATATGTCTTCATATCTATCTATGAATCTATAGGACTCTCTCCCTTTCTCTCTCTCTCTCTCTCTCTCTCTCTCTCTCTCTCTTTTCTCTCACTCTCTCTTTGTCTCTCTTATTCTTTTTCTATCCCTCTCTCTTTCTCGCTCTCTCTCTCTTTCTTTTTCTCCATCTCTCTCCCTACCTCTTTCTCTCTCTCTCTCTCCTCGGTCTGCCTGTCTCTTCTTCAGTCTGACTATATGTTTGCCTATCTGTCTGTATGTCTGCCTGTCTGCCTGCCTGTCTGTAATTCTGCCTATCTGTCTCTGCCAGTGTGACTGTCTGCGAGGCTGAAGATATTCCTGTATATCTGTCTTCCTGACTGTCTGTGTATATCTCTCTCTACCTGGCTAACTGTATTTCTGTGCCGGTGTGTGTGCAATGCTATAGGTATTCCTGTCTATTTGTATGCCTGACTGTCTGTGTATCTTTCTCTCTCTTCCTGTGTTTCTGTATGCGTGCGAGTCTGTGGGTCAGTGTGACCGTCTGTCTGTTTTCTGCCTGTCCGTCTCTCTCTGCCCGCGCTTCTGACTGTCTGCGAGTCTGTTTGTCTGCCTTTCTGTCTGTCTATTTATGTACCTGTCTGTATGTCTGCCTGTCTCTCGGTCTGCATGTCTGTTTGTCTGTATATCAGGCTGTCTGTCGCTGCCGGTGCGTCTGCCTAGGCTGTAGGTATTCCTGTCTGTCTCTTTTTCTGTCTGTCGGACTGCCTATTATCTGTCTATCTGCGAATATGCGGTTCTTCTTATCTGTCTGCGAGCCTATAGGTCTCTCTCTCTCTTTCTAGGTATTCCTGTCTGTCTCTTTTTCTGTCTGTCGGACTGCCTATTATCTGTCTATCTGCGAATATGCGGTTCTTCTTATCTGTCTGCGAGCCTATAGGTCTGCCTCTCTCTTCCTAGGTATTCCTGTCTTTCTCTTTTTCTGTCTGTCGGACTGCCTATTATCTGTCTATCTGCGAATATGCGGTTCTTCTTATCTGTCTGCGAGCCTATAGGTCTCTCTCTCTCTCTTTCTAGGTATTCCTGTCTGTCTCTTTTTCTGTCTGTCGGACTGCCTATTATCTGTCTGTCTGCGAATATGCGCTTCTTCTTATCTGTCTGCGAGCCTATAGGTCTCTCTCTCTCTTTCTAGGTATTCCTGTCTGTCTCTTTTTCTGTCTGTCGGACTGCCTATTATCTGTCTATCTGCGAATATACGGTTCTTCTTATCTGTCTGCAAGCCTATAGGTCTCTCTCCCTCGCTCTCTCTCTCTCTCTCTCTCTCTCTCTCTCTCTATCTCTCTCTCTCTCTCACTCTCTCTCATTCTCTCTCTCTCTCTTTCTCTCTCTCTCTCTCTCTCTCTCTCTCTCTCTTTCTTTCTCTCTCTCTCTCTCTCTGCTCTCCCGTGCTTCTGACAGTCTGCGAGTCTATTGGTCTGCCTTTCTGTCTGTCTATGTATGTACCTGTCTGTCTGTCTCTGCCGGTAAGTTTGCCTTCGAGGTTGTAGGTATGCCTGTCTATCTGTCTGCCTACCTTTCTGTGTATCTCTCTCTGTCTCTTCCTGTGTGTCTCTATGTATGCGAAACCATAGGTCTGTGTGACCGTCTGCCTGTTTTCCTATCTGTCTGCCGGTCGGTCTGACTGTCTATCTGCCTGTCTGTGTCTCTCTCTGCCCTTGCGGCTGACTGTCTGCGAGTCTATTGGACTGCCCTTCTCTCTGTCTATCTGTGTGCCTGTCTGTCTGTCTGCTTGTTGGTCTGCCTGTGTATCAGCCTGTCTGTCTGTGTCGGTGTGTCTGTCTGCCATGCTGTAGGTATTCCTGTCTATCTGTCTGCCTGACTGTCTGTGCATCTCACACTCTTCCAGTGAGTCTGCGAGTCTGTGGGTCTGTGTGACCATCTGCCTATTGTAGTGACCACGTGTATACGGGGGGCAGTCGATGCTGCCTTCTACATGGAGAGTCCACGTCCATTTGTAACCCTCTATGGCGTTTTCGCCCTTATTGGCTTACGTTGGTCGCGGGGCGTTGGGTTCAGGGGCGCGTACTTCTTGCTTTTGCTCAATTTAGCTCGTCGTGGTCGGGGCTCTTCCTCGCCCAATCTGCCTATCAACACCAATACACTGACATGAAGAATATCAAGTACGCTTCAAAAAAAAACAAGATCAAATACTATCATAAAATTTATCTTTATTTCCCTATCCTGTAAATAAGTGTTCCGACAAACACCACAAAACTCGGGATCCAATATGCCTAATGGAGGGATCTTGGTGTAAGTTGTCCCTCGTCTCTACCCTCCCTACCATAGCAACCAGAAAATCGTAGATTGCCCCTATGCGAGACTCTAACGCATTAACGCATTTCAATTCAGCATGGTACTCGACAGACAAGATAATTATTCACCGATTCATATTTAAATATAACAAAATCATTTAATTGAAGCAAGCCGTTGATCTCAAAATACATAATTATATTACAAGCGAATTATCAATTCCCTAAGATTTACCGAAAAATTCGAATTCATGATTTTAAAAATAATAATATACTGATTTTTTTTCAACAAAATAACTTCAGTTTTCCAACATAACTTACTGAAGAAAACTGTTATCTTACGCTCACGTTGGAAAAATATATATATACAACAGATATACAAAAAAATAGTCCTCACTACTCTATATTAACTCACTCATACTTCCACCGTTGCGTGCACTTGGGCCCAATATGACGTCGATGTTGGTGGGTGTGTGTAGGTGTATTATTGTATGGGTATCATTGTTGCCTTTGTACAAAGAAAGTTAATTGTAAGTATATATATAAATATTGACGTGCATATAAATGTCACAACCTTACCCTTGCCAAATATATTCAAAGGTCAAAAGGAATATTACTACTGCTGCTTAACTCTAATATCTACCGACTAATTTTTAATTCAATATAATACATTTTTTTTCATGTTTGTTTAGTTGCTTAAATTTACTTTAGCTTCGATCAATGGGAAAAGATTAGGTAGACATCCGCTGATCGCAATGTCAAAAATTTAAGTTTAATGTGATGTATGTATGGATGCGTGCTTCGAATTTCGTTCAGATGGCTTCTGTTTTACTAATTGTAGTTGCTTTTATCTTTTAGTTTGTTCGTGCGCTTTACTCTTTGTCAATTCTAATTCTCATTCTCTCAATAAGAGCGACGAAGGTAGCACAAAAGAGAATAAATAATCAATTACACTACGCAACACAGATTTTAAGTCATAATTTCTTGTGGATCTGAATAAACTTGTGACTTTGGTATCCATTTATATAAGTCACTTAACGCCAGACACATTTGATGATCATCAACGAGCAGTCTCGAATGTGGCACTGGAGCACGGTTCCGAAATCTCCTTGGAGTAGATTTACTACCCTTGTCTCCGAGCCAATATATATGCACCAAGAGATTGGTGAAAAGCGGACCAGCGCTTGCGGCAGCACCCCTGCCACGAGGCTGTAAAATTAAACAAGGGTCAAACACCAATCCATTGATACTAGGCTAATATAAAATCACCTGTTTCAATATCTTTCACTACTTAGATTTTACAATAGTTTTCCACTCGCACGTCTGCTTCAATACGCTTTCTATTATTTTTATTACTTATTTTAACTTTAACTTCGTTTTTACACTGTTTAATCTTCTTGACGAAGTACGTCTTTTCGCTTCCAATCTGAACTGAAGACTGTCGCACGCGGTCGCCCGCTCCTTTTATAGACCTAGCTGTAACTGTAATAAAATCTTTCGCGATCGCTCCTCAGTTTAACTGCATTATCGTATGAACCGCCTACGTGCCAAATCAGACATCATAAGGAATATGCAAAAGTTTGTGAGCTAAGTGCGAGGGTAGCACATAAAGTTTCTAACAATCAAGAACTGTTCCCACTCGGCTACTATAAAGCAAATAAATGAACAAGATATTACGAAGAGCTTTTATTTGAAAAATAGACTAGGTGGTATAATTACTTTTTATTTGAATGTCTTTCAGATGATAAACTCCTAGCAATTCGTTATTACTATCGACTAATTGATAATAAAACGGACTTAGTTTCTTATGAACTTTAGCTGGCAGAAATACTCTTGCTAGTTTCGAGCTGAACTTTTTGCTCGCGTTACTCTGAGCAAAGTTTCGTGCATAAACTGAATCGCCTGCTTTTAACTGCACCCTTCGGCAACGAAGATTATAAATTCTTGCATTAGCTTCGTGCGCCTTATATATATTTTCTTTGCCTTTCTTCCGTGCTAATTGCATGGTGTTTGTACGGCTAATGTAAACATCATCGCTTAATAGATTTAGGTTTCTGAGCAGAGTGTAATCTTTTCCGTTCAGGATCATATTTTGACCAAAAACAAGGAAATAGGGTGGAAAGCCTGTGCTTCGGTGAAATGTAGCTCTTAATGATGCACTTATTGCAATAAGCTGCACACCCCAATTAGTGTGGTCTTTACCGAGATAAGCTCGGATTGCAGCCAAGACTGACCGGTTCAATCTTTCACTTGCATTAGCTTGCGGCGAGTCTATTGCAGTACATTTATGCTCAACTCCAAAGCGAGTTAAAAATGCTTTAAAGAAACTTGATCGGAACTGCGATCTCATGTCGGTAAGAATAGATTCGGGTACACCAAAAGTGTAGAAAATCAAATTCTCGAGATACTCTATAATTTTCTGTGTTGTAAATTTCTTCAGAGGGCAAAGAAAATGAAACTTTGTGTTGTGATCTACCACGATCAACAACCCTATGTTACCCCTTTTTGTACGAGGATACGGTCCCAACAGGTCGACATATAATCTTTGAAATGGCCTATCTGAGGTCACTGGCTTACCCATTGGTGGCTTAAGGACTATATTTGGGCTCTTGGTAGATCTACAAGTGCTACAGTTAGCAATGTGTGTACGTATCTGGCTCACCATACCTAGCCAAAACAAGTACCTTTTAATTTTCTCTACAGTTTTCCCCATGCCGCAGTGTGCCGAGCTAGGTGGTTCGCGCGCATCGCGTAATACTTTTGGGACTAAACTTGCAGGTACCCACAGTTTCCATGAGTCATTCTCTTGCGATTCTATGCCAGTGGCAAACTGTGTTCTCTTGTACACATAATCATCCAATAACTTTAGGTCCGGCAACCTAGCTTGGTTCTCTTTTATATACGCAATTAAGGCTAGATATTCTGGTGCCTTAAAACAAGTTGAAGTCAAATCTATTATAGGGCCTTGGACATCGAATTCTGCTACTTCTTCTTCGTAAGTTCTAGAGAGTGTATCAGCAACGATGTTTTGGGAACCACTTCGGTGCTGGATATCGCAACTTCATAGACTATCTAGCTAGTCGTCTTGACAAATCCTTCTGCTTTATAAGCCATTTAAGAGAAGCATGATCCGTAATTACGGCGAACTCCTGACCTTCTATATATGCTCGAAACTTTTGAATGCCTTTGAGAACAGCGAGACACTCCAGTTCTGTAACTGAGTAGTTACGCTGAGCTCTCGTAAGTTTCGCAGACATATAAGCGATCGGTAACTCTGAATCATCTCGAATTTGCGCTAGTACACAACCAATGCCGTAAGTACATGCATCACAAATCAGGATAAAAGGTTTCGAAAAATTGGGTGTTATTAAAATAGGTGCGGCAGTCAGGTAGGATTTGAGCATTGCGAAAGCTTCGGTGGCTTGCGGATTCCAATCCAGGGACTTTTGTTTTTTTAGAAGTTCTGTTAACGGATAAGTGATGGCGGCGTACTTTTCTACGAAACGCCTATACCATCCAGCCAGACCCAAAAAGCGACGTAACTGCTTGATCGTTTTCGGCACAGGGAACTCACTGATTGCCGAGGTATCTTATCTCTGTCATGCAGAACTTGGATTTGCTAATATTTATAGTTAGATTTGCTTTCCTCAGACAATCTCCTGTAGCAAAATTAGGTGAGAGTCGAAATTATCTGATAACACTAATAAGTCGTCTAAATAAACAAAGACTTGTGTACGCAAATGGGCAGGAATAACTTCATACATAAGGCGACAAAGTGTTTGCGGCGCGTTGCAAAGACCAAATGGCATCACCTTGTACTGATACAATGGTCGATTGTGCATATCTTAGTCTTACTATTTTTAAGTAATTGTTGAGCTGCTGATCCACCTGCGCAACTAATAGTAGCTCCTGAATCCAAAAGTCCTTGTTTGGTCAAGTAACAGCAGAGATAACACCGACGGCTGCGGACATCATCCAACAGCAGAAAATAACAATCATAATTACAGCCTAAGAGCAAATAGTTTTTGCGCGCTCTTTGTAAGCTGCTACCCACTCTCCTACTGCATTGCTTTGCTTTGCATTGCTGCCCTTCGCTCTAACCGGCGAGCGTCTTATTGGAGTTTCGTTTCGATTCGCTTTACATATTGTCATAGTTAGTTAGTCTTTCGTTTGATCGCAACCTAGGCACAACTAATTCGAGTTGGCTGCCAAGCAACAATATAAAACTTATAAATTCTAATAAGTGCCCTGCGCGGCAAATAAATCCATTTGAAAACTAATCTAAGTGTTTGAATTTCGCTGCACAAGCAGTTAGAATTAATTGGTTGCAAAAAAAGCTTGCAACTACACAGTCCTATATACTCATTCCTTTCTATTTGAACAGAAGTGTATAGTCGTTCATCCGAACTTAGAAAAATAGATGCTATTATATTCCTACGATTTTTACATACTAATTTCCAAAACGTACGTAATCGTTTTGTTGAACGCTTGGGCTTAGTTATTAATCTAAAAGAATCTAAATCAGTAAAAATTCGCTTACATGCCGAACTATAATTCTGTAGTCTGATATGAAAAGGTAAATCTGAAAAATGTTTAGAATAACTAATCGAATGCTTTTCTCGCTCTGCTATCGTTTTACTATCGGTTTTGTCCCTATCTTTTTTTGTAACTTGGGTCGATTTTTCCGACAAGGCCTGAGTATTTGCTGGGGATGTATCTATTTGGTGTTGTGTTGTACATCCCGCTGCCAGTTTCCCGAGCGGTTGCATTTTGAACAGCATGGTTTGAAAACTTCTTTGGCTCCGCAGCCATAACAAAAAATACAACGAATCTCCAGGCAATGGTCAAATTTATGTCCGATTTTATCGCAGTTCCAGCAGACTGGATCTGTCTTAATACGTTTTATTTCTTGAATTTCAGCTTCCGATGGAACAAGCGGCAAATTACCATTGGCTTCGCCTGATACTTCCGAAACATATGACCTTAATGTTCTTCCTTTAAAAGATTTTATGTCACCATAAAATTGCTCGTGTTTTCTGAATGCTAACGTGGAGAAGTTCATGGTGCAGACTGGGCTTGGAATTGCGAATCAGAAGGTCTACTATCTGCTTTTCTAAGATTCCTTGTTGCAATCTGTCAACTAGGTCTTCTATTGCAAACTGATAGTCATCAAAAGTCTCACTCGCACCCTGTCGTCTTTTCCCAATCATTTCCCAAATTTCTAAATCGGTGTCAGAGTCTCCAAATCTTCTACGGAACTCTTGACAAAATGTTTCCCAATTAAAGTTTGTATTTGCGCGATGGAACTTCCAAAACCAATCGCTGGCCTTACCATTAAGAAGATGGTAGTCGTTACCCAAATTTTGTTTGGTTAAGGATCGCACTCGGTAAAGAAATTCATCCATACGCATGCCTTGCTTAGTGCCATCCAATTTAATTCGCCAGTTCTGAATGATTCCTGATACTTTTTCCGGATTTACACTAAAGCTTTGGCTGCTTCTCTCTCTGTAAATTCTAGCATCCGCTTCACTCAATCTATGAATCAATGTTTCTGGTCCATGTTCTATAGGTATTGGTGGGGTTGGATTAGTATCTATCCCATTAGAAGGTGGTGGATCACTATTTGAAATCTGCAAATTTGCGAGTTGATTTCGAATAGAGATCTCAATAGTTTTAGATAAATATGACGTAAAATGGTCCATCAACTGAGTTTGCTGAACGTTCATCATATTCTGAATATAATTAGCCATGTCGACTTGAGAGCCAAGAGACATGTTGCTTTGTGTCTGATCAAGGGTCGGTGCTCTATTTGTGGACCTAGTCGTCATCCCTCTCTTAGGAGTAGCTCCTCTTTGTCTATTCCCCATGCCTCTCCTATTTAATGAATTTCGCTTATTTGCTTCTTGTTCTGTAATGCTAGGCATTGAATCAGTTAGGTTCAACTCTGCTGCCAAAGTGTTGTTAGAAAAGCTTAACGCAAGAGTTGTACAATCGGCTGCACATGTAGGGCATGCTGAAGTGTTTTGTAAGAACTCTATCAAACATGTTTTGTGGAATCGGTGCTTACATGGAGTATTAGCAAACAATTGTGACGAAGTCATCACCTCGTTGCAGATTCCACAAAAGGGATCTATCTGCTCTATGGCAGCTGCAATATTTTCTGTACTTCTTTGTACTGCCATTAAAAATGTTACATGCGCTGAACGCTATTCAAAATCAGGAACAAATTAATTCTTTTCTATTTTTTTTTTCATATATCTAAAGCTGTCTGTCCTTTTCCCTAATGCTAAATACTGTTGAAATAATTAGGCGAAATTGGGTTTCCTTTGTTGTCGTCTGTTATATGTAATGATTTCTATTGCTGATTTGGAATCAAGCTTCTCATGATAAATAGGTCAATTTCCGAATAGTTCCAGATAATTGCAGTTCCATACCTTCAAGAGAGCTTAAACCAAATTTAAGGAGTACTAAATATACTTAACGTTGTTAGACTTTTGCGAGTCTTTTTTGGTCGACCAATCCAATTCATGAATTGTTGTCGCTAATTCCGAAAATAGTTCTTATAATTTCAAACTACGCTTATCTAAAACCCTTTTAATAACTTGAAAGCAAATCATTTGTAATTGAGTTTGGATAACCAGAGCATTCCGGGGAAATATAATCTCAACTAAACTAAACGATCTTTGGCATTTTTTTTTTTTTTTTTTTTTTTGTGCAGTGTAACTCCCAATACTTTGAAAACTAGCTGTAATCGGAGATATAGCCGCGAAATCTAAATATTATCTAGGTTAGTTGCAAATCATACTCTGCCCCTTAGTTGGGCGCCATTTCTTATGTAGTGCCCACGTGTATACGGGGGGCAGTCGATGCTGCCTTCTACATGGAGTGTCCACGTCCATTTGTAACCCTCTATGGCGTTTTCGCCCTTAATGGCTTACGTTGGTCGCGGGGCGTTGGGTTCGGGGGCGCGTACTTCTTGCTTTTGCTCAATTTAGCTCGTCGTGGTCCGGGCTCTTCCTCGCCCAATCTGCCTATCAACACCAATACACTGACATGAAGAATATCAAGTACGCTTCAAAAAAAACAAGATCAAATACTATCATAAAATTTATCTTTATTTCCCTATCCTGTAAATAAGTGTTCCGACAAACACCACAAAACTCGGGATCCAATATGCCTAATGGAGGGATCTTGGTGTTAGTTGTCCCTCGTCTCTACCCTCCCTACCATAGCAACCAGAAAATCGTAGGTTGCCCCTATGCGAGACTCTAACGCATTAATGCATTTCAACAGAATTCAGCATGGTACTCGACAGACAAGATAATTATTCACCGATTCATATTAAAATATAACAAAATCATTTAATTGAAGCAAGCCGTTGATCTCAAAATGCATGATTATATTACAAGCGAATTATCAATTCCGTAAGATTTACCGAAACATTCGAATTCATGATTTTAAAAATAATAATATACTGATTTTTGTTCAACAAAATAACTTCAGTTTTCCAACATAACTTACTGAAGAAAACTGTTATCATACGCTCACGTTGGCAATAGGTTCGAGATCAATGCAATGTCAATCGTAAATATATATATATACAACAGATATACAAAAAAGCCTGTCGGTCTGCCAGCCTGTCTGCTTGTCTGGCTCTCTATCTCTCTCTCTGCCGTGCGTCTGCCTCTCTGCGAGTCTATTGGCCTGCCTTTCTGTCTGTCTATCTGTGTGCCTGTCTGTCTGCCCGTCTTCCTGTCTCTTTGACTGCATATCAGTCTGTCTGTTAATCTACCTGTCTGTTTCTGCAGGTGAGTTTATCTGCGAAACTGTAGGTATGCCTGCCTATCTGTCTGCCTATCTTTCTGTGTATCTCTCTCTCTCTCTCTTCTTGTGTATCTGTATGTCTGCGAGTATGTGGGTCTATGTGACCGTTTGCCAATCTTCCTATCTGCCTTTCTGTCTGCCGGTCGGTCTGCCTGTTTGTCTGCTTGTCTGCCTCTCCCTCTCTCTGCCCGTGCATCTGACTGTCTGTGAGTCTATTGGTCTGCCTTTCTGTCTGTCAATCTATGTACCTGTCTGTCTGTCTGCCTGTCTCTCAGTCTGCATGTCTGTTTGTCTGTATATCAGCCTGTCTGTCTCTGCCGGTGCGACTGTCTGCTATGCTGTAGAAATTCCTGTCTATCTTCTTGCCTGACTGTCTGCGCATCTCACTCTCTTCCAGTGAGTCAGTAGGTCTGCGAGTCTGTGAGTCTGTGTGACCGTCTGCCTATCTTCCTTTTTGTCTGCCTGTCTGTCTTCTTGTCTGGTTCTCTCTCTCTCTCTCTCTCACTCTCTCTCTCTCTGTCTCTCTCACTCTCTCTCTCTCTCTCTCTCTCTCTATCTCTATCTCTCTCTGCCGTGCGTCTGCCTGTCTGCGAGTCTATTGGTCTGCCTTTCTGTCTGTCTATCTGTGTGCCTGTATGTCTGTCTGCCGGTCTGCCTGTCTCTCTGCTTGCATGTCTGTTTTTCTCTATATCAGCCTGTCTGTCTCTGCCGGGGCGTCTACCTAGGCTGTAGGTATTTCTGTCTAACTCATTGTTTGTCTGTCGAACTGCCTATTATATATATTATATATACATATGTCTGACAATATGTTGTTCTTCATATCTATCTGTGAATCTATAGGGATCTCTCCCATTCTCTCTCTCTCTCTCTCTCGTCGGTTTGCCTGTCTCTTGTTTGCCAGTGTGCCTATCTGTGTGTATGTCTGCCTGTCTGTAAGTCGGTCTCTGCCGGTGTGTCTGCGATGCTGTAGGAATGCCTGTCTTTCTGTACGCCTGACTGTGTTTGCATTTCTCTCTATTTATATGTGTCTGTATTACTGAAAGTCTGTGGGTCTGTGTGACCTTCTGTCTATCTGTCAGTCTGTCTGCCTGTCTGTCTATCTAATAACCTGTCTGTCCGTCTGCCCGTCTGCCCGTCTGCCTGTCTCTCTGCCTACATATCTGTCTGTCTGTAAGTCTACCTGTCTGTCTCTGCCGGTGTGTCTGTTTTCTTATCTGTTCACCGGTCAGTCTGCCTGTCTGTCTGTCTCTCTCTCTCTGCCCGTGCTTCTGACTGTCTGCGAGTCTTTTGGTCTGCCTTTCTGTCTGTCAATCTATGTACCTGTCTGTCTATCTGCCTGTATCTCGGTCTGCATGTCTGTTTGTCTGTATATCAGCCTGTCTGTCTCTGCCAGTGCGTCTACTTAGGCTGTAGGGATTCCTGTTTGTCTCTTTGTCTGTCTGTCGCACTGCCTATTATCTGCCTATCTGCGAATATGCGGTTTTTCTTTTCTGTCTGCGAGCCTATAGGTCTCACTCCCTCTCGTCTGCCTGTCTATCTGTCTGTCTGTAAGTCTACCTGTGTGTCTCTGCCAGCGTGTCTGCCTGTGAGACGGTAGGTGCTCCTGCGTATTTGTCTGCCTGCCTGTCTGTGTATCTTTCTCTCTTTTCCTGTGTGTCTCTGTGTCTGCTAGTCTCTGGGTCTGCGTGTCTGTCTGCCTGTTTTCCTATCTGTCTGCCGGTCGGTCTGCCTGTCTGTCTGCCTGTCTGTGTCTCTCTCTGCCCTTGCGGCTGACTGTTTGCAAGTCTATTGGACTGCCCTTCTATCTGTGTGCCTGTCTGTCTGTCTGCTTGTTGGTCTGTCTGTATATCAGCCTGTCTGTCTGTGTCGGTGTGTCTGTCTGCCATGCTGTAGGTATTCCTGTCTATCTGTCTGCCTGACTGTCTGTGCATCTCACTCTCTTCCAGTGAGTCTGCGAGTCTGTGGGTCTGTATGACCGTCTGCCTGTTATCCTATCTGTCTGTCGTTCGGTCTGCCTATCTGTCTGCCTGTCCGTCTCTCTCTCTGCCCGCGCGTCTGACTGTCTGCGAGTCTATTGGTCTGCCCTTCTGTCTGTCTATCTGTGTGCCTGTCTGTCTGTCTGCCCGCCTGTCTCTCTGCCTTCATTTTTGAATTTTTGCCAGTCTGTCTGTCTGTGTATCTCTCTCGTTCATCCCGTGTATGTCTGTGGGTCTGCGTGCCTGTTTGCCTGTTTTCCTATCTGTCTGTGACTCGAATACAAATTGGACAAAAATCACCAGCTGAAGGAGACCTACTCTGCGTTCATGCGCGAATGCATCGACTTGTCTTTAGCCACATGTCTTTAGCTTCCAAGCAGCAGCTTGTCCCTCAATTCTATTTACCCCACCACTGCATAGAAAAGCCAGATAGCTCAACCACTAAATTGCGCGTCGTTTTTGACGGATCAGCCAAATCCACATCAGGCGCATCTCGGAATACAGGCCCAGCAATTCAACGCAATTTATTCAACATTCTAATTCAGTTTCGTTTTTTAAAGGTTGCCATGTGCGGTGACATCTGTAAGATGTACCACTGAGTCCGAATAAAGCATCCAGATCAATTTATGCAATGCATCTTATGGCGTGATCATCAAAATGAAAGCATAAGGACGTTCACCCTGGATACAGTAACGTATGGAACCAAACCCGCTGCGTTTCTAGCAATTCGAGCGATGCAGCAGCTGGCCCACGACGAAGAGCCCACCTTTCCACTAGCTGCAAAGAAAGTTTGTCGCGACTTCTATGTAGACGATTTAATCTCTGGAGTGGATTCTATAGAAGAAGCCATTCAGATCCGACAGCAAGTAAAACTGCTACTGGCTTAAGGTCACTTTCCAATCAGAAAGTGGTGCTCAAACGAGCCTGATGCATTAAAAGGAGAAAGCGAATCCGATTCTGAGAAGCTACTGGAGTTCAAGGATGGCACCAACATTGCAAAGGCGCTTGGTTTAGCTTGGAGCCCTAGCTCTGATAGCCTGCTTTTCAATTTTGCGGAGGTCGTACCCGAAGGATCAGTCACAAAGTGGAGCATATTATCAATGATAGCGAGATTTAACAATCCGCTCGGATTGATCGCGCCCATCGTTAACAGGTTAAAGGTATTTCTCCAAGCACTGTGGAAGGAAACGGTCAATTGGGACGAATGCCTGTCGCAGTCGCTGCACTTCAAATGGATCAAACTCATATCGCAACTCTCATGTATCAGCAGCTTGAAATTCTCCCGTTTTGTATTGATGCCGCTGGCTACGTGTGAGCTGCATGGATTTTGCGACGCCAGCACAGCCGCTTATGGTGCTTGCGTATTTGTCAGATCCAAAATGCAAGGGGTATTTTCATCACATTTGCTACGCTCTAAATCAAGGGTCGCCCTGTTAAAGACGCTGACAATCCCAAAGCTTGAGCTGGCAGCTGCACTTTTATTATCAGAGCTCATAGGAAACATTGCCAAGTGCATTCAGTTCGAATACAGATATCATTGCTGGACCGACTCAACAGTAGCGCTTGCATGGATTCGTGAATCACCTTCAAAGTTTAACGTCTTTGTTTCCAACAGGGTATCACAAATACAGGAGCGGACCAAGGGCATGACCTGGCATCATGTTCCCTCTCAGCTGATCCCTGCGGACATTTTAACACGTGGATGCACACCTATGGGACTTTTGGACTCACAGCTATGGCATAATGGACCCCCATTCATACAGGCCGCTAGCTCGCCTTGGCCTCAAAACGTCGCCTATCCCTTTGAGCTTACAGAACGACGCCAGAAACGCCAGAACGAAACGAAGACAGACCTATCGGCATCTTGTAAATTCAACAACACATTTGCCAAGTTACAGCGTATTTTCGCATACGTGTATCGATTTATAGCGCTAAAAAGATCTGATTCAACGAGTTCAAAAGGTCCACTCACTCCAGATGATATCAAGTGCGGAACTCATTTAAAAAATATTCAACTTACGCCTTTCGCCGAAGAGTACAAAGCACTCAGCTTAAAAAGGCCGCTTCCAACAAGAAGCAAACTTCGTTCATTGTGCCCACTGTTGGACGCTGAGGGACTCTTGCGCATCGGCGGGCGCCTTCAGAACTCAAACTTGGATTATGAAGCAAAGCATCCGTTATTGTTGCTCAAACGCCACACAGTCACCGCAGCTATAATCACATATTATCATTTGGAATTTCTTCATGCTGGTCCGCAAGTCCTTCTAGCAACACTCCGCCAGCGATACTGGCCCATCGGAGGTCTCAAGGCTGTCTCAAATATCATCAACAGGTGCGTGAGTTACCGTATCGACCACCCAGGGCATGTCACAGTCGATACCGCCACCCAAGCCGCCTAGAAGCGGCTAACTACACACATTCCCATTTACAACCGTCGCCCACTCATACGTTTTGTACACACATGCCTCTCACACGTCTCTCGTTACCCACTTTGAAAGGGCAACAGTTTATTGTAACATATTCTAAAATTCATGTTAAACTGCACACTAAGCGTTCTAAGAGGATGTGCCGTTGCGACATTTCAAGTGCTAGCCACATGAAACCGCTACAACAGCATATTCTCGGACTCATGTAGCTAAACATGTTGACAAAACCTTTGTATACAGCAGGTTATATATAAGATATAGAAATAAAGACACTTCACTCTTTGTACGACTTTCAACCAAATCACTTCAGTGTTTTATTTAATTCATCGAACATTAAACCACACAACCAGTTTTAACTTATCAACTACAATTTTCGTGGGTGCTAACTTAGTAACGCATTCCCCCGATTATCTCCACATCCCTTCGTTACCGAGGGCCACGCTGGTCACTGGCGCAGTCAAGAGACGTCGAAGATTACTACAACCATAGTTCGACGAGAAAAAACCATGCTCCTTAATTGCATATTATTCAGCCTGTGAGTTGACCAATTATATACATAAAAATAAGAAACAACACAAACACACTTCTACAGACCAAATTATGTTAAACAAACTCCTAAGTGAACAATATAAGCAAATGTAGTGTAGACATTTGTATACAAGAATAATTACACAAAAAATATAAAAATTAAACATATTCAATGGATCAATAAATAATCAGTGAGAAGTATACTAAACGTAGTAACGTGACATAAGATGAGAAAAGTTTCAAGCTTATAGGGCAGTGATGGTCAGAATCAACTTATTGGACGCTAACGTACAGTTCGAGTAAGTCATTGAAATTCGTTGAAGACCATATTTCTACAGGGCACATAAAAATACAGAATTTAAATAAATTAAATTAAATGAAGGCAAGAAAATGAATACAAAAACAACAATGCTATAAATGCATGAAACAAGAGCTATGCAGTTTCCGCTAGGGCAGTGATGGTCAGAATCAACTTATTGGACGCGAACGTACAGTTCGAGTAAGTCATTGAAATTCGTTGAAGATCATATTTTTTTTACAGGGCATATAAAAATACAGAGTTAAAGAAATTAAAAAACTGAATACAAAAACAACAATGATATAAATGTATGAAACATGAGCTATACAGTTTCCGCTAGGGCACTGATGGTCACAATCAACTTGTTGGACGCGAACATATCGTTCGAATAAGTCACTGAAACTCGTTGAAGATCATATTCTTTACAGGGCATATAAAAATACAGAATTTAAATAAACTAAATTAAATGGATGCAAAACAAAAAACGAATACAAAAACAACAATGATATAAATGTATGAAACATGAGTTATACAGTTTCCGATAGGGCACTGATGGTCACAATCAACTTGTTGGACGCGAACATATCGTTCGAATAAGTCACTGAAACTTGTTGAAGATCATATTCTATAGGGCATTAGCAGGCACAACCTTGTCGAGGACAATTTTAGGGTATCAGACACCAGACAATAGGTGCATTTAATATTAATACAAACCAAACATAGAAAATATATATAAAAATAAATTAATAATAACAAAAAGAAAAGATCACTTAAAATACGTAACATTAAGTAAAATAATTATTGAATTCCAATTATATAATAATACTGCAATTATCTCAATTACAGACATTTTTAAAACAAAATAATAAAAAAAAAACCCCCTCAACAAAAACCAAGCAAACAATAATACTATTAAATATAAATACCTATATAAGATAAATACACTAAACTAAGTTACATGCCAATATACATTAAGAATAAATACATAGCATAAACTAAATGTCCAAATCGGTAAAAAAAACATCCATCTTGAGTACTCTTACTAGGAGCCAGGCTAGACAAAATAATAATACCATTCCCAAATCTAACGAAAACATCAATACACCTACACTAACACATAAATCAACACAAAGGACAGTAATGACGACCAACGGAATCGCTAACTTGCCAGGAACAAGCTCACAGGAGGCTTGTTTAGACATCCCGGACGCTATTAAATGCCTCCCGGTTTTCGAGGGCAACCCTAACTCTTTAAAACGTTTTATAGCTAATGTGGAGGAGATCCTTATGGTTATCAGAGGAAGCGATCAAACGCCTAGGGGACAACTCCTCTTGAGAGCAATTAGGAATAAAATAGAAGGACGAGCTAGTGAAATATTGGATCAGGCAGACACGCCCCTTAATTGGGATGAAATGAAAAAAATATTGACTAAAAAATTATCGGACCAAAGAAACGAATTTACTATTATAGAACAGTTACATGATATTCCATTTAAAAATTTGACCATTACGCAGCTATACGATTCAATACTCGAATCCAAAAGAGCTCTTTTCAGCATAGTAGATAATAAAGAATTATCAATCCAAACGATAGGCGAGAAAAAGGAATTTTATACGACATTGTGCCTCAACACTTTTATTAAGGGATTAACAGGACCATTAAGGAACATTGTTAGATCGTCGAGACCCACGAACTTAGACGAAGCCTCTGACTTAGCTATCTTTGAACGAGATACTTATTACCAAGATAAACGTAGGGACACTTTTCAAAATAATTACAACAATAACAACAATCACAACCAACTCAGACAACAAGGACCAAGACGAGTACCTTATAATCAACCCAACTCTTACAACAATAACAATAATAACTATGGGCAAAACCAACCTAGTTATTCCAGACTATCGAACTCACAAAACAACGGAAACTCAAGAGCAATAATGCCGCCAACAAACCAAAATTCAGGTCACAACCCACGACAATTTAAGAACTCAACTGTGTCTCACTTCTCGCAACAGGGTTATAACAATAACAAACAATATAACAACTCTCTTAGTAATAGCAGGCAGACACACCTACACAACTTAGACGAATCCGAAAATTTTCAGCAACCGGCCTCAACGGACAAACAGGATACCTAAGAGAATACAAAAACAGACACGGACCGAACTTACCTTACATTTTGATAAATTCACCCTTTGGTAGACAGTTATTATTCTTAATTGACACAGGAGCCTGCCACTCTTTCCTAGATCCAAAATTCGTAGCTCACGGTAACAGAACCAAATTAGAAAAACCCGTTATAGTAAGAACAGTACTAAAATCTATAGAATTATCCGAAAAAGCAAACTTTAAAGCATTTAAAGAATTTAATACATTTGGCACCTTCTCCTTTCTCTTACTTAAATTCCATTCTAGAATCAGTAAAAGCAAATATCAGAATAAATGACCGCATACTCGAAACTCCCCATGCTCAAATTAAACTAGTAATGAGACAAAACAAAACCCCTCAAGTTCACATAATAGAAGGAGGGACTAGAAACATGTTAAGTCTACCCGTACAATTAAAAGAAGGCAGTTTTTGGTTCAAAGGTAGTAAAGTCGCCGACAATACCTTTATTTTAGAGGGCATATACGAAGCTTCCAATAACACTGCGTACTTCGAAATAGTCAACTATGCGGAAGACAACGAAAAATTTTGTTTAGAAACACCCTTGGAAGTCAGAAAATGCCAAGAACATGAAGTCATAAGTCTTAATTTTTCGACTCGATTAGAACCTAACGACACTAATAGCTCACAAAAAGCCTTAGTAAAAACAGACCATTTAAACAAGGAAGAAGAAAACGAATTAAAGAAACTTCTTGCTAAATTCCCATTTTTATTTTATGACGAAAAAGATACTCTTACATTCTCAGACACAGAAAAACACCAAATTAATACAGCTGACAACATACCACTATACGCACGACCCTTCAGATATAGTTACCACGAACAAAAAGAAATCCAGGGTCAAATCGATAAAATGCTAGAACAAGACATAGTAAGACATAGCCGTTCCCCCTGGAGCTCACCAGTTTGGTTAGTTCCCAAAAAATCAGACACCGGAGTTCCCAAATGGAGATTGGTAGTAGACTATAGGAAATTAAATCAAAAAACAATTAAAGACAAATATCCCGTACCAAATATAAACGAAATCCTGGATAGAATAGGTAGAGCAAAATATTTCTCCGCGTTAGACTTAGCAAGCGGTTATCACCAAATAGAGATGGAACCCAATGATATCCAAAAAACCGCTTTTACAGCATTAGGAGGACATTACGAATTTCTTAGAATGCCCTTCGGGCTTACCAACGCCCCAGCCACTTTCCAACGAGTCATGAACAATGTTCTCGGAGAACTTAAAGGAGTTTGTTGTTTGGTATACTTAGACGACATAATAGTATTTTCTGGATCACTACAAGAACACATAACGGACTTAGAAAAAGTTTTTACTAAACTTACCAAAGCTAACCTAACGTTACATCCTGAAAAATCAAAACTTCTTAGGAAAGAAATCGAATTTTTAGGACATATTGTGACAGAAAAAGGTATCAAACCAAACCCTAACAAATTGGAAGCAATTAAAAGATTTCCTATTCCCCAAACTAGGAGACAAATAAAATCATTCCTGGGTCTCTTGGGCTATTACAGAAAATTTATCAAAGATTTCGCAAAAATTACCAAACCATTAACAGCTCAATTAAAAGGAAAAAAAGCAGTAATTATATCAGATGAATACGTAAACACCTTTGAAAATTGTAAAACACTTCTTTGCAACGACCCATTGTTGCAATACCCAGACTGTTCTAAACCTTTTATACTAACCACCGACGCAAGTAACGTAGCAGTGGGAGCCGTATTGTCCCAAGGCAACTTGGGTAGCGACAAACCAATTTGTTTTGCTAGTAGAACTTTGTCAGACACCGAACGAAATTATTCCACGGTCGAAAAAGAGATGTTAGCAATAGTATGGGCAATTCGATATTTTAGACCTTACCTATTCGGCTCGAAATTTACAATTATCACAGACCACAGACCATTAGTTTGGTTAATGAGTTTTAAAGAACCTAACTCAAAAATTGTCAGATGGAGACTCCAATTATTGGAATACGATTTCGAAGTTATTTACAAAAAAGGATCACAAAACATGGTCGCAGATGCACTTAGCAGAATAGAAGTAGACCTTAACATGAATGACGACATGTCATTATTAGGAACATGCGGGGAGACAGTACACTCTGCCAACGAAAATTTGGACGAATATATATACATAGCAGAAAAACCACTGAATGATTTTAATATCCAACTTATATTCACCCAAGGCCAAACTTCAAACATTAAAACAGAAATCCCTTTTAAAAACAAAATTAGAAGAACAATCACAGAACCCAACTTCGACTCGAACTTACTAATAAAACTTCTAAAAAACATCTTGAGACCAAACAAAACTTGCGCTATTTTCGCTAATGACAACATTTTTAAAATCATCCAGGAAGTATATAAAAACGTCTTCGCGCATAGCAAAATATTTAAAGCAGTTAGATGCACAATTTTTCTTACTGACATCCAAAATATCACAGACCAAGAGAACCTAATAATTAAATACCACACGGACACCAATCACAGAGGCATAGACGAAACAACAGCTCATCTTAAAAGACAATATTACTTCCCTTATATGCGAAAAAAAATAGCCCAAACTATTAATAATTGTGACATTTGCCAAATCCTAAAATACGACAGAAACCCACAACAAATTGAATTCAGAAATACGGAAACAGCTAAACAACCTTTAGACATTTTACATACTGACCTCTATACAATAAACGGAAAATATGTAGTAACTGTCATTGACAAATTTTCAAGATTCGCATACGGTTACACCATCAATAACAGGGACGCGCTTAGTATTCTCAATTCCATTAAAACTTTTATAAATACCTACGGAATTCCAAAAAAAATCATTTGCGACCAAGGCGCGGAATACGCCTCTAACATCTTTAAAGACTTTTGTAGACAATACCAAATAGAATTACACACGACTTCATTGCAACAATCTTCTAGTAACGCCCGTAGAGAGATTACATTCTACTCTCACAGAAACGTATAGGCTTATCTTAGACGCTAAGAAGAGCAGAGAACACACAAGTACACATGAAGAAATCCTAACAGAAACATTTATAACATACAATAATGCCATACACTCGGCAACACAATTAACCCCCTACGAACTTTTTACAGGCAGAACGCACACCTTCAATAGGGATATTGTATTCAATAACGAACACGATTACCTAGAGAAACTGAATAAATATAGACAGGAAATCTATCCAGAAATAGTCGAAAAGCTAGAAAAACAAAAAGATAAAAATATAAACAAGTTAAACGCCAATAGAACAAAACCAATACCATTACAATCGGGCGATACAGTGTTTAGAAAGGAAAACAGACGCAATAAACTAACACCAAGATTTTCCAAGCAAATAGTTCACTTGGACGGTACCATTACATTTAGAACTACACGCGGACAGAAGATACATAAAACAAAAATTAAAAGACTTATTAGAAGAAAACAATAGTAAAGAACCATTAATATCGTTACAGGTTAGCTGCCACTTACGGTAACTTCATTAAAATAGAGACCTTACTCGAACAACAGCCGGTAGCAACGATGAACTTAGGCGAAACAAGAACAACATATGCATACAAAACAAAATGAAAACGACTTAGCAGAATTAACAAGAACATTGTTGAAAAAATGGGAACAATTAGAAGATAGGT
Organism: Drosophila borealis; assembly: GCA_035045885.1. NCBI lineage: Eukaryota > Metazoa > Arthropoda > Insecta > Diptera > Drosophilidae > Drosophila > Drosophila borealis. The sequence goes on along the minus strand of JAWNOR010000125.1, from coordinate 56,944 downwards.
TCAATAGCTTGATGCCCACCAAAAGACAAAAACGGGGAATTGTCAACGGGTTAGGGTCAGTTATAAAAGCTATTACAGGTAATATGGACGCAACTGACGCAAATGAAATCGAACGAACACTGAGACATCTACAAACTAATACCAACGATCTTACTAACAATTTAAAAACACAAGTAACCTTTAATAACGAGGTGCTAGTGAGATTCAACAATTTGACACAACACATTAACAACGAACAAGATACTATTAACAATTTCATCTCATCAAACCAAAATAGAATTTATAACGATATAAACGAAGAAAACAAGAAATTCCAATTACTAGATTATGCCACCAGAATAGGCATAAATATAGACATCATTCTTAATCATATTAATTAAACGTAATACCCAAATTCATTTTAAATAGAGAAGAATTAGATAGAATAAAAACAATCATGTATCACCAAAATCTTAAAATTACATCAGACGAACAAATATATCGTTTACTGTCATTAGACTCCATAATAAATAATACCGACATTATTTTTGCTATTAAAATACCTTTGTTAACACACGATAACTTAAAATTAGTACACCTTATTCCCCTCCCGATAAAAAATTCACAATTTGTAATAGCCCCACACTTTATAGCATTTAACAAAAACCAATTGTTATATTTTAATAAACATTGCGCTAAATTTCACAATATAAATATTTGTAATTACCGAGAACATGAATCAAGCTTAGTTAACGTAGATTGCCTAAAAAACTTATTAATGAACAAGACGAGTAAATGTGAGACTAAAGATATAGGCATTAGGAAACAAATTTTCGAACCCGAGAAAGGGCACATTTTCATATTCAACGCACCAGGACTAAAGATCAATTCAAACTGTGGAAAAGAAAGCATCATCGAACAATCAGCAATAATCCACTACAACAACGCTCTCGAAGACGGTGTTGAACAACCGATCGACAACGCACGGTTGTAGCGGCGGCCGGCTGTTAAATTCAAATACGCTCTTATAAGGCTAATTATAACATTTGTGGCTCCTTGCCTCTTTACTCAACTAATACGACTACTTATAATATTGGGGCTCCTTGCCCCTTACAAAACTAATACACAATAATAATGTCTTTGACGGGTTCTTGCCACTTACATAACTAATACAAAATAATAACATCTTCGACGGCTTCTTGCCTCTTACATAACTAGTGCATAATAATACTTATAATAAGCGGCTCCTTGCCGTGATTTGGCTTTCGGGAACGATGGCTCCTAGATGAAAATTGTGGGGCGGCGGACTTCAGTAGCCGCCTCACACCCCCCCTCACTTCGAGAAAGTGACGGTCACGTCGCCTCTCGCGTTCAGTGTAACGCTGTAATCACGCTCCCCGTCGGACACGTGGAAACGGGTGCGCCACCATCGGAACCGGCGGACTTGTGCCTCCCTCGCGATCAGTTCCACCACGCCCGGAGACAATAGCGTTCCGCGAGGAAACACTCTCCAACCCACAGGGGTGGCATCGGGCACGGGTTACTCGGTGGGACTCCCCAACGTAACCTCAACGTCGGCTCTGCGGCCGACCGTTTCGGCATTGGGAGCGGCCTCCTCTTCTAGCACCGAGTCAAGGCGAGTATCCCACCCGTCGATACCGTCGAAGAGGTCGGCGATGTCATCCCATAACTCGCTCTCCGTGGGAGTCTTTAGAACCACTGGGGAAGGGTTCTCGGTTGAACCGTAAAACTTGGGTGACGAAGCCGTTACCACCGTGTCCTCTTCATCGGACCACACTTCATCCTTGTCCTCCTGGCGAGTAGCGAAGGAAGCCTCTAGGGGCGGCGCCTTGCTTTCTTGGCCGAACCACGCGTCCTCCAATTCCCTTCGATCTCTGGTGTCGGGTGTCTCGGCGCGGATGATGGGCACGAGCGCGGGCATCTCATCCTCGTGGTCGAACCACGCATCCTCCAACTCCCTTCGAGCGATGGTGTCGGGTGTCTCAGCGCGGGCTGTGGACACGGGCGAGTTCGCCGCATCCTTGTCGCCGAGACGGCAATCCTCCACGACCATCTGGCAGACTGCAATCGGTGCCGGCCGGGGTTCGGAGTGCCCTCCTCGAGAAGCGGCCTCGCAGCTGCGGTTATCCTCCCCGAACTGGGAAGGACCCTTCTGGCGCTCGCGGGGCGAACGCGGCAGGCGCACCTGCGATCCTCCTGGCTCCTCGGTCTCCGGACGAAACCTCTTCGTGCCTGACGACGACACCCCCTCGGGACTGGCTCGGCGTTGGCCTCCACTCCGGCGACGCTTGCCCCGGGTGGCTCTCTGTCGGCGGTGGCGGTTGCGTCGGCGCTTTTCGCTTGGGCCTTCCTCGGTACCCATTCGCGCTTTGTAAGGCGAGGACGGGGTTTGTCGGTTTCCACGGGAGTTTTCGGGAGGTAGCGCAGCGTTATCCGGGGAAACTGGCTGTCCGGATCTACCTCCAGACGATGGGTGGCGAGGCGGCGACGGAATTCCGGTTCGTCCTCGTCGTCCTCTGTTGGCGGGTCCCTTCCCGCTAAGGGTTCTGGATCGCGGCTCGGCGGGTCTGCTTCCCAGCTGTCTGCTCGGATTCCGCTCGGTGCCTCCGTCGGTAGCGACTCCGTGTCTCCGGCCGACGGGGAAATTTCTTCTCCGGCCGACTCTACCGCCACGACCTCTTGCGTTGGTGGTGTGTGCTCCCCCGTTTCGAGCGGTATGGACTCTTCTTCGTCCATCTCGCCGGTTGGGGTTGCGGGTCCTGATGACTGTGCCGAGTGGGATGCGTGAGGCGGGGATGGGGGCTCTTCCGCGTACGGTGGCGAGTTTCGTGCGAATGGCGCTTCCACGAACATTGTCGAGACCTCGACTGCCATTAGCATGACCATCCCGTACAGCCTTTCCATGACGTTGGTCCGCCGGGAGTATAGGGTATGGCGGAACTGGTGATGCGGCCCTTCTTGCCGCTCCCTTTGGCAATACTCGCGCCCCCGACGCGGGTCACGCGGGCGGCCTCCGGCTCCAGGCCCGGGGAAAGGCTCGGTATCTCCGCTGCTGACGTCTTCGTCTGACGAGATTTCGATCATTTCGGGTTCCATCTGTAAATTCAGCTTATTTGTTAACTTATTCGTTACTGTTCTTTCTCGTTTTTTTTCCTTCTGTTATTCTTTTTTTATTTCTTTCTTCTTCTCTCCTCCTTCTCCTTCCCTTTCTCTCTTCTTCTTCCTTCTTTGTGTTAATTCGTATTCTAAAGTGCGGGTACAACTTCTTTTTCTCCCCTTCCTCTCCCCCTCCTCCTCTCCTTTCCCCTTCTCTCTCCTTCCCTCTCTCCCCTCCTCCCCTCTTTCCCCTCCTCCTCCTTCTCTCCTCCCCCTTTCTCCCCTCCCTTCTTTCTTAGTTGTTAAAAAACTAATTCCATCTTTCGAGTTGCCTACCAGAAGTTAGTTTAATCTAAACTCCTAAACTGTATTTAGATTGTTGTTTTAGTGTTCAAATTATCCTGACTCATCTCCTCTCCTCCAACACCCATACTTATCTCTTCCCATATCTCCCATTCAATCCATCTATAATCATATTACTCTCTATCTAATTGTCTACTATCAACCCTCCTTCTTCTCCTCCCTCTCTTCACTTATCTCTTTCTTCCCATCCTCCCTTCTCTCCTCTATCCTCCCTCACTCTCTCTTCTTTTTCCTTCCCCCCCTCCCTCTTTCCCTCCCTCCTTCCTTTCTCTTCTCCTTCCCCTTCCTCCCTCCCTTCTCTTTCTCCCCTCCTTCTCCCTCTCCTCTCCTCTCCCCCTCCTCCATCCTCCTTCCTCTCCTCCCCTCTCCCTCCCTCCCCTTCCTTCTCCACTTTTTTCAAACTACCTACTCCTCTCTAGTATAATAATAGCCTTATCCTTATCATCCTCTCCCCCTCCTCCCCCTCCCTCTCCCCCTTTCTCCCCCTTTCCTTCTTTCCTCTCTCCTTCCTTCCTCTCCTCCTCCCTTCTACTCTCCTCCCTTCCCTCTTCCCCCTCTCCCCCTCTCCTCCCTCTCCCTTCCTCTATCTCTCCTTCCCCTTCCTCTCTCATTTCTAAACTATCTCCCCTCTTCTCTCTTCTCCCCCTCTCTCTCCTCTCCCTCATCTCTCCCCCTCTCCCCCCTCCTTCCCCTCTTCCCTCTCTTTTTATTCTTTACCTTATCACCTCTCTCTTCCTCTCCCCCTCCCTCTCTCTCCCTCCTCCTTTTCCCTCTCTCCCATCTCCCTCTCTTACCTTCTTCCTCTCTTTACTCCATAAATTTCTCATCCCCTAACACTTACCATCCTTCATCTCCTATACCACCTCTCTCTTACAACACTCTCCTCCTTCTCTCCTCTATTCTCTATCTAACAACTATTTATTACACACTTTATCCTTTTTTTTTTCTCTATTTATTCATTCTTCTACTACACCTCCCCCTCTCTTACACCTCTCCTTAAAAAAAAAAAAAAAAAAAAAAAAAACTTAATTATAATGGTTTCGCTGAGCGACGGGTGTCGCTCTCACCCTTTGCCTACTCGTCGGCATCCATGCGCCCCGGGTCTTCCCCTTCATCGCCCGTCGTCTTTTGATAGAATGGCTTCAGTTGCGAGATGTTGGCCACCCTTTTCTTATGCTCGCCTGGTTTCATCCTTTCTCGAAACGCGGTCTGTAAGTTTGCCGCTGTGGCTCTTCTGAGAGGGACCAGTTCCACCCACTTCGAGAAAGCGTCATGGAACACCAGTAATATCGTGTTGCCATGTCTCGACCGTGGAAGGGGTCCGACGAAGTCCGCGCAAAGTACCGCCATCGGCTCTGCCACCTGCCTCGTCAGCATGCGACCAGCCGGTTTGAGTTGCTCACTCTTGAATTTTTGGCAGTCTTCGCAACACCTCACGTATTTGGTGGCATCGCGGAACATACCCGGCCAGTAGTACCACTGGGCTAACCTCGACACCGTTCTTCTGACACCTTGATGCCCGGCCGTGGGAGCACCATGACACTCGCGCAGTACCCTCTGGCGTTGACTACTGCCTACGCATAGTTTCCAGGGGATGTAGTCGTCATCGTCTATCCGGTGACCCAAATGCCTATATAACTGTCCGTTTTCTTCGGTGTAATCCGGGAACTTGGCTGGCTCTTCGACGATTCTGGCGCGCATACTCGCGACCCATTTGCAGGGGGCCTCGGCCACCACTGCTTGCTGACAGGTCTCTAGAGGATGCCTCGATAGCGCATCGGCCACGACGTTGAGCTTCCCTCGACGATAATGGACGTCAAATTGGAACTGTTGCAGTTCTAACACCCGTCGCGCGATTCTTCCGGACGGGCTCTCGATCGAGTTGAGCCACTTGAGTGCTAGATGGTCCGTTATCACGTCGAACCGGTACCCCTCTAAGTGGCAGCGCAGCTTCCGGATCGACCACACGATTGCCAGGCACTCTTTCTCAGTGGCGGAATAGTTCCCCTCGGCCTTCAGCAACTTCCGGCTCGCGTTCACTATCACTCGCTCTTGTCCATCAATCGTCTGCGTCAGCACTGCGCCGAGGCCATACTCACTCGCGTCAGTCTGCAATACGAACTTGGCGGAAAAGTCGGGGCAAGCCAACACAGGGGCAGTCGTCAAGCTATCCTTCAATTGACGCGATGCCACCTCCTGTTCTTGCTCCCATGCCCATTTCCGCCCCTTCCTAAAGAGCGCTGTGAGAGGCTGTACTTGAGTTGCGAAGTTGGGGACGAAGCGCCTGTACCACGACGCCATCCCGAGACACTGCCGCAGTTCTTTGCAATTTGTCGGGGCCCTCAGGTGTCGTATCGCCTCCACTTTCTCTGGATCGGTACGTATTCCTTCCCCGCAAATTACATGTCCTAGGTAGACTAACTTCTCCCGGAAGAAGCTGCACTTTTTCCTATTTAACCTGAGATTGGCCGCCCTTAGCCGGCGGAATACCTCCCTCAAATTCTCTACATGCTGTTCTTTCGTTGCTCCTATTACTACGATGTCGTCTAGGTAGGCGAACGCATGAGGCTCCATTTCCGGTCCTATTACTGTATCCAATGCTCGCTGAAAGGTCGCACACGCCGAGTGTAGACCAAATGGCATCACCCGCCATTGGAAAAGACCTCTTCCAGGGACTGTGAACGCCGTACACTCCCGACTATCGGCTGCCATCGGTATCTGCCAGTACCCGTGCTTCAAATCCAGAGTGGAGATGAAGCGGGCGTGACGCAACCGCTCCAGGATGTGGTTAATACGAGCCGCGGGATAAGCGTCCGAAATGGAATGTACGTTGAGTTGCCGGTAGTCAATACACATACGCCACTCGCCAGTCTTCTTCTTGACTAAGACGATCGGGGCGCTGTGCGGACTACGCGACGGCTCGATGGCATTTGCCCGGATCAGCTCATCCACTTGCTCGTCAATCACCCTCTGCATGGCCGGATTCTTGGGATAGTATCTCTGTTTCAATGGCTTGTCGTCCTTCAGCCGGATTCTGTGCTCCGCGATGTGCGAGACTCCCTGCAGCCCCTCGCAGAGTGCCATTTCTGACTCCAGAAACTCCCTCAGTTCTGGATCCAGATCCGCCGGCCACTCCGCCTCTTCGATGCCGTTCTCGCTCCCTCCTGGCACCACTTCGACTTCAGATAGAGCTCCCTGATCGCTTGACTCTGGCAGTCGCTCCTGGCCCCCTGTGTCCGTGTGGATTCTGGCCATTGCTCCTGCTCCGTCCTTTCCCTGGCACGTTCCCGCCGTGCCGCTTCCGTAGCCAGCGTAGGTCCGCCTTTGCAGTTCTACGCGCCGCCTCTTGGGTTCTTCAGGCTCTCGATCTGAGGCGGACTTTACTTTCCTTTTCCTGACCTTTTCCATCATGTGCCGAGCAGGTGCTCCCCTTCCATGACCTGGGAGGCCTTGCTCCGACTCTCTCTGTAGCCGAGCAGGTGCTCCCCTTTCATGACCTGGGAGGCCTTGCTCCGACTCTCTCTGTAGCCGAGCAGGTGCTCCCCTTTCCTGACCTGGGAGGCCTTGCTCCGACTCTTTCTGTAGCCGAGCAGGTGCTCCCCTTTCCTGACCTGGGAGGCCTTGCTCCGACTCTTTCTGTAGCCGAGCAGGTACTCCCCTTTCCTGACCTGGGAGGCCTTGCTCCGACTCTCTCTGTAGCCGAGCAGGTGCTCCCCTTTCATGACCTGGGAGGCCTTGCTCCGACTATCTCTGTAGCCGAGCAGATGCTCCCCTTTCCTGACCTGGGAGGCCTTGCTCCGACTCACTCTGTAGCCGAGCAGGTGCTCCCCTTTCATGACCTGGGAGGCCTTGCTCCGACTATCTCTGTAGCCGAGCAGGTGCTCCCCTTTCCTGACCTGGGAGGCCTTGCTCCGACTCACTCTGTAGCCGAGCAGGTGCTCCCCTTTCATGACCCGGGAGGCCTTCCTCCGGCTCCTCGCTCATTCCTGGCCCCACGCCTGGTGCCGTCACTTTCTCTAGGACCAGTTCCGCCTCGCCACAGCGTATTGTAGTGCCCATTGAACCCATCGATCGTGGCAGGCATCGTTCGCCCGCCAATCTCCACCGTAGCGACGATTCGGCCCCCGTCCACCTTTAGTGGGTGTCCTACTTCTGTGTTCCGCGTGTATCGGCGCCGACCCGATCCTGACCCGGGCGACGCCGTTGCCCGTTTCCCGCCTCCGCGCGGCGACAATATCCCTGACTACTTCTGCCCCGGCTTCCACATACCCAGCAAAATAAGACGGGGCCATTGGTACATTCCCTAGCGTAGTGCCCCTCTCGACCGCACCTACGACACGCTCGTCGCGGATCATATCCATTCCCGGCCTCTTGGCTCATCATCCGATGGGCCACCTCTGCGTGAGTTATGGCGGGTGGGGCGGGGACCCGGTTGTCCACAACGGTCGTTCCGGATCCGCTGGGATCAGATCGGAATGGGTTGACGTGTCCCCCCGGGGGCTGTGCCGCCCCCGCCCATTCCGCACCATTCGAATTCGAGACGCCCTGGCTCAAAGGTCGGTTTCCTGAGTCTTCCACCCTCTGCCTCATGACTGTCTCGTACTCCACGGCCATTTGCGTAAGCTGGGACAACGTTGAAAAATCTTGCCGTCGCACGTAGAGTTTGTATTCTGGGGCGACATTCTCGTAGATTCGGTGCAACTCCTGCGCCGGCTCGTACCTGGCGTGATGCATAAGAGCCCTTAGCTCTATCAGGTACTCCTTGAACTCTTCGCCTATGCGCTGCCTACGGGATCGGATCTCGTCCTCAAGCCTCTCGAAGTAACGAGGGGGCAAGAAAAACTCCAGGAAACCCCTCCTAAACACGGCCCACGGCACATCCCGTAGCCCACTGCTCAGAAACCAACGAGCCGCCCTGTCGCAGAACACTTCGCTCATCGCCCTGGGCATTCGGTCGAGGGCGATGCCATAGGTGATGGCGCGCTTCCTCGAGGTCTTCCAAGAACCCAAGGGGGTCAAAGCGGCCATCGTATCTCATGCCCCAATTCCGAACTTGCTCCGGAACGTTGGGGAGTGGCCTCGCTTCCGAGTGATCTAGTGTGGTAAGGGTTACTACTCGGATCGGCAGGGGACCGCCCTACCTCTGCGTTGACCGCAGTTGCTCGGCGTTCTTCATTCCCATCGAGGGCAGGAGCCGCCTCCACGCCCGAGACGGACAAGCTCGGGGTGGGCGCCTGCAAACGGCCGTACAACTGGGAGCTCCTGAGGTCAGGCTCTGACTTTTGACGTGATCGCCCGCCAAAGTCGGGTGGGACGCCCCATTTTGGCGAGCCCAAATCTCAGTTGAGTGACCGCCATCCTGAACGTAGGTGGACAGTCGCTCACGCAGCTCCTTCACGCGCCCCTCCTTTTCCAACCCAAACTCATGGGCGATCGCCACTAGCTCCTCTTTGCGTCGCTGGTGAATCCAACGAAAGCCTACCTCCGGGTTTTGGCACTCACCTGCCTCCATCCTTTATTTTATACCTTCTTGGTAGCCGACGTCGTTTTTTTTCCCTTTTTATCAGTTTGGTTCTTTTTCACTTTACGCCGATCTTACTCAGCCACTTTTGTTCCTTTTAATTTTCTTTTTATTTTGCCTTTATATCTTCCACCAAACAAAAAAAAAATAAAAAAAATTCAGAAAATTTGTTTATTTCAAAACTCGACAAAATGTACTTAAATTTTTCCTTTTCACTTTTAGGCCGTTCCTCACTTGGTCGCTGCCTTCGTCTTTATTGTTTCCCTTGGTTTATTCTTGTGTAGTTAATTGTTTGTTTTATTTCTTTTATTTAAGTTTATTTAAATAATTTTATTTATAAAACAAATTTTATTTTGATCCACTTATTTTTGTTTATCTTTGGCCACTTCACAAAAAAATAATTCTCTTGTCGTTCTTTACACTTTAACCCGCGTTCATTTGATTCGTTTGGTGCTTGTTTTGTTCTTATTGTTCACTTCGCTCGCACTCAATCTTCAAATGCGACCATTCTCACTGCCCTCGACAACTGTACTCCCGAATTCAACTTTCCATTGCGCGCGGATTGAATTCGCCCCACTGTACAGTCGCTGCCGCGACGCCTTAACGGCCCTTCGATGCCGACGTCGACTGCGCAGCGCGTTTGGGCACCCGTATGCAAGCGTGATCTCGGCGTCGCCCGTCTGTCGCGCGCGCGCTGTACTTTTACGACCGACCGTTATAATTTCGACTCTTTGCTTTGCGCGCACGATCTGCACACATTTTCGTCGCTTAAATGTTGCAGGTGTTCATTTTTGCCTATGCCTAACACAGGGTATTAAAAATGTTCGCTAGGGTATCATCCTGCATCCTGACCTAACCATGCCTAACTCGGCTTCGGTACACCTATACTACCGGACCGTGGCCTCACCCTAACTGCTCCTTCGGGCCGTGGCCTCGCACCAACTACTCTATCGGGCCGTGGCCTCGTACCAACTACACTATCGGGCCGTGGCCTCGTACCAACAACACTAGCGGGCCGTGGCCTCGCACCAACTACACTATCGGGCCGTGGCCTCGCACCAACTACACTATCGGGCCGTGGCCACGCACCATCTACACTGTCGGGCCGTTGCCTCGTACCAACTACACTATCCAAACACCAACCAGTAATGCCCACCCCGGGACCACAATCGCGAACCACATGCTCCCACTCCAGGTTAGGTCGAACATCGGTTATCTCCGATGTTAGGGCAAGCCGAGTCACCAGAAAACAAAGAACTATCCAGTTTCCTCTCGATAATTACAACACATGTACTTTATTTACCTTTTATTTACTATTACTTTATAATCTCTCACGATCTAAGCCCTGCCGCACTGTCTTGGAGCCCTAGCGCTCCGCTACACACTCTATGCTCTTTCTCGTCTCGCGATGCAGGTCTACTCACCCTTAACGATCATTCGAAAGTTGCCGGCGCGCTCGCCGGCGAGCCATGCGCTTGCCTCGGCCGCTCAACTTCGCCGCGAGCTTTCGCAACTTCGCCTCGGAGCTTTAGCTCTTCGCCGCCGAGTTGAAGTTGCGCTCTCGAAGACGGTGTTGAACAACCGATCGACAACGCACGGTTGCAGCGGCGGCCGGCTGTTAAATTCAAATACGCTCTTATAAGGCTAATTATAACATTTGTGGCTCCTTGCCTCTTTACTCAACTAATACGACTACTTATAATATTGGGGCTCCTTGCCTCTTACAAAACTAATACACAATAATAATGTCTTTGACGGGTTCTTGCCACTTACATAACTAATACAAAATAATAACATCTTCGACGGCTTCTTGCCTCTTACATAACTAGTGCATAATAATACTAATAATAAGCGGCTCCTTCCGTGATTTGGTTTTCGGGAACGATGGCTCCTTGATGAAAATTGTGGGGCGGCGGACTTCAGTAGCCGCCTCACAACATATTACGCGTGCAACTCGCAACGCACTCTTAGCGCATTAGACTTCTTTATATATGGTGGCCTCAGGCAGAACTCACTCGCCATCGAAGCCAAATTCGACCTCTCTTCGGACCATCTTCCTTTTCTGGCTATTGTCCACACCAACCCTCTACAGCAGCCGAAAAGAAAAAGGCTAATGCCAGCAAATGGGGATATTGAAAGATTCCAGGCTGAACTCAATAATTCAATCAACCTCAACATGACTCTGTCCTCCCCTGAGGGTATCGAGGATGCTTTCGATTATTTCTTGGCGAAGATCCGACAAGCAGCCCAACTTGCTACACATGAAATAGAACCGACCAGACCATCGACCCGTCGAGATCAAATCCATCCGGCGGCAGCCCCTCTACTGGCATTAAAAGGGCGGCTACGCAAAGAGTACGTGCGCACTGGTGACCAAAGGGTGAACAGGATTTACAAAAGGATATCCAACAGGCTCCAAAAAGTCCTTGCGGCCATAAGCAACCAGCAGTTTAACAAAAAACTTGCGGACGCAAGCCCAGATGCAAGTTCGGGATACAACCTCTGGCAGCTGACAAAAAACCTGGCAAAAAAGACAGCCCGTCCGCAAGAGCCCCATAAAAAGAGAGGATGGTTCCTGGGCCAGATCGAGCTTAGAACGCGCTGAAACTTTCGCCACGCGCCTAGAGGAGCGATTTAAACCTTTTGATTCCCCACACTCACCCCTGGAAGATAACATAGACAGGACCCTTGAATCACCACATCAACCCGGTCCGTCCACGGTCCATGTGACCCTCAAAGAGGTCAAAGCACATATCCAAGCGCTTAAGACAAGAAAAGCCCCTTGATCTGACGAACTGGACACCAGAACGATAAAGCTGCTCCCCACCAAAGGCTTACTCTTCATTGTGCTCATATTTAATACGATGCTTCGAATCGGACACTTCCCAAGGCAATGGAAAAGCGCTCTGATCGCTATGATACCAAAACCGAAAAAAATCGCTCACGCAAGTCGAATCTTATTGACCAATTAGCCTGCTTCCGACCCTCTCCAAAATATTCGAAAGAATATTAATGGCTAGAGTTTCGGAGCTGGACTGCGTTAAGCACATCATACCAAGGCATCAGTTCGGATTTCGAAGACGGCATGGGACCCCGGAGAAGCTTCACCGAGTGGTTGATTTTATCCTCGACTGCTTCGAAAACTTCGAGTATTGCGTCGCAGCATTTGTTGACATCAAACAGGCGTTTGACCGAGTGTGGCACAAAGGACTCCTGTTCAAACTAAAGCTTTTTCCCCCTCTCTGTTTTATATTTTCCACAGCTTCCTCAAAAACAGAAGATTTGTTGTGGTAGTCGACGGCACGTTTTCTGGAGTCAAGGAAATGCAAGCTGGTATCCCTCAGGGCAGCGTCCTTGCTCCGTGGCTCTACACCATCCACACAGCCAACATGCCGACGGTGGACCCGACGACATTGGAGCACCCCGGTAACTTCAACCTCGCCACGTTGGCTGACGACACAGCAATCCTCTCCAAAGTCAGCTGTGTATACCAAGCCACCGACCAACTTCAAGAATACCTGCACGTATTCGAGACGTTGGCATCTAAGTGGCGAATTGCCATCAACAGGCAAAAGTCGGTATGCTGCACATTCGCGATCCGCAGAGACACGTCGCCAGGAATATTCCTCCAAGGCGAACTCCTTCAGAATAAAGACGGTCACCGCTACCTTGGAGTATACCTTGATCGCAGGCTCACTTGGAGTAAACACATAACAGCATCATGTCACAGTTTACGTCAAAAATTAAAAAGTATGGCATGGCTCTTAAAGGAAAACAGCAAGCTTTCCCTCAGCAACAAGGTGCTGCTGTATAAAACCCTACTGGCTCCAGTTTGGCGCTATGCAAGTAAAATCTTTGGCACTGCAGCAAAATCCCATTGGAGGAAAACTGGTGTCTTCCAAGCCAAGGTGCTGAGACTAAGTACTGGGGCCCTGGTACATCCGCAACCGGGCTTTAGCAAGAGACTTAAAGGTTCCCTTAGTGGGTGAACTTTTAAGACAGCAGTCCACCAGCTACATGGCCCGTCTTTCTGCCCACCCCAACATATTGGCAAGAATATTGGCACGTAACATATCTGCAGAAGAAAGCGACGGAGACTTCGCCGGATCCACCCCATCGACCTCCCAAACCGGGTACTTAGAAAAGGAAAATTATAAAGCAAATAATTTGTAACTTAAAAGATAATGTTAAGTAAGTTGATCCAATTATTGTAAGGCTAGGTTAAGATGCTCAAGAATAGTATCAATAAATTAACTAATAAAAGAGAGAAAAATAAAAATAAAAATGTAGGTATTCCTGTCTATTTGTATGCCTGACTGTCTGTGTATCTTTCTCTCTCTTCCTGTGTGTCTGTATGCCTGCGAGTCTGTGGGTCGGTGTAACCGTCTGCCTATCTGTCAGTCTGTCTGCCGGTCTGTCTATCTGTGTACCTGTCTGTCCGTCTGCCCGTCTGGCTGTCTCTCTGTCTGTATATCTGTCTGTCTGTTAGTCTACCTGTCTGTCTCTGCCGGTGAGTCTGTCTGCGAGGCTGTAGGAATTTCTGCCAATCTGTCTGCCTGTCTGTCTGTGTATCTCTCTCGTTCTTCCTGTGTATGTCTGTGGGTCTGCGTGCCTGTCTGCCAGTTTTCCTATCTGTCTGTATGTCTGCCTATCTGTAAGACTGCCTATCTGTCTCTGCCGGTGTGACTGCTTGCGAAGATGTAGGTACTCCTGTCGATCCGTCTGCTTGACTGTCTGTGTATCTCTCTATCTTCCTGTGTATCTGTACGCCTGCGAGTATGTGGGTCTATGTGACCGTCTGCCCATCTTCCTATCTGCCTGTCTGTCTGCCGGTCGGTCTGCCTGTCTGTCTGTGTATCTCTCTCGTTCTTCCTTTGAATGTCTGTGGGTCTGCGTGCCTGTCTTCCTATCTGTCTGTATGTCTGCCTATCTGTAAGTCTGCTTATCTGTCTCTGCCGGTGTGACTGCTTGCGAGGATGTAGGTACTCCTGTCGATCTGTCTGCTTGACTGTCTGTGTATCTCTCTCTCTCTTCCTGTGTATCTGTATGTCTGCGAGTATGTGGCTCTATGTGACCGTCTGCCCATCTTCCTATCTGCCTGTCTGTCTGCCGGTCGATCTGCCTGTCTGTCTGCTTGTCTGCCTCTCCTTCTCTCTGTCCGTGCATCTGACTGTCTGCGAGGTCCTCTCTCTCTCTCTCTCTCTTCTCTCTCTCTCTCCTCTCTCTTCTTTCTTCTCTCTCTCTCTCTCTCTTCTCTTCTCTCCTCTTCTCTTCTCTTCTCTTCTCTCTCTCTCTCTCTCTCTCTCTATGTCGGTCTGTCTGAATGCCTGTCTGTCTCTTTTTCAGTCTGACTATCTGTACGCCTATCTGTCTGTATGCCTGCCTGCGTGTCTGTAAGTCTCCCTGTCTGCCTCTGCCGCTGTGTCTGCCTGCGAGGCTGTTGGTATTCCTGCATATCTGTCTGCCTGTGTATCTCTCTCTTTCTTCCTGTGCGTCTGTATGTCTGTGGGTCTGCGTGCCTTCCTGCCTGTTTTCGTATCTGTCTGTCTGTCTGCCGGTCTGTCTCTGCTGGTATGTTTGTCTGCGAGGCTGTTGGTATTCCTGTCGTTCTGTCTGCCTGACTGTCTGTGTATCTCTCTTTCTCTGTTCTCGTGTCTCTGTATGTCTGCGAGTATGTGGGTCTGTGTGTCTGTCCTCCTACGCTGTAGGTATTTGTGCTTGCTTCTTTGTCTGTCTGTCGGATCCTATCATATGTCTGTTGCGAATATGTTGTGCTTCATACTACTACTACCTCTCCTTCTTTCTCGCTTCTTTTCTCTCTCCTCTCTTTGTCTCTCTTATTTTTTTCTCTCCCTCTCCCTCCTCTCTTCTCTCTTCTCCTCTCTCTCTCCTCTTTTCTTTTTCTCCTTTTTTCTTTTCTCTCCAGTCTGATTTCCTTCATCTGACTATATTTCCATCTACTGTATGTCTGCCTCCTGTCTGTATTTCTGCCATCTGCTCTGGCCTCAGCTAGACCGTACTGTCTCCACTTCTGTTATCCTCTCTTCCTGTGGGTCGATGTCTGCGAGTCTGTGCTTAACCGTCCGCCCATCTTCCTATCTGTCTGTCTGCCGTCTCTCATGTCTGCTCTTGTCTGCCTTATCTCTCGCCCGTGCGTCTGACTGTCTCGGTCTATTGGTCTGCCCTTCTGTCTGTCCATCTGTGTGCCTGTCTGTCTGTCCGCCCGTCTGCCTGTCTCTGTATCTGAATGTTTGTCTGTCTGTATTTCAGCCTGTCTGTCTCTGCCGGTGCGTCTGTCTGCAGGCTGTAGGCATTCCTGCCTATCTTTTTGCCTGTCTGTGTGTGTATCTCTTTCATTCTTCCTTTGTGTCCGTATGTGTGGGTCTGCTCCTGTCTCCTGTTCCTATCTGTCTGTCTGTCCCGTCTGTCTCTGCCGGTGTGTTTGTCTCGAGGCTGTTGGTATTCCCTCTATCTGTCTTCCTGACTGACTGTGTATCTCTCTCTCTACCTGGGTGTCTGTATGTCTGTGCCGGTGTGTCTGCGATACTTTAGGTATTCCTGTCTTTTTGTATGCCTGACTGTCTGTGTATCTTTCTCTCTCTTTCTGTGTGTCTGTATGCCTACGAGTCTGTGGGTCGGCTTGACCGTCTGCCTATCTGTCAGTCTGTCTGCCGGTCTGTCTATCTGTGTACCTGTCTGTCCGTCTGCCCGTCTGGCTGTCTCTCTGTCTGCATATCTGTCTGTCTGTTAGTCTACCTGTCTGTCTCTGCCGGTGAGTCTGTCTGCGAGGCTGTAGGAATTTCTGCCAATCTGTCTGCCTGTCTGTCTGTGTATCTCTCTCGTTCTTCCTGTGTATGTCTGTGGGTCTGCGTGCCTGTCTTCCTATCTGTCTGTATGTCTGCCTATCTGTAAGACTGCCTATCTGTCTCTGCCGGTGTGACTGCTTGCGAAGATGTAGGTACTCCTGTCGATCCGTCTGCTTGACTGTCTGTGTATCTCTCTATCTTCCTGTGTATCTGTACGCCTGCGAGTATGTGGGTCTATGTGACCGTCTGCCCATCTTCCTATCTGCCTGTCTGTCTGCCGGTCGGTCTGCCTGTCTGTGTATCTCTCTCGTTCTTCCTTTGAATGTCTGTGGGTCTGCGTGCCTGTCTTCCTATCTGTCTGTATGTCTGCCTATCTGAAAGTCTGCTTATCTGTCTCTGCCGGTGTGACTGCTTGCGAGGATGTAGGTACTCCTGTCGATCTGTCTGCTTGACTGTCTGTGTATCTCTCTCTCTTCCTGTGTATCTGTATGTCTGCGAGTATGTGGCTCTATGTGACCGTCTGCCCATCTTCCTATCTGCCTGTCTGTCTGCCGGTCGATCTGCCTGTCTGTCTGCTTGTCTGCCTCTTCCTCTCTCTGCCCGTGCGTCTGACTGTCTGCGGGTCTATTGGACTGCCTTTCTGTCTGTCCATCTTTGCCTGTCTGTCTGTCCGCCTGTCTGCCTATCCCTTTGTCTGCTTGTCTGTTTGTCTGTTTATCAGCCTGTCCGTCTCTTCCGGCGTGTCTGTCTGCGAGGCTGTAGGTATTTCTGCCTATCTTTCTGCCTGTCTGTGTATGTATCTCTGTCCCTCCCTGTGTGTCTGTATGTCTGCGAGCCTGTGGGTCTCTCTCCCTTTCTCTCTCTCTTTCTCTCTCGCTGTCTCTCTCTCTCTTTCTTTCTCTGTCTCTCTTTCTCTCTCTCTCTCTCTTTCTCTCTCTCTCTTCCTCTCTCCCTCTCTCACTCTCCCTCCCGTCCGTCTGTCTGTCTGTCTTTTTTTCAGTCAGACTATCTGTAAGTCTGCCTGTCTGTTCCTGTGTGTTTGTGAGTCTGTGGGACTGCGTGTCTGTCTGCCTATTTTCTTATCTGTCTGCCGATCGGTCTGCCTGTATGTTTGCTTTGCTGCATCTCTCACTGCCGTGCGTCTGACTGTCTGCGAGTCTCTTGGTCTGCCTTTCCGTCTGTCTCTGCCGGTGAGTCTGTCTGCGAGGCTGGAGGTATTCCTGCAAATCTGTCTGCCTGACTGTCTGTGTATCTCTTTCTCTCTTCCTGTGTGTCTGCATGTCTGCGAGTCTGTCTGTGTGTCCGTCTGCTAGGCTGTAGGTAGACCTGTCTGTCTCTTTGTCTGTCTGTCGGACAGTCTATTATCTGTCTGTCTCGAATATTGGTTTTCTTATCTGTATGCAGTCTATAGGTCTCTCTCCCTCTTTATTCATCTTTTCTTCGTATTTCTTCTCTCTGACCTCACCTTTTCTGCTCTTTCTACTCTCCATTCTTCTCAGGCTGCCTGCCTATCTGTTATCTCTCTTCTCTTCCTGTGTGTCTGTATGTCTGCGAGTCTGTCTGTGTCTGTCTGCCTATTTCCTATCTTCTTCTGCCTGTCTGTCTGCCGTCGTCTGCCTGTCTGTCTGCCTCGTCTCTATTTCTCTTGCCCCTCTGCTTCTCTCCTTTCTTCTTCTTCTGTCCGTCTGTCTCTTCTGTCTGTTCTTCTGCCTGTCTGCTCTCTTTCTGTCTCGGCTCCTATCTGTTATCTCTCTCTTCTCTTCCTTGTGTCTGTTGTCTGCGTCTGTCGGTCTGTCTCCTCCACCTTCTGCCTGTCTGTCTGTTCTCTCTTTCTCTCTCTCTCTCTCTGACTGTCTGCGCTATTGGTCTCTTTCTGTCTGTATATCTGTGTCCTGTCTGTCTTCGTCTCCTGTCTCTCTGTCTCTTCTGTCTGTCTTTCCCTTCTTCTCTCCTCTTCCCCCCCCTCTCTCTCTTTCTTCTTTGTGTCTCTCTTTTTCCTTCTCTCTCTCTCTCCCTCTCACTCTTTCTCTCTTTCTCCTCTCTCTCTCTTTCTTTCTCTCTCTCTCTCTCTCTCTCTCTCTCTCTCTCTCTCGGTCTGCCTGTCTCTTTTTCAGTCTGACTACATGTTTGCCTATCTGTCTGTATGTCTTCCTGTCTGCCTGCTTGTCTGTAATTCTGCCTATCTGTCTCTACCGGTGTGACTGTCTGCGAGGCTGTAGGTATTCCTGTATATCTGTCTTCCTGACTGTCTGTGTATCTCTCTCTCTACCTGTATGTCTGTATGTCTGCGGGTCTATGTGACCGTCCGCCCATCTTCCTATCTGTCTGTCTGTCTGCCAGTCGGTCTGCCTGTCTGTCTGCTTGTCTGCCTCTCTCTCTCTCTCTGCCCGTGCGTCTGACTGTCTGCGGGTCTCCTTTCTGTCTTCCATCTGTGTCCTGTCTGTCTGTCCGCCCGTCTGCCTGTCTCTTGTCTGATGTCTGTCTGTCTGTATATCCTGTTTGTCTCTGCCGGTGCGTCTGTCTGCGAGGCTGTAGGTATTCCTGCCTATCTTTCTGCCTGTCTGTGTGTGTATCTCTGTCTCTTCCTGTGTGTCTGTTGTCTGCGAGTCTGTGGGTCTCTCTCCCTTTCTCTCTCTCTCTCTCTCTCTCTCTCTCTCTCTGTCTCTCTCTCTCTCTCTCTCTCTCTTTCTCTCTCTCTCTTTCTCTCTCTCTCTCTCTCTCTCTCTCTCTCTCTCTCTCTCTCTTCCTCTCTCCCTCTCTCACTCTCCCTCTCGTCGGTCTGTCTGTCTGTCTCTTTTTCAGTCTGACTATCTGCCTGTCTGTTTCTGCCAGTGTGCCTGTCTGCGAGGCTGTAGGTATTCTTGTCTATATGTCTGCGTGTCTGTCTGTGAATCTCTCTCTCTCTCTCTCTTCCTGTGTGTTTGTGAGTCTGTGGGACTGTCTGTTTGCTTTGCTGCCTCTCTCTCTCTGCCGTGCGTCTGACTGTCTGCGAGTCTCTTGGTCTGCCTTTCCGTCTGTCTCTGCCGGTGAGTCTGTCTGCGAGGCTGGAGGTATTTGTGCAAATCTGTCTGCCTGACTGTCTGTGTATCTCTTTCTCTCTTCCTGTGTGTTTGCATGTCTACGAGTCTATCTGTGTGTCCGTCTGCCTAGGCTGTAGGTAGACCTGTCTGTCTCTTTGTCTGTCTGTCGGACAGTCTATTATCTGTCTCTCTGCGAATATGTGGTTTTTCTTATCTGTATGCGAGTCTATAGGTCTCTCTCCCTTTCTCTCTCTCTTCTCTCTTTATGTCTATCTGTAAGAATGTCTGTCCGTATGTTGTCCGTCTGTCTCCTTTTCAGTCTGACAATCTGTCAGTCTATCTGTCTGTGTGTCTGCCTGTCTGACTCTGCCGATGTGTCTGTCTGCGAGGCTGTAGCTATTCCTGCCTATCTGTGTATCTCTCTCTTTCTCTTCCTGTACTTCCTGACTGTCTGCGATTCTATTGGAATGCCTTTTTTTTAGGCTATCTGTCTGCCCGTCTGCCCGTCTATTGATCTGCCTTTCTGTCTGTCTATCTGGGTGCCTGTCTGTCTGTCTCTCTGTGTGTATATCAGCCTGTCTGTCTCTGCTGGTGTATCTGTCTGCGAGGCTGTAGGTATTCCTGTCCATCTGTCTGCCTGACTGTGTGTGTATCCCCTCTCTCTCCCTTCCTGTGCGTCTGTATGTCTGCGAGTCTGTGGGTCTGTTTGTCCGTCTGCCTAGGCTGTAGGTATTCCTGCTATCTCTCTCTCTCTCTCTTCCTGTGTGTCTGTTTGTCTGAGAGTCTGTGGGTCTGCGTGTCTGTCTGCCTGTTTTCCTTTCAGTCTGTCTGCCTGTCGGTCGGTCTGCCTGTCTGTCTGTCTGCCTGACTGCCTCTCTCTGTCTGGCTGTCTGCGATTCTATTGGAATGCCTTTTTTATGTCTATCTGTCTGCCTGTCTGTCTGTCTATTGATCTGCCTTTCTGTCTGTCTATCTGGGTGCCTGTCTGTCTGCCTCTCTGTTGCATATCAGCCTGTCTGTCTCTGCTGGTGTATCTGTCTGCGAGGCTGTAGGTATTCCTGTCCATCTGTCTGCCTGACTGTGTGTGTATCCCCTCTCTCTCCCTTCCTGTGTGTCTGTATGTCTGCGAGTCTGTGGGTCTGTTCGTCCGTCTGCCTAGGCTGTAGGTATTCCTGCCTGTCTTTCTGTCTGTCTGTCGGCCTGCTTATCATCTTTCTCTCTCTCTTTCTCGCTCTCTCTCTCTTTCTCTCTCTCTCTTGTTTTCTTTTTTTCACTCTCTTTCTCTCTCAGTCTCTCTCTTTCTTTTTCTCTCGCTCTCTCTCTCTCCCTCCCTCTCTATCTATGTGGGTCTGTCTGAATGTCTGTCTGTCTCCTTTTTAGTCTGACTGTCTGTATGCCTATCTATCTGTATGTCTGCCTGTCTGTCTGCCTGTCTGTGAGTCTGCCTGTCTGTCTCTGCATGTTTGTCTGTCTGCGCGGCTGTAGGTATTCCTGCCTATCTATCTGCCCGTCTGTCTATGTATCTCTCTCTCTCTTCCTGTGTGTCTGTATGTCTGCGAGTCTGTTGGTCTGCGTGTCTGTCCTCCTATCTGTCTGTCTGTCTGTCTGACTTCCTGTCTGTCTATCTGTGTACCTGTCTGTCTGTCTGCCTGTCCCTCTGTCTACATATCAGTCTGTCTGTAAGTCTGGCTGTCTGTCTCTGCCGGTGTGTCTTTCTGCGAGGCTATAAGCATACCTGCCTTTTTTTCTAACTGCCTATCTGTGCATCTCCCTCTCTCTTTCTCTCTCTCTCTCTCTCTCTCCTCCCTTTTTCTGTGTGTCTGTATTTCTGCGAGTCTGTGGGTCTGCGTTTCTGTCTGTCTCTGTCTACATATGTGTCTGTCTGGAAGGTTGCATGTCTGTCTGTACGCCTGTCTGTCTCTTTTTCAGTCTGACTATCTGTATGCCTATCTGTCTGTATGTCTGCCTGTCTGCCTGTCTGCCTGCCTGTCTGTAAGTCTGCCTGTCTGTCTCTGCCGGTGTGTCTGACTGCGAGGCTGTAGGTATTTCTGCCTATTTTTCTTCCTGCCTGTCTGTGTATTATTCTTTCTTTTCCTGTGTGTCTGTATGCCTGCGAGTCTGTGGGGGTGTGTATCCGTTTACCCAGGCTGTAGGTATTCCCGCCTGTCTCTCTGTCTGTCGGCCTGCCTATCATCTGTCTGTCTGCGAATATGTTGTTCTTCTTATCTGGCAGCGAGTCTATAGGTCTCTCTCCCTTTCTCATCTCTCTATCTCTCTCTCTCTCTCTCTCTCTCTCTCTCTCTCTCTCTCTCTCGCTTTCTCTCTCTTTCTCTCTTGTTTTCTTTTTTTCACTCTCTCTCTCCCTCTTTCTCTCGCTCTCTCTCTTTTCCCTGCCTCTCTCTCTATGTAGATCTGTCTGAATGTCTGTCTGTCTCTTTTTCAGTCTTACTGTCTGTATGCCTATCTGTCTGTATGTCTACCTGTCCTTATGCCTGTCTGTGACTCTGCCTGTCTGTCTCTGCCGGTGTGTCTATCTGCGCGGCTGTAAGTATTCCTGCCTATCTGTCTGGCCGTCTGTCTGTGTATCTCTTTCTGTGTGTCTGTATGTCTGCGAGTCTGTGAGTCTACGTGTCTGTCTTCCTATCTGTCTGTCTGTCTGCCTTCCTGTCTGTCTGTGTGCCTGTCTGTCTGTCTGCCTGTCCACCTGTCTTCATATCTCTAGCCGTGCGTCTGACTGTCTGCCCGTGCGTCTGACTGTCTGCGAGTCTATTGGTCTTCTTTTCTGTCTGTCTGCCAGTCTCTCTGTCTGCATATCTGTCTGTGTGTTTATCAGCCTTTCTGTCTCTGCTGGTGTGTCTGTCTGCGAGGCTGTAGGTATTCCTGTCCATCTGTCTGCCTGACTGTTGTATCTCTCTCTTCCTGTGTGTCTGTATTCCTGCGAGTCTGTCGGTCAGTATGTCCGTCTGTCTGTCACTTTTTCAGCCTGACTATCTGTATGCCTATCAGTCTCTCTCTCTCTGCTCGTGCATCTGAGTGTCTGCGAGTCTATTGGTCTGCCTTTTTGTCTATCTATCTGTGAGCCGGTCTGTCTGTCTGCCCGTCTGCCTGTCTATCTGTCCGCATTTCTGTCTGTCTGTATATCAGCCTGACTGTCTCTGCCGATGTGTGTGTCTCCGAGGCTGTAGGTATTCCTCTCTATCTGTCTGCCTGACTGTCTGTGTATCTTGCCGGTCTGTCTGTATCTGTCTCTGCCCGTTTGTCCGTCTA
This sequence comes from Drosophila borealis, assembly GCA_035045885.1. NCBI lineage: Eukaryota > Metazoa > Arthropoda > Insecta > Diptera > Drosophilidae > Drosophila > Drosophila borealis. The sequence continues at coordinate 34,871 of JAWNOR010000125.1, read as the reverse complement.
TTTTCCTAATTTTCGGTCAGCCTGCGGGTCCGTAATGCTGTTATCCTGACTGTCTATCTCTACGCACGTCTGCCTCTCTGTCTGTTTGACTGTTTATCATGCCGTCAGCCTCTCTGTCTGTCTCTCTCTCTCTCTCTATGTCTGTCTGTCTGAATGTATGTCTGTTTGCCTGTCTGTCTCCCTATCTTTCTCTCTTTCAGCCAGTGTGACTCTCCTTCTGTGATTTTATAGGTCTGCATATCTATCTGTCTGTAAGTGTGCCTGTCTGTCTCTTCCGGTGTGTCTGTCTGCGATGCTGTAGGTATTCCTACCTATCTGTCTGCCTGCCGTTCTGTGTATCTCCCTCTCTCTTCCTGTGTGTCTGTATGTCTGCGAGTCTGTGGGTCTGCGTGTCTGTTTGCCTGTTTTCCTATCTGTCTGCCTGACTGTCTGTATGTCTGTCTCTGCTTCTCTCTCTGCCCGTGCGTCTTTCTGTCTGCGAGTCTATTGGTCTGCCTTTCAGTTTCTCTGTCTGTCTCTGTCGCTGCCTGTTTGGTCTGTTAGGCTCTTCCTGTCTGTCTATCTTTACGCATGCCTGTGTCTCTGTCTGTTTGACTGCCTATCATCTCGTCTCTCTCTCTCTCTCTCTCTCTCTCTCTCTCTCTCTCTCTCTCTCTCTCTCTCTCTCTGTCTCTATCTCTCTCTCTCTCTCTCTCTCTCTCTCTCTCTCTCTCTCTCTCTCTCTCTCTCTCTCTCTCTCTTCCTGTGTGTTTGTGAGTCTGTGGGACTGCGTGTCTGTCTGCCTATTTTCCTATCTGTCTGCCGATCGGTCTGCCTGTCTGTTTGCTTTGCTGCCTTTCTCACTCTCTGCCGTGCGTCTGACTGTCTGCGAGTCTATTGGTCTACCTTTCCGTCTGCCTCTGCCGGTGAGTCTGTCTGCGAGACTGGAGGTATTCGTGCAAATCTGTCTGCCTGACAGTCTGTGTATCTCTTTCTCTCTTCCTGTGTGTTTGCATGTCTTCGAGTCTGTGGGTCTATGTGACCGCCTGCCTATCTTCCTATCTGTGGGTCTTTCTGTCGGTCTGTCTGTCTGCCTTTCTGTCTATCTATCTGTGTGCCTGTCTATCTGTCTGCCCGTCTGCCTGTCCCTCTCTCTACATATCTGTCTGTCTGTAACTCTTACCTGTCTGTCTCTGCCGGTGTGTCTGTCTGCGAAGCTCTAGGTATTCCTGCCTGTCTGCATGTCTGTCAATGAGTCTCTCTCTCTCTCTCTCTTTCTGTGTGTCTGTGAGTCTGTCGGTCGGCGTGTCTGTCTGCCTGTTTTCCTATCTGTCTGCCTCCTTCTCTCTGCCCGTGCGTATCACTGTCTGCGAGTCTATTGGTCTGCCTTTCTGTCTGTCTATCTGTGGGCCAGTCTGTCTGTCTGCCCGTCTGCCAGTTTCTCTGTCTGCATGTCTGTCTGTCTGTATATCAGCCTGTCTGTATCTGCCGGTGCGTCTGTCTGCGATGCTGGAAGTATTCCTGCCTATCTGTCTGCCTGCCTGTCTGTGTATCCCTCTATCTCTCTCTTCCTTTGTGTCTCTATGTCTGGGAGTCTGTGGGTCTGCGTGTCTGTCTGCTTGTTTTCTTATCTGTTCGCCGGTCGGTCTGCCTGTCTCATCTCTCTTTGCCCTGTGCGTCTTACTGTCTGCGAGTCTATTGGTCTGCCTTTCTGTCTGTCTATCTGTGTGCCTGTCAGTCTGTCTGCCTGTCTGCCTGTCTCTCTGTCTGCATGTCTGTCTGTCTGTATATCAGCCTGTCTGTCTCTGCCGGTGTGTCTGTCTGCGGGGCTGTAGGTATTCCTGCCAATCTATCTGTCTGTCTGTCTGTGTTTCTTCTTTTCTCTCTTCCTGCGTGTCTGTATGTCTGCGAGTCTGTGGGTCTGCGTGTCTGTTTGCCTGTTTTCCTATCCGTCTGCCTGACTGTCTGCATGTCTGTCTCTGCCTCTCTCTCTGCCCGTGCGTCTTTCTGTCTGCGAGTCTATTGGTCTGTCTTTTAGTTTCTCTGTCTGTCTCTGTCGCTGCCTGTTTGTCTGTCTTTTTCCTTAATTTCTGTCACTCTGCGGTTCTATCAGGCTCTTCCTTTCTGTCTATCTTTACGCATGCCTGTGTCTCTGTCTGTTTGACTGCCTATCATTTCGTCTCTCTCTCGCTCATGCCTGTCTCTCCCTCTCTCTCTCTCTCTCTCTCTCTCTCTCTCTCTCTCTCTCTCTCTCTCTCTATCTCTCTCATGTCTCTCTCTCTCTTTCTCTCTCTTTACCTCTCTCACTCTCTCTTTCGCCGGTCTGTCTGTCTGTCTCTTTTTGAGTCTGACTATCTGTAAGTCTGCCTGTCTGTTTCTGCCAGTGTGCCTGTCTGCGAGGCTGTAGGTATTCTTGTCTATATGTCTGCCTGTCTGTCTGTGAATCTCTCTCTCTCTTCCTGTGTGTTTGTGAGTCTGTGGGACTGCGTGTCTGTCTGCCTATTTTCCTATCTGTCTGCCGATCGGTCTACCTGTCTGTTTGCTTTGCTGCCTCTCTCTCTCTGCCGTGCGTCTGACTGTCTGCGAGTCTATTGGTCTGCCTTTCCGTCTGTCTCTGCCGGTGAGTCTGTCTGCTATGCTGTAGAAATTCCTGTCTATCTGCCTGCCTGACTGTCTGTGCATCTCACTCTCTTCCAGCGAGTCAGACAGGCACACAGATAGACAGACAGAAAGGCAGACCCACAGACTCGCAGACATAGGGACACACAGGAAGAGAGAAAGAGATACACAGACAGTCAGAAAGACAGATGGACAGGAATACCTACAGCCTCGCAGACAGACACGACGGCAGAGACAGACAGGCAGATATACAGACAGAAAAGAGAGACAGGCTGTTGGGCAGAAAGACAGGCCCGTCTGCCAGTTTCTCTGTCTGCATGTCTGTCTGTCTGTATATCAGCCTGTCTGTCTCTGCCGGTGCGTCTGTATGCGATGCTGTAGGTATTCCTGTCTATCTGTCTGCCTGCCTGTCTGTGTATCTCTCTATCTCTCTCTTCCCTTGGGTCTATATGTCTGGGAGTCTATGGGTCTGCGTGTCTGTCTGCTTGTTTTCTTATCAGTTCGCCGGTCGGTCTGCCTGTCTCCCTCTCTTTGCCCAGGCGTCTGACTGTCTGCGAGTCTATTGGTCTGCCTTTCTGTCTGTCTGTCTGTGTGCGCGCCTGTCATTCTGCCCAACAGCCTGTCTCTCTTGTCTGTCTGTATATCTGCCTGTCTGTCTCTGCCGTCGTGTCTGTCTGCGAGTCTGCCTTTCTGTCTGTCTATCTGTGTGCCTGTCAGTCTGTCTGCCCGTCTGCCTGTCTCCCTGTTTGCATGTCTTTCTGTATGTATATCTGCCTGTGTATCTCTGCCGTCGTGTCTGTCTGCGAGGCTGTAGGTATTCCTGTTTTTCTGTCTGCCTGACTGTTTGTTTATCTCTCTCTATCTCTTCCTGTGTGTCTGTATGTCTGCGAGTCTGTGGGTCTACGTGTCTGTCTGCCTGTTTTCCTATCTGTCTTTCTGTCTGCTGGTCGGACTGCCTGTCTTTCTACCTGTCTGTCTTTTTGTCTGTCTCTCCCTCTCTGCCCGTGCGTCTAACTATCTGCCAGTCTATTGGTCTGCCTTTCTGTCTGTCTGTCTGTGTGCCTGTCTGACTCGCTGGAAGAGCGTGAGATGCACAGACAGTCAGGCAGGCAGATAGACAGGAATTTCTACAGCATAGCAGACAGACGCACCGGCAGAGACAGACAGGCTGAGATACAGACAAACAGACATGCAGACCGAGAGACAGGCAGACAGACAGACAGGTACATAGATATACAGACAGAAAGGCAGACCAATAGACTCGCAGACAGTCAGAAGCACGGGCAGAGAGAAAGAGACAGACAGACAGGCAGACCGACCGGCGAACAGATAAAGAAACATGCAGGCAGACACGCAGACCCAGAGACTAGCAGACACAGAGACACACAGGAATAGAGAGATAGATACACAGACAGGCAGGTAGACAAATACGCAGGAGCACCTACCGTCTCACAGGCAGACATGCCGACAGAGACACACAGGTAGACTCGCAGACAGACACACCGGCAGAGACAGACAGGCAGATAAACAGACAGACAAGCATGCAGACAGAGAGACAGGCTGAAGGGCAGACAGACAGACAGGCACACAGATAGACAGACAGAAAGGCAGACCAATAGACTGACAGACAGTCAGACGCACGGGCAGAGAGAGAGAGAGAGACAGACAAGCAGACAGACAGGTAGATAGACAGGCAGACCGACCGGCAGACAGACAGCCTGATAAGAAAACAGGCAGACAGACACGCAGACCCACAGACTCGCAGACATAGAGACACACAGGAAGAGAGAAAAAGATACACAGACAGTCAGAAAGACAGATGGACAGGAATACCTACAGCCTCGCAGACAGACACAACGGCAGAGATAGACAGACAGATAAACAGACAGACAAGCATGCAGACAGAGAGACAGGCTGAAGGGCAGACAGACAGACAGGCACACAGATAGACAGACATAAAGGCAGACCAATAGACTGACAGACAGTCAGACGCACGGGCAGAGAGAGAGAGAGAGAGACCGACAAGCAGACAGACAGGTAGATAGACAGGCAGACCGACCGGCAGACAGACAGACAGATAGGAAAACAGGCAGACAGACACGCAGACCCACAGACTCGCAGACATACAGACACACAGGAAGAGAGAAAGAGATACACAGACAGTCAGACAGACAGATAGACAGGAATACCTACAGCCTCGCAGACAGACACGACGGCAGAGACAGACAGGCAGATATACAGACAGACAAGAGAGACAGGCTGTTGGGCAGAAAGACAGGCAAGCACACAGACAGACAGACAGAAAGGCAGACCAATAGACTGGCAGATAGTTAGACGCACGGGCAGAGAGGGAGAGACAGCCAAAAAGACAGACAGGTAGAAAGACAGGCAGTCCGACCAGCAGACAGACAGACAGATAGGAAAACAGGCAGACAGACACGTAGACCCACAGACTCGCAGACATACAGACACACAGGAAGAGAAGAGGGAGATAAACAGACAGTCAGGCAGACAGCAAAACAGGAATACCTACAGCCTCGCAGACAGACACGACGGCAGAGATACACAGGCAGATATACATACAGAAAGACATGCAGACAGGGAGACAGGCAGACGGGCAGACAGACTGACAGGCACACAGATAGACAGACAGAAAGTCAGACCAATAGACTCGCAGACAGTCAGACGCCTGGGCAAAGAGAGGGAGACAGGCAGACCGACCGGCGAACTGATAAGAAAACAAGCAGACAGACACGCAGACCCATAGACTCCCAGACATATAGACATAAGGGAAGAGAGAGATAGAGAGATACACAGACAGGCAGGCAGACAGATAGGCAGGAATACCTACAGCATCGCATACAGACGCACCGGCAGAGACAGACAGGCTGATATACAGACAGACAGACATGCAGACAGAGAAACTGGCAGACGGGCAGACAGACAGACTAGCACACAGATAGGCAGACAGAAAGGCAGACTCGCAGACAGTCAGACGCACGGGCAGAGAGAGGGAGGCAGACAGATAGGAAAACAGGCAGACAGACACGCAGACCCACAGACTCACAGACACACAGAAAGAGAGAGAGAGACACATTGACAGACATGCAGACAGGCAGGAATACCTACAGCATCGCAGACAGACACACTGGCAGAGACAGACAGGTAGAGTTACAGACAGACAGATAGACAGGCACACAGATGGACAGACAGAAAGGTATTCCAATAGACTCGCAGACAGTCAGACGCACGGGCAGAGAGAGAAAGACAGACAGAAAGGCAGACCGACCTGCAGACAGACAGATAGGAAAACAGGCAGACAGACACGCAGACCCACAGACTCGCAGACATAGAGACACACAGGAAGAGAGAAAGAGGTACATAGACAGTTAGGCAGACAGATGGACAGGAATACTTACAGCCTCGCAGACAGACACGACGGCAGAGACAGACAGGCAGATATACAGACAGACAGACATGCAAACAGAGAGACAGGCCGACGGGCAGACAGACACACAGGTACAAAATTAGACAAACAGAAGGGCAGACCAATAGACTCGCAGACAGTCAGACGCACGGGCAGAGAGAGAGAGAGACCAACAGGCAGACAGACAGGCAGACAAACAGGAAGAGAGACCGGCAGACAGACAGCCAGAGAGAGAGAGAAAGAGATACAGAGAGAGAGAGAGTGAGTGAGAGAAAAAGTGAGACCTATAGACTCGCAGACAGATTCGCAGTCATACAGGCAGACAGAGAGACAGACAGGTGTACCTACAGCCTCACAGACAGACACACCGGTATATTCAGACATGCAGACATACAGACAGATAGGCAAGCAGACGGTCACACAGACTCGCAAACATACAGACACACAGATAGAGAGAGATACACAGACAGTCAGGCAGACAGATAGACAGAAATCCCTACAGCCTCGCTAACTGACACACGGGCAGAGACAGACAGGCACACTTACGGATAGATATATATGCAGACCTATATGATCGCAGAAGGAGAGTCACACACTTTGAGAGAAAGAGAGAGAGAGAGAGAGAGAGAGAGAGAGAGAGAGAGAGAGATCTGCGTGTCTGTCTACCTGTTTTACTATTTGTCTACCTGTCTGTTTGCTTGTCTGACACTCTCTCTCTCTCTGCCCGTGTGTCTGACTGTCTGCGAGTCTATTGGCCTGCCTTTCTGTCTGTCTATCTGTGTGCCTGTCTGACTCGCTGGAAGAGAGTGAGATGCACAGACAGTCAGGCAGACAGATAGACAGGAATTTCTACAGCATAGCAGACAGACGCACCGGCAGAGACAGACAGGCTGATATACAGACAAACAGACATGCAGACCGAGAGACAGGCAGACAGACAGACAGGTACATAGATTAACAGACAGAAAGGCAGACCAATAGACTCGCAGACAGTCAGAAGCACGGGCAGAGAGAAAGAGACAGACAGACAGGCAGACCGACCGGCGAACAGATAAAGAAACATGCAGGCAGACACGCAGACCCACAGACTAGCAGACACAGAGACACACAGGAAGAGAGAGAAAGATACACAGACAGGCAGGCAGACAAATACGCAGGAACACCTACCGTCTCACAGGCAGACATGCCGACAGAGACACACAGGTAGACTTACAGACAGACAGATATGTAGACAGATAGACAGGCAGACGGGCAGACGAGACAAAGACCTATAGGCTCGCAGACAAATAAGACAAACCGCATATTCGCAGATAGACACATAATAGGCAGTCCGACAGACAGACAAAGAGATAGACAGGAATACCTACAGCCTAGGCAGACGCACCGGCAGAGACAGACAGGCTGATATACAGACAAACAGACATGCAGGCAGAGAGACAGGCAGACGGGCAGACAGACATACAGGCACACAGATAGACAGACAGAAAGGCAGACCAATAGACTCGCCGACAGTCAGACGCACGGGCAGAGAGAGAGCCAGACAAGCAGAAAGACAGGTGGATAGACAGGCAGACCGACCGGCAGACAGACAGACAGATAAGAAAACAGGCAGACAGACACGCAGACCCACAGACTCGCAGACATACAGACACACAGGAAGAGAAAGAGAGAGATAAACTGACCGTCAGGCAGACAGAAAGACAGGAATACCTACAGCCTCGCAGACAGACACAACGGCAGAGACAGACAGGCAGATATACAGACAGACAGACACAGATAGACATACAGAAAGGCAGACCAATAGACTTGCAGACAGTCAGACTCACGGTCAGAGTGAGAGAGACAGACAAGCAGACAGACAGGTAGATAGACAGGCAGACAGACAGACAGACAGACAGATAGACAACAGGCAGACAGAGAGAGAGAGAGAGAGATACACAGACAGGCAGGCAGGACACACCGGCAGAGACAGACAGGCTGATATACAAACAGACAGACAGGCAGACAGATAGACAGACAGACCGGCTGACAGACTGACAGATAGGAAGATAGGCAGACGGTCACACACACCCACAGAATCGCAGACGTACAGGCACACAGGAAGAGAGAGAGAGATATACAGACAGTCAGGAAGACAGATAGGAAGATAGGCAGACACACCGGCAGAGAGAGACAGGCTGATATACAGACAGACAGACATGCAGACAGAGAGACAGGCAGACGGGCAGACAGACAGACAGGCACACAGATAAACAGACGGAAAGGCAGACAAACACACTCGCAAACAGCCAAACGCCCGGGCAGAGAGAGAAAGACAGACAGACAGACCCGCAGACCAACAGACTCGCATACACACACGAATAAAGAGAGAGATACACAGACAGGCAGGTAAACAGATGGGCAGAAATACTTACAGCCTTGCAGGCAGACACACCGGCAGAGAGTGACAGGCTGATATACAGACAGACAGACATGCAGACAGAGAGACAGGCAGACGGGCAGACGGGCACACAGATAGAAAGGCAGACCAATAGACTCGCAGACAGTAAGATGCACGGGCAGAGAGAGAGAGAGAGAGAGACAGACGGCAGGTAGACCGACCGGCGGACAGACAGACAGATAGGAAAACTCGCAGACAGACACGCAGACCCACAGACTCGCAGACATACAGAAACACAGAAAGAGAGAGAGAGATACACAGACAGGCAGGCAGACAGAAAGGCAGGAACACTTACAGCCTCGCAGGCAGGCACACCGGCAGAGACTGATGTACAGACAGACATACATGCAGACAGAGAGTCAGGCAGACGTGCAGATATACAGACAGGTACACAGATAGATACACAGAAAGGCAGACCAATAGATTCGCAGACAATCAGACGCACGGGCAGACAGAGAGAGAGACAGACAGGCAGGCAGGAATTCCTAAAGCCTCGCAGACAGACACACCGGCAGAGACAGATAGGTAGACTTACAGACAGACAGATATGTAGACAGAGACACAGGCAGACAGACAGACAGGTCACAGATTAACAAACAGAAAGGTGGACACGCAGACCGGCAGACAGACTGACAGATAGGAAGATAGGCAGACGGTCACACAGACCCAAAGACTCGCAGACATAAAGACACACGGAAAGAGAGACAGATGCCTAGACAGTCAGGCAGACAAATATACAGACAGACAGACATGCAGACAGAGAGACAGGCAGACGGGCAGACGGGCACACAGATAGAAAGGCAGACCAATAGACTCGCAGACAGTCAGACGCACGGGCAAAGAGAGAAAGACAAACAAGTAGACAGACAGGCAGACCGACCGGCAGACAGACAGACAGATAGGAAGATAAGCAGACCGTCACACCCCCCACACAAAAGAAAAAACCCCCAAAAAGAGAGAGAGAGAGAGAGAAGAAGCCCCAAAAAAACACACCCACAACACGGCCACAGCCCAAAACAACACAACACACCCAAACCCACACCACACCACGCCAGAGAGAGAGAGACAGACAGGAAGACCGACCGACCGGTGGACAGACAGACAGAAAGGAAAACAAGCAGTCAGACACGCAGACCCACGGACTCGCAGACATACAGAAACACAGGAAGAGAGAGACAGATACACAGCCTGGCAGGCAGACAGATTGGCAGGAAAACACAAAGCCCCGCAGACAGACACCCCGGCAAAGAGAGACAGGCTGATATACAGACAGACAGCCAGACAGGCTCACAGATAGACAGACAGAAAGGCAGACAGACAGACCGGCAGACAGACTGACAGATAGGAAGGTAGGCAGACGGTCACACAAACCCACAGTCTCGCAGACGTACAGGCACACAGGAAGAGAGAGATATACAAGTTAACACTTGAGAATTGCACCAAAATAACGCTGTATAAGAAACTTGCACAATACTTATATTGACCCATTTACAACCAAGCACATACCGCTGACATATGTTGACCCATTTACAACCAATCACATTACGCTGACACATGAGTTCAGCGGCCTGACCGCAACGGTCAGCAGCGGTAACCTGACACTTGACTATGCTGCAAGTATCCGCGTTGTCGTTTATGCTGAGTCGGCTTGCTGACTGTAGCTTTGTAGCTTTGCAGCTTATAGATCCAACTTTTAGGTTTAATTTCAATTCAATTTTATACCACAATTCAGTTCTGTACTTAATGTTTGACAGTAAACATACATTGCTTCGGCTTTGCCGTTATAAAATGCTTTCTTATTATTGATACAATCACTGAGCCACAAGGCCAGCGATACGAGAGTGAAGTGAAACTCCCAACGTGATCATCGTAAGAAGATATCGTTTACATCGGCCGACTATGCTTCCCTTAACAGCGCAAGACGGCAACTTGATATTTGGCGCCCAACTCGTGGTAATAACGAAAGAAAATTACCCACGCGAGCGTTCGTTAATAACTGAAACACGCTAACAAAAACATTACGTGATTGCTGACCTACGTCAATACAGGCAGCAACAAAGCAACAACTTCGCCCTCGTAAAGACACATTGGCAGAAGTTCACCGATGTCACTGAAGCTATCTGGACAACGAAGACTGCGGCGTTGGAGCTATCTGGACAGCGAAGACTGCGGCGTTGGAGCTTAATTCCCCTTTAGTAGTCGTCTTAGAATCATGTAAAAGGTCTTTTCCTAAACTCTTTTCAAGTCAATTCAAAAGAAATTTAAAAAAAAAAAAGCACATTGTATTTTGCATTACCTATTACTCGATTATAAATCTATAAAGATAAATAATAATAATAAGTTATACGGCATTGAGAGCTTTGATTGATAGATAAGCTAGATATTTGTCATTTGTATTTAAAGCTAATTGCAAGAACGCATATTTTGTCGGCTTGCTTCCCACTCTATTCGTTAGTTGTCTTTACGTTACTTTGTAGTTAAACGCTCTGGCGTAACATGACACGCCAGCGTAGAGGAACTCACGCTTAATCATCAAAATATTGAATTGTTTATCTGTAGCGAAGGCATATGAGCTCTTCATTCTCACAATACAGAACGCCCGGCCACTGTTCAAGTGACTCAGAATCTGACTGTGACACTCAGGCCCTTATTCGCAGACCAAAACTGGAAGCCGTTGTTCCCCCAGCGCCTAGCAACATGAACGCTGAACAACTCAGGGCAATAATGCAGACGGTCATCTCCAGCGCCTTAGCTGAGCAAGCTGCTGCAAACCAACAGAGAGAACAAGAGTTAATTCAAAGAATTAACCAAATGTCTGAACAGATAGCGGCTGTGCGCATTGCTACGCCAGAAGGGCAAACGTATGTGGCCATTGAAATAAACAATGAGATACGCTGCGACGAGCCGTCAAATGCTTGCCCGAGTTTACCAGAGCACAAGAATCTTATGTGTCGTGGCGGCAAGCAGCGCTGGCAGCGTATCAAATTTTCAAACCATATAATGGCAGTTCATGCCACTATCAGGCGGTTATCATTATCAGAAGCAAGGTCAGCGGCCCTGCTGATGCAGTACTAGCTTCGTTTGGAACAGTATTGAACTTTGATGCGATTATAAATCGCCTCGATTTCACGTATAGTGACAAACGACCCATCCATGTAATAGAACCGGAGTTAGGCACCTTGAGGCAGGGGGGCCTATCGCTACTTCAGTATTACGACGAAGTAGAAAAAAAACTGACTTTACTGACCAACAAGGTTAATATGTCATATGAGACAATTATGGCTAAAGGCTTATGCGAAAAATTCCGCGATGACGCATTGCGCGTTTTTATATCAGGTCTCAAACGCAATCTCACAGACGTGCTTTTCGCGGCTAAGCCAATGGACTTACCCTCGGCACTCGCCCTTGCACAGGAGGTTGAATCTAACCATGAGAGATATGCCTTTGCGGCTAACTACGCTAGAAGTCAGGAGGAAAAAGAGCGTAGATTAGAATGCAGAATAGCCAGCATGGGGAGCCACAGTCAAATGGCCAGAAAAACCCACACAACAATAAGCAGGCCAGGACGCAAAGCCAAGCCGATCAAAAGAGCGGCAGACAACAGAATAACAATACGGCACCAGTGCCCATGGAAGTTGACCCTTCCATATCGAGGATGCTACTGCCCTCACAAGCCCCAGCTTATGTAAACAAGAGATCAGCCCAATCTGATCGAACAAGTGCTCAGAGAAAGCAGCAAAGGGTAAACCACATTGCGCAGGGCGCACCAGGGGGGTCAGAGTCATATGCCACAGCCGCTGATAGCGCGGTGTCGCAAATTGACGACGATGGCAACAGCGATGCTGGTTCGGATACGCTCAATTTTTTAGGAGCAAGTCCCTGCTACCTCTCATCCGACGAAGAGTAGCGGGGACTGATATGAAATTCCTCATCGATACGGGCGCGTAGAAAAATTTCATTCGACCATATGAAGGATTAAAAGGCGTTTGCCCGGTTGACAAAAATTTCACAATTCATTCAATCCATGGCACGACAAACATCACACAAAAATGCCTTCAATACAAAAGCTACATTCTTTATTTTACCAAATTTGTCAACATTTGATAGCATCATAGGCCTTGACCTGTTAACACAGGTAGGAGCCTCACTTTGCTTAGCTTCAGGACAACTCAAGTGGGGTACGGAAGTCGAAAAAATCACCTTCCACACTTGTGCCAACGTAAATTTCACAAAAGTAGATTGTGCAGAGGCATCCCCATTAGTTAAAATTTATTTCTTAAAAATGCTAAAGACCAGACAAAAGGCTTTTGCAGACCCAGATGAAGCGTTGCCGTATAACACATCAGTCGTGGCTACCATTAGGACCACTGATGAGCAACCCATCTATGCCAAGCTTTACCCATACCCAATGGGAGCAGCTGATTTCGTCAATAAAGAAATCAAAGATCTGCTAAAGAATGACATGATTCAAAAGTCCGTCTCACCCTACAATAACCCAATATGGGTAGTATACAAAAAAGGCATTGACGAGGCGGGTAATAAAAAAATGAGATTAGTAATAGATTTTCGTAAACTTAACGAAAGAACGATAAGTACCCTATGCCAAACATCTCGATGATATTGGGAAATTTGGGCAAAGCCAAATACTTCTCAACATTAGACCTCAAGTCTGGTTATCACCAGATCATACTCGCTGAACGCGACCGTGAGAAGAGCTCTTTCTCGGTAAACGGGGGGAAATACGAGTTCTAAAGACTCCCCTTTGGACTAAAGAATGCAGCAAGCATCTTTCAAAGAACCATCGACGACATACTGCGAGAGCAGATTGGCAAGTTTTGCTATGTCTATGTCGATGACGTAATTATCTTCTCCCACATTAAACATGTGGACTGGGTCCTAAAAAGTTTGCACGAAGCAAACATGAGGGTCTCAGTCGAGAAATCGCGTTTTTTTAAGAAAAGCGTGAGTTTTCTGGGATTCATAGTCACCAGCGGAGGTGCCACGACAGATCCAGAAAAGGTTAAAGCAATACAGCAGTTTCCGGAACCTAAAACGCTGTTTGAGGTCAGATCATTTCTAGGCCTCGCAAACTACTACAGATGTTTCATTAGGGACTTCGCTGCAATAGCAAGACCCATCTCGAATATTTTAAAGGGCGAAAATGGAACAGTCAGTAAACACAGGTCTAGAAACATAAAGGTCCAATTCTCTGAAGCGCAGCAACGGACGTTTCAGAAGTTGCGTAATATTTTGGATTCCGAGGATATGATGCTCAGGTACCCCGACTTTAAGAAGCCTTTCGATCTAACGACCGATGCTTCGGCCCACGGCATAGGTGCGGTTTTGTCTCAGGAGGGTCGTCCTATAACAGTGATTTCGATAACATTGATGGACTGTGAGGTTAACTACGCAACAAATGAAAGAGAGGCACTATTTATATGGGGTGAAAGACATTAACGTCTCCACTGACATCAACCCTTGACCTTCGCAGTTTCGGAATCCAATCCAAATGCGAAGATCAAAAGGTGGAAAACGCGCATCGACGAGTCTAATGCGCGACTCTTCTACAAACCCGGCAAGGACAATCTGGTTGCGGATGCCTTATCGAGACCACAGCTCAATGCCTTAGATGAACAAAGGGTGGAGTCCTTGTGCAGCAACGATCCACAGCGAGGTCTCTCTCACCAACACCATTGAGTCAACAACCAAACCCTTGAACTGCTTTCAAAACCAAATAGTGTTGGAAGAGGCGCGTTTCTCCTTAAAACGAAGTTTCATTCTGTTCGGGAATAAAAAACGTTACTTGATCAACTATACTTGCATTGAATCATTGCTAGAGGAACTCGCAGATGTAGTTTCACCCAAATGCGTAAATGCCCTCCACTGTGATTTGCATACGCTTGCAATGATACAGGACGCATTGGTTCGAAGATACCCAGCCACGAAGTTCTGGCACTGCAAACATCGTGTAGTTGACGTATTTGCGGTTGGAGAAAGAAGAGAAATCCTCACAGCTGAGCATAATAGGGCCCACAGGTCAGCACAGGAAAACATTAAGCAGGTACTCTCCGAGTACTACTTCCCAAAGATGTCAAAGATAGCCAATGAAATAGTACATTGCAAAACGTGTGCTAGGACTAAATATAATAGGCACCCCAAGAAACAGGAGCTTGGCGGGACGCCGATCCCCTCACATGTAGGACATTTTCACATAGACATTTTCTCCACTGACAGAACATTTTTTCTCACTTGCATCGATAAGTTTTCTAAATTTGCTGTTGTCCAACCGGTCCCTTCAAGAACCATTGTGGATCTGAAGCCAGCCTTAATGCAACTGATGAACTTTTTCCCAAAAGCCAGATCTATTTACTGTGACAATGAACCGTCATTGAATTCAGAAACAATCGTGGCTATGCTTGCAAGCAACTATGGGGTCAGCATTTCAAATGCACCACCATTACATAGCGTCTCGAATGGACAAGTTAAGCGCTTTCACAGCACTCTATTAGAGCTAGCCAGATGCCTAAAGATTGATAAAGGTATAAGTGACACCGTATAAATCATTTTACTGGCTACAACTGAGTACAATAAGTCGATCCATTTGGTCATCGACAAGAGACCAGTTGACGTGGTTCAGGCGCACCCAGATGAGCCACAAGAGAACATACAAAACAGGATCAGAGATGCCCAGACGGCGCTCAAAGCTAGGGAGAACGTCAAGCGGCAGAATAGGGTCTTCGACGTTGGTGACAAAGTTTTGGTCAAGTCCAACCGAAGGCTCGGGAACAAACTCACACCTTTATGTGATGAGAAGGCCGTTGAAGCAGACCTGGGGACCGAGGTCCTCATTAAAGGGAGGGTGGTCCACAAGGACAACTTGAGGCAGTCACCACGAGAATAAGGCCCTTGAAGTTTTTTCTTATGCAGGCACTCCGGATGCCAGCGATTTAGAAAGAATAAGATTTACAGAACCACAACTAATACATGAAAACAATAGACAAATAGAGATTAATTCTAAAGTACAAGACCAAGTTAATCAGCTTACAATTACTGTCAATCAAATTCTCAAGGCCGCGAAAAATACACAAGTAAGCACTGAACACTTGTATGAAATGCTATTGGCTAGAAATAGGATGCTGAAGCTTGAGGAGCCCACCGACACCCCCATAGCAGAACTTTTATCCGTTTCGTCCGTTAAGGTACTACAATCTAACAACGCTTAATAATTCATTATTAGGTTCCCAAAAGTTAAGCTAGCTTGTAAGAAAATCACAATTTATCCCGTCATTCAGAAAGGCGTAATACTGCGAATAACATCTTGGATAGAATCCCAGGAACGGCGAACTCTCCACTGCTGAACATTACGGCCAGCCGAGATATACTAAGTCTTCCATACCTCCATCTATTGAGCGAACGTAATGTGGAGGCAATTCAACAGTTCAGGGAGCAAATCAATAAGGACCGGGCCTACCGAGTGTCGTTCATAGCAGGAGCTATCTGTCGCGCAACCGTTTGTATCGGGTTGACACTTTGGCGAATCACCAAAAAGAGGAAGACTGCAAGGCGGCTGAGAGAGGTGATTGCCGGCATAGGGTCGACCGAGGACGGTCATAAACTCGAGGGGGGAATAGTTAACACTTAAGAATTGCACCAAAATAACGCTGTATAAGAAACTTGCACAATACTTATATTGACCCATTTACAACCAAGCATATTCCGCTGACACATGTTGACCCATTTACAACCAAGCACATTACGCTGACACATGAGTTCAGTGGCCTGACCGCAACAGTCAGCAGCGGTAACCTGACACTTGACTATGCTGCAAGTATCCGCGTTGTCGTTTATGCTGAGTCGGCTTGCCGACTGTAGCTTTGTAGCTTTGTAGCTTATAGATCCTACTTTTAGGTTTAATTCCAATTCAATTTTATACCACAATTCAGTTCTGTACTTAACGTTTGACAATAAACATACATTGCTCCGGCTTTGCCGTTATAAAATGCTTTCTTATTATTGTTACAATCACTGAGCCACAAGGCCAGCGATACGAGAGTGAAGTGAAACTCCCAACGTGATCATCGTAAGAAGATATCGTTTACATCGGCCGACTGTGCTTCCCTTAACAGCGCAAGACGGCAACTTGATATTTTACACATATAGTCAGGCAGACAGATAGACAGACGCACCGGCTGA
Organism: Drosophila borealis; assembly: GCA_035045885.1. NCBI lineage: Eukaryota > Metazoa > Arthropoda > Insecta > Diptera > Drosophilidae > Drosophila > Drosophila borealis. The sequence continues at coordinate 18,213 of JAWNOR010000125.1, read as the reverse complement.
GACAGACAGGCTGATATACAGACAGACAGAAATTCAGACAGAGAGAGAGGCAGACGGGCAGACAGACAGACGGGCACACAGATAGACAGACAGAAAGGCAGACCAATTGACTCGCAGACAGTAAAACGCACGGGCAGAGAGAGAGAGACAGACAGACAGGTAGACCGACCGGCGGACAGACAGACAGATAGATAGAAAAACAGCCAGACAGACTCGCAGACATACAGAATCACAGAAAGAGAGGGAGAGAGATACACAGACAGTCAGGCATACACACCGGCAGAGACAGACAGGCTGATATACAGCCACACAAACATGCAGACAGAGTGGCGGCAACGGCAGACAGACAGACAGAAAACAAAACCCACAGACTCGCAGACATACAGAAACACAGAAAGAGAGGGAGAGAGATACACAGACCGTCAGGTATACACACCGGCAGAGACAGACAGGCTGATATACAGCCACACAAACATGCAGACAGAGTGGCTGGCATACGGGCAGACAGACAGACAGGCACTCAGATAGACAGACAGAAAGGCAGACCAATAGACTCGCAGACAGTCAGACGCACGGGTAGAAAGAGAGAGAGAGAGAGAGAACAGACAGGCAGACCGACCGGTGGACAGACAGACAGAAAGGAAAACAGGCAGTCAGACACGCAGACCCACGGACTCGCACACATACAATAACACAGGAAGAGAGAGAGAGAGACAGACCGGCAGGTAGACAGATTGGCAGGAATACCTAAAGCCCCGCAGACAGACACACCGGCAGAGACAGACAGGTTGATATACAGACAGACAGACATGCAGACAGAGAGAGAGACAGACAGGCACACAGATAGACAGACAGAAAGGCAGACAAATAGACTCGCAAACAGACAAACGCCCGGGCAGAGAGATAGACAGACAGACAGGCAGACCGACTGGCGGACAGAAAAGAAAACAGGCAGACAGACACGCAGACCCACAGACCCACAGATCGCAGACACACAGGAAGAAAGAGAGAGTTACACAGACAGACAGGCCGAGAGATAGGCAGGAACACTGACAGCCTCGCAGGCAGATCCACCGGCAGAGACTGACAGGCTGATATACAGACAGACAAACATGCAGACAGAGAGTAAGGCAGACGGGCAGAAATATAGACAGGCACACAGATAGACAGACAGAAAGGCAGACCTGCAGACTCGCAGACAGTCAGACGCACGGGCAGACAGAGAGAGAGAGACAGACAGACAGACAGGTAGACAGATTGGCAGGAAAATACCTGCAGCCTTGCAGGCAGACACATCGGCAGAGACAGGCAGGTAGAATGACAGACCGACAGATATGTAGACAGAGGGCGAGGCAGACGCTCCGACAGACAGACAGGTACACAGATAGAGAGACAAAACGGCAGACAGACAGACCGACAGACAGATAGACAGATAAGAAGACGGTCACATAGACCCACAGACTCGCAGACATACAGGCACACAGGAAGAGAGAGAGAGAGATACACAGACAGTCAGGCAGACAGCATCGCAGACAGACGCTCCGGCAGAGACAGACAGGCTGATATACAGACAGACAGACATGCAGACAGAGAGACAGGAAGACGGGCAGACAGACAGAAAGGCACACAGGCACACAGATAGACAGACAGAAAGGCAGACCAATAGACTCGCAGACAGTCAGACGCACGGGCAAACATAGAAAGACAAACAAGCAGAAAGACAGGCAGACCGACCGGCAGACAGACAGACAGATGGGAAGATAGGCAGACGGTCACACAGACCCACAGACTCGCAGACATACAGACACAAAGGTAGAGAGAGAGAGAAACATAGACAGTCAGAAAGACAGATAGGCAGGAATACCTATAGCCTCGCTGACAGACACACCGACAGAGACAGACAGGCAGACTAACAGACAGACAGATATGTAGTCAGAGAGACAGGCAGATGGGCAGACGAACAGACAGGTACACAGACGGACAGACCGGCAGACAGATAGGCAGACAGTCACACAGACCCACAGACTCGCAGACATACAGACACACGGGAAGAGAGACAGACCGGCAGACAGACTGACAGATAGGCAGACGGTCACACAGACAGTCAGGCATACAGATAGACAGGAATACCCACAGCATCGCAGACAAACGCACCGGCAGAGACAGACAGGCTGATATACAGACAGACAGACATGCAGACAGAGAGACAGGCAGACGAGCAGACAGACAGACAGGCACACAGATAGACAGACAGGAAGGCAGACCAATAGACTCGCAGAGAGCAAGATGCACGGGCAGAGAGAGAGAGACACACAAAGAGAGACAGACAGGCAGACAGACCGGAAGACAGACAGACAGATAGGAACACAGACACACAGACACACAGAAACACAGGAAGAGAGAGAGATACACAGACAGTCAGGCAGACACCAGACAGACGCACCGGCAGAGACAGACAGGCTGATATACAGACAGACAGACATGCAGACAGAGAGACAGGCAGACGGGCAGACAGACAGACAGGCACACAGACAGTCAGACGCACGGGCAAAGAGAGAAAGACAAACAAGCAGACAGACAGGCAGACCGACCGGCAGACAGACAGACAGATGGGAAGATAGGCAGACAGTCACACAGACCCACAGACTCGCAGACATACAGACACACAGGAAAGGAGAGAGAGATACACAGACAGTCAGGAAGACAGATAAGCAGGAATACCTAAAGCTCCGCTGACAGACACAACGGCAGAGACAGACAGGCAGACTAACAGACAGACAGATATGAGCCAGAGAGACAGGAGATGGGCAGACGAACAGACAGGTACACAGACGGACAGACCGGCAGACAGATAGGCAGACAGTCACAGACCCACAGACTCGCAGACATACAGACACACGGGAAGAGAGAGATACCAGACAGTCAGGCAGACAGCATCGCAGACAGACGCACCGGCAAAGACAGACAGGCTGATATACAGACAGACAGACATGCAGACAGAGAGACAGGCAGACAAGCAGACAGGCAGACAGACAGACAGGCACACAGATAGACAGACAGAAAGGCAGACCAACAGACTCGCAGACAGTCAGATGCACGGGCAGACAGAGAGAGAAGAGAGAGACAGACAGACAGAGACAGACCGGAGGACAGACAGACAGATGGAAAACAGGCAGACAGACACGCAGACCCACAGACTCGCAGACATACAGAACACAGGAAGAAGAGAGAGAGAGATACACAGACAGGCAGGCAGACGGATCTAACCCGACATCCGCAACAGCCACCGGCAGAGACAGACGGGCTGATATACAGACAGCCAGACAGGCAGACAGAGAGGCAGGCAGACGGGCAGACAGACAGACAGGCACACAGATAGACAGACAGAAAGGCAGACCAACAGAATCGCAGACAGTCAGATGCACGGGCAGAGAGAGAGAGAGACAGGCAGACAGGTAGACCGACCGGCGGACAGACAGACAGATAGGAAAACAGGCAGACAGACACGCAGACCCACAGACTCGCAGACATAGAGAAACACAAGAAGAGAGATAGAGATACACAGACAGTCAGGCAGACAGCATCGCAGACAGACGCACCGGCAAAGACAGACGGGCTGATATACAGACAGCCAGACAGGCAGACAGAGAGGCAGGCAGACGGGCAGACAGACAGACAGGCACTCAGATAGACAGACAGAAAGGCAGACCAACAGACTCGCAGACAGTCAGATGCACGGGCATACAGAGAGAGACAGACAAAACAGGCAGACAGACACGCAGGCCTACAGACTCACAGACATAGAGACACAGGAAGAGAGAGAGAGAAGATACACAGACAGGTAGGCAGACAGATAGGCAGTAATGCCTACAGCCTCGCAGATACAGACAGGTCGACTAACAGACAGACAGATATGCAGACAGAGAGACCGCTAGACGGGCAGACAGGCAGACAGGTACACAGATAGACAGACCGGCAGACAGATTGACAGATAGGCACGCGGTCACACCGACCCAAAGACTCGCAGGCATACAGACACACAGGAAGAGAGAGAAAGATACACAGACAGTCAGGCATTCAAATAGACAGGAATACCTACAGCATCGCAGACACACCGGCACAGACATACAGACACCCAGGTAGAGAGAGAGATACACATTCAGTCAGGAAGACAGATAGACGGGAATACCAACAGCCTCGCAGACAGTCACACCACCAGAGACAGATAGGCAGAATTACAGACAGGCAGGCAGACATACAGACAGATAGGCAAACATATAGTCAGACTGAAAAAGAGACAGGCAGACCGAGCGAGAGAGAGAGAGAAAGAGAGAGAGAGGGAGAGAAAAGGAATAAGAGAGACAAAGAGAGAGAGAGAAAGAGAGAGCAAGAGAGAGAGGAAGGGAGAGAGTCCCATAGAATCGCAGACAGATATGAAGCACAACATATTCGCAGACAGACATATGATAGCCAATCCGACAGTCAGACAAAGAGGCAGACACGAATACCTACAGCGTAGAAGGACGGACACACAGACCCGCAGACATACAGAGACACGGGAAGAAAGAGTGAGCTACACAGACAGTCAGGCATACAGATAGACAGGAATACCTTCAGCATCGCAGACAAACGCACCGGCAGAGACAGACAGGCTGATCTAATGACAGACAGACATACAGACAGAGAGACAGGCAGACGGACAGACAGACAGACAGGCACACAGATAGACAGACAGAAAGGCAGACCAATAGACTCGCAGACAGAAAGATGCACGGGCAGAGAGAGGAGAGAGACAGACAGACAGGTAGACCGACCTGCGAACAGACAAACAGATAGGAAAACAGGCAGACAGACACGCAGACCAACAGACTCGCAGACAACAGAAACACAGAAGGCAGACCAATAGACTCGCAGACAGTCAGACGCACGGGCAAAGAGAGAAAAACAAACAAGCAGACAGACAGGTAGACCGACCGGCAGACAGACAGACAGATGGGAAGATAAGCAGACGGTCACACAGACCCACAGACTCGCAGACGTGCAGGCACACAGGAAGAGAGAGATATACACATACAGTTAGGCAGACAGATAGACAGACGCAACGGCAGAGACAGACAGGCTGATATACAGACAGACAGACAGGCACACAGCTAGACAAACAGAAAGGCAGACAGACAGACAGCCACACAGATAGACAGACAGAAAGGAAGACCAATAGTCTCGCAGACAGTAAGATGCTCGGGCAGAGAGAGAGAGAGAGAGAGAGAGAGACAGACAGGTAGACCGACCGGCAGACAGACAGACAGATATAAAGAAAAACAGGCAGACAGACACGCAGACCCACAGACCCGCAGACATACAGAAACACAGAAAGAGAGGGAGAGAGATACACAGACAGGCAGGCATACACACCGGCAGAGACAGACAGGCTGATATACAGCCACACAAACATGCAGACGGGCAGAAAGACAGACAGGCACTCAGATATACAGACAGAAAGGCAGACCAGTAGACTCGCGGACAGTCAGACGCACGGGCAGAGAGAGAGAGAGAGAGAGAAGATAGACAGACAGGCAGACCGACCGGTGGACAGACAGACAGAAAGGAAAACAGGCAGTCAGACACGCAGACCCACGGACTCTCAGACATACAAAAACACAGGAAGAGAGAGAGAGAGAGAGATTCATAGACTGGCAGGCAGACAGATTGGCAGGTATACCCAAAGCCCCGCAGACAGACACACCGGCAGAGACAGACAGGCTGATATACAGACAGACAGACATGCAGACAGGGAGAGAGGCAGACAGATAGACAGACAAAAAGGCAGACAAATAGTCTTGCAAACAGCCAAACGCCCAGGCAGAGAGAGAGAGAGAGAGAGAGAGACAGACAGACAGGCAGACCGACCGGCGGACAGATAAGACAGATTGGCAGGAATAACTGCAGTCTCGCAGGCAGACACACCGGCAGAGTTAGGCAGGTAGAATTACAGACCGACAGATATGTAGACAGAGGGAGAGGCAGACGCGCAGACAGACGCTCCGACAGACAGACAGGTACACAGATAGACAAACAAAAAGGCAGACAGACAGACCGGCAGACAGACAGACAGACAGACAGATCACATAGACCCACAGACTCGCAGACATACAAACACACAGAAATAGAGAGGGATACACAAACAGTCACGCAGACAGCATCGCAGACAGACGCTCCGGCAGACACAGACAGGCTGATATACAGGCAGACAGGCACACAGATAGACAAACAGAAAGACAGACCAATAGACTCGCTGACAGTCACACGCACGGACAAAGACAGAAAGACAAACAAACAGACAGACAGGCAGACCGACCGGCAGACAGACATACAGATGGGAAGACAGGTAGATGTGTGACCACACAGACCCAAAGACTCGCAGACATACAGACACACAGGTAGAGAGTGAGATACATAGACAGTCAGGAAGACAGATAGACAGGAATACCTATAGCCTCGCTGACACACACACCGGCAGAGACAGACAGGTAGACTTACAGACAGACAGATATGTAGTCAGAGAGACAGGCAGATGGGCAGACGAACAGACAGGTACACAGATGGACAGACCGGCAGACAGATAGGCAGACAGTCACACAGACCCACAGACTCGCAAACATACAGACACATGTGAAGAGAGACAGACCGGCAGACAGACTGACAGATAGGCAGACGGTCACACAGACTCGCAGACATACAGACACACAGGAATGGAAAGAGAAACACAGACAGTCAGGCAGACAGCATCGCAGACCGACGCTCCGGCAGAGACATACAGGCTGATATACAGACAGACAGACATGCAGACAGAGAGACAGGCAGTCGGGCAGACAGACAGTCAGGCACACAGGCACAGACAGTCAGACTCACGGGAAAAGAGAGAAAGACAAGCAAGCAGACAGACAGGCAGACCGACCGGCAGACAGACATACAGATGGGAAGATAGGCAGACGGTCACACAGACCCACAGACTCGCAGACATACAGACACACAGGTAGAGAGATAGATACATAGACAGTCAGGAAGACAGATAGGAAGGAATACCTATAGCCTCGCTGACAGACACACCGGCAGAGACAGACAGGTAGACTTTTAGACAGACAGATATGTGGTCAGAGAGACAAGCAGATGGGCAGACGAACAGACAGGTACACAGATGGACAGACCTGCAGACAGATAGGCAGACAGTCCACAGACCCACAGACTCGCAGACATACAGACACTAGGGGAGGGAAAGAGATACACAGACAGTCAGGCAGACAGCATCGCAGACAGACGCTCCGACAGAGACAGACAGGCTGATATACAGACAGACAGGCACACAGATAGACAAACAGAAAGGCAGACAGACAGACCGGCAGACAGACAGACAGATGGGAAGACGGTCACATAGACCCACAGACTCGCAGACATACAGACACACAGGACGAGAGACAGACAGGCAGACAGCCTGACAGATGGGCAGATGGTCACACAGACTCGCAGACGTACAGGCACACAGGAAGAAAGAGAGATACACAGACAGTCAGGCAGACAGCATCGCAGACAGACGCACCGGCAAAGACAGACAGGCTGATATACAGACAGACAGACATGCAGACAGAGAGACAGGCAGACGGGCAGATAGACAGACAGAAAGGCAGACCAATAGACTCGCAGAGAGTAAAATGCACGGGCAGAGAGAGAGACAGACAGACAGGTAGACCGACCGGCGGACAGAAAGACAGATAGTAAAACAGGCAGACAGACACGCAGACCAAAACATCAGCAAAATATTCAAACAAAAAAAACTAAAACAAAACGCATGTGTACAATTTTGCACCTACCGTTATTCTTACTTTGCTTTGATTTCTTAATTATCTTATCGGCAATAGACATGAGGTTTCACCGTTATATGTTTTATTTTTGCATTCTACACTTTTGTGATCCAGAAAATCCCGTGTTTCTTATTATTCGAAGCAGATTTGTTGATTTTAGCAATTAGTCTATAAAGTACCGCGAAAAAATGAAGAAGCTTTCGTCAGATGTCGAAAATAGTATTATTAGCCTAACTGAAAGTGGCTGTTCGACTCGTAGTATTGCAGATCAGCTTAATATTTCTCATTCAGCGGTGTCCAAGGTCCAGAAAAGACGCAATGTTGCATCCAAAAACACTATTAAAGGCCGCAAACGCCTCTTAAAGGACTCTGACGCCAGACTAATGATGTCGAAAATGAGATTTGATAAGTTCCTAACAGCGAAGAAGGCATCTATGGACATAGGAAAAGACGTGAGTCGGTGGACGGCTAGAAGAGCACTAGCTAAGGTTGGATATGTGGCAAGTGTGAAAAAAAATAAACCAGCTCTACCCGAGAAGAATGTCAAGGCTCGATTGAAATTTGCCCGGGAACACAAGAACTGGACTGTAGATGATTGGAAACGTGTCATCTGGTCGGATTAATCCAAGTTCAACCGTTTTCAGTCGGATGGCAAGCAATACTACTGGCACAGGCCCGGGGACAAGCTTCAAAAACACCATGTGAAGCAAACCGTTAAGCATGGAGGAGGCAATGTCAAAGTTTGGGGATGCTTTACTTGGTGGCACATTGGACCATTGCATAAAATTGATGGTATAATGTTCAAAGAAGACTATCTCAATATTTTGCAAACCTATCTACCCAATTTTCTGGACAAGTGTGCATACCCCGTAAAGGAAATCATTTTTCAACAAGATGGGGACCCGAAGCACACTGCCAAAATTGTCCGCGAATGGTTACAAAAACCATGATTTTATGCTGATGGAGTGGCCAGCTCAAAGTCCCGACCTCAATCCGATTGAGAACCTGTGGTCAATCGTGAAGCGACGGCTCGGGCAATATCAATCAATGCCATCCAACCTAGACGATCTTTGGAAGCGTGTAGAACTGGAGTGGAAACGAGTTCCAAAGGAAACCATATAGAAGTTGGTCGAGAGTATGCCAAACCGAATAAAAAGTGTTATAGCTAATAAGGGTTTGTGGACAAAATATTGATTTTGAATCATTTTTAATTTTTTTCACTGAAGGTGCAAAATTGTACACATGAGTTTTGTTTTAGTTTTTTTTGTTTGAATATTTTGCTGATTTTTTTTTTGTTTTTGTTATATACGCCAATTTGTTAGGAATTAAATACATATTATTGGGAAAAAATTTTTTTTTGATTTGCTTCATTCGTTTGGATATTATTGACTCACAAAGTTCAAAGTGTCAACTATGGAAACACTTTTGCTCCCTACTGTAGATAGTCAGGAAGACAGATAGGCAGGAATACTTATAGCCTCGCTGACAGACACACCGGCAGAGACAGACAGGTAGACTTACAGACAGACAGATATTTAGTCAGAGAGACAGGCAGATGGGAAGACGAACAGACAGGTACACAGATGGACAGACCGGCAGACGGATAGGCACACAGTCACACAGACCCACAGACTCGCAGACATACAGACACACGGAAGAGAGAGAGAGAGAGAGAGAGAGAGAGAGAGAGAGATTCACAGACTGGCAGGCAGACAGATTGGCAGGAATACCTAAAGCCCCGCAGACAGACACACCGGCAGAGACAGACAGGCTGATAAACAGACAGACATGCAGACAGGGAGAGAGGCAGACGGGCAGACAGACAGGCAGGCAGACAGATAGGCAGGAACACTTAAAGCCTCGTAGGCAGACACACCGGCAGAGAGTGACAGGCTGATATACAGACAGACAAACATGCAGACAGAGAGTCAGACAGACGGGCAGAAATACAGACAGGCACACAGATAGACAGACAGAAAGGCAGACCAGTAGACTCGCAGACAGTCAGGCACACGGGAAGACAGAGAGAGAGAGAGACAGACAGGCAGACAGATTGGCAGGAATACCTGCAGTTTCGCAGGCAGACACACCGGCAGAGACAGGCAGGTAGAATTACAGACCGACAGATATGTAGACAGAGGGAGAGGCAGACGCGCAGACAGACTCTCCGACAAACAGACAGGTACACAGATAGACAAACAAAAAAGCAGACAGACAGATAAGAAGAAGGTCACATAGACCCACAGACTCGCAGACATACAAACACACAGGAATAGAGAGAGATACACAGACAGTCAGGCAGACAGCATCGCAGACAGACGCTCCGGCAGAAACAGACAGGCTGATATACAGACAGACAGACAGGCACCCAGATAGACAAACACAAAGGCAGCCCAATAGACTCGCAGACAGTCAGACGCACGAGCAAAGAGAGAAAGACAAACAAGCAGACAGACAGGCAGACCAACTGGCAGACAGGCGACAGATGGGAAGATAGGCAGACGGTCACACAAACCCACAGACTCGCAGACATACAGACACAGAGGTAGAGAGAGAGATACATAGACAGTCAGGAAGACAGATAGGCAGGAATACCTATAGCCTCGCTGACAGACACACCGGCAGAGACAGACAGGTAGACTTACAGACAGACAGATATGTAGTCAGAGAGACAGGCAGAAGAGCAGACGAACAGACAGGTACACAGATGGACAGACCGGCAGACAGTCACACAGGCCCACTCGCAAACATACAGACACATGGGAAGAGAGACAGACCGGCAGACAGGCTGACAGATAGGCAGACGGTCACACAGGCCCACAGGCTCGCAGACACACAGGAAGAGAGAGAGATACACAGACAGGCAGGCAGACAGATAGGCAGGAACACTTACAGCCTCGCAGGCAGACACAACGGCAGAGAGTGACAGGCTGATATACAGACAGACAAACATGCACACAGAGAGTCAGACTGACGGGCAGAAATACAGACAGGCACACAGATAGACAGACAGAAAGTCAGACAAGTAGACTCGCAGACAGTGAGACGCACGGGCAGTCAGAGAGAGAGAGAGACAGGCAGACAGATTGGCAGGAATACCTGCAGTCTCGCAGGCAGACACACCGGCAGAGACAGGCAGGTAGAATTAGAGACCGACAGATATGTAGACAGAGGGAGAGGCAGACGCGCTGACAGACGCTCCGACAGACAGACAGGTACACAGATAGACAAATCAAAAGGCAGACAGACAGAACGGCAGACAGACAGTTAGATAAGAAGACGGTCACATAGACCCACAGACTCGCAAATATACAAACACACAGGAATAGAGAGAGATACACAGACAGTCAGGCAAACAGCATCGCAGACAGACGCACCGGCAGACACAGACAGGCTGTTATACAGACAGACAGACAGGTACACAGATAGACAAACAGAAAGGCATACCAATAGACTCGCAGACAGTCAGACGCACGGGCAGAGAGAGAGAGAGAGACAGACAGACAGACAGGTAGACCGACCGGAGGACTTATTAGAAAACAGGCAGACAGACACGCAGACCCACAGACTCGCAGACACACAGGAAGAAAGAGAGAGATACACAGACAGGCAGGCAGACAGATAGGCAAGAACACTGACAGCCTCGCAGGCAGACACACCGGCAGAGACTGATTTGCTGATATACAGACAGACAATCATGCAGACAGAGAGTCAGGCAGTCGGGCAGAAATACAGACAGGCACACAGATAGACAGACAGAAAGGCAGATCAATAGACTCGCAGAGAGTAAGATGCACGGGCAGAGAGAGAGAGAGAGAGACAGACAGACAGGTAGACCGACCGGCGGACGGACAGATAGATAGGAAAACAGGCAGAAAGACACGCAGACCCACAGACTCGCAGACATACACAGGAAGAGAGACAGACCGGCAGACAGGCTGACAGATAGGCAGACAGGCACGCAGACGCACAGACTCACTACATGGAGACACAAAGGAAGAAAGAGAGAGAGAGAGATTTAATGACAGGCAGGCAAATAGATAGGCAGGAATACCTATGGCCTCGCTGACAGACACACCGGCAGAGACAGACAGGTAGACTTTCAGACAGACAGATATGTAATCAGAGAGATAAGCAGATGGGTAGACGAACAGACAGGTACACAGATGGACAGACCGGCAGACAGATAGGCAGACAGTCCCACAGCACCACAGACTCGCAGACAAACAGACACACGGGAAGAGAGACAGACCGCCAGACAGACTGACAGATAGGCAGACGGTCACACAGACCCACAGACTCGCAGACATACAGACACACAGGAAGAGAGAGAGATACACAGACAGTCAGCCATACAGATAGACAGGAATACCTACAGCATCGCAGACAAAGGCACCGGCAGAGACAGACAGGCTGATATACAGAAAGACAGACATGCAGACAGAGAAAAAGGCAGACGGGCTGATAGACAGACAGAAAGGCAGACCAATAGACTCGCAGAGAGTAAAATGCACGGGCAGAGAGAGAGAGAGAGACAGACAGGCAGGTATACCGACCGGTGGACAGACAGACAGAAAGGAAAACAGGCAGACAGACACGCAGACCCACAGACCCGCAGACATACAGAAACACAGGAAGAAAGAGAGAGAGACACACTGGCAGAGACGGACAGGCTGATATACAGACAGACAGATATGCAGACGGGGAGAGAGGCAGACAGACAGACAGGCACACAGATAGACAGACAGAAAGGCAGAAAAATAGAATCGTAAACAGCCAAACGCCCGGGCAGAGAGAGAGAGACACACAGACAGACAGGCAGACCTACCGGCGGACCTATAAGAAAACAGGCAGACAGACGCGCAGACCCACAGACTCGCAGACACACAGGAAGAAAGAGAGAGATAAACAGACAGGCAGGGAGATAGATAGGAAGGAACACTTACAGCCTCGCAGGCAGACACACCGGCAAAGAGTGACAGGCTGATATACAGACAGACAAACATGCAGACAGAGATTCAGACAGACGGGCAGAAATACAGACAGGCACACATATAGACAGACAGAAAGTCAGACAAGTAGACTCGCAGACAGTGAGACGCACGGGCAGTCAGAGAGAGAGAGAGAGAGACAGGCAGACAGATTGGCAGGAATACCTGCAGTTTCGCAGGCAGACACACCGGCAGAGACAGGCAGGTAGAATTACAGACCGACGGATATGTAGACAGAGGGAGAGGCAGACGCGCAGACAGACTCTCCGACAGACAGACAGGTACACAGATAGACAAACAAAAAGGCAGACAGACAGACCGGCAGACAGACAGATAAGAAGAAGGTCACATAGACCCACAGACTCGCAGACATACAAACACACAGGAATAGAGAGAGATTCACAGACAGTCAGGCAGACAGCATCGCAGACAGACGCTCCGGCAGACACAGACAGGCTGATATACAGACAGACAGACAGGCACCCAGATAGACAAACACAAAGGCAGCCCAATAGACTCGCAGACAGTCAGACGCACGAGCAAAGAGAGAAAGACAAACAAGCAGACAGACAGGCAGACCAACCGGCAGACAGGCGACAGATGGGAAGATAGGCAGACGGTCACACAGACCCACAGACTCGCAGACATACAGACACAGAGGTAGAGAGAGCAATACATGCAGACAGAGAGACAGGCAGACGGGCGGACAGACAGACAGACACACAGATGGACAGACAGAAAGGCAGACCAATAGACCCGCAGACAGTCAGACGCACGGTAGAAGGAAGAGAGGCAGACAAGCAGACAGACAGGCAGACCGACTGGCAGACAGACAGACAGATAAGAAGTTGGGCGGACGGTCACATAGACCCACAGACTCGCAGACATACAGTCATACAGGTAGAGAGAGAGATACACAGACAGTCAGGAAGACAGATATATAGGAAAACCAACAGGCAGACAGGCACGCAGACCCACAGACATACGGACACAAAGGAAGAGAGAGATACACAAACAGAAAGGCGGAAAGATAGAAAGGAATACCTACAGCCTCGCAGACAGACGCACCGGCAGAGACAGACAGGCTGATATACAGACAGGCAGACATGCAGACAGAGAGACAGGCAGACGGGCGGACAGACAGACAGACACACAGATGGACAGACAGAAAGGCAGACCAATAGACCCGCAGACAGTCAGACGCACGGTCAGAGGGAGAGAAGCAGACAAACAGACAGACAGGCAGACCGACTGGCAGACAAACAGACAGATAGGAAGATGGGCGGACGGTCACATAGACCCATAGACTCGCAAACATACAGACACACAGGTAGAGAGAGATACACAGACAGTCAGGAAACAGATATACAGGAATACCTACAGCCTCACAGACAGTCACACCGGCAGAGACAGATAGGCAGAATTACGGACAGGCAGGCAGACCGGCAGACAGACAGACAGATAGGAAAGCAGGCAGTAAGGCACGCAGACCCACAGTCATACAGACACACAGGATGAAAGAGAGAGATACACAAGCAGACAGGCAGACAGATATGCAGGAATACCAACAGCCTCGCAGACAGAGACAGCGGCAGAGGCAGACAGGGAGACGTACAGACAGGCAGTCAGCCAGGCAGGCATACAGTCAGATAGGCGTACAGATAGTCAGACTGAAAAAAAGACAGACAGGCATTAAGACAGACCGACATAGAGAGAGAGAGAGAGAGAGAGAGAGAGAGAGAGAGAGAGAGAGAGAGAGAGAGAGAGAGAGAGAGAGGGAGAGAGAGGGAGACAGAGAGAGAGAGAGAGACTCGCAGACAGTCAGATGCACGGACAGAGAGAGGGAGAGGCAGACAAGCAGACAGACAGGCAGACCGACCGGCAGACAGACAGGCAGATAGGAAGATGGGCAGACGGTCACATAGACCCACATACTCGTAGGCGTACAGATACACAGGAAGAGAGAGAGAGAGAGTAAGACAGGGAGACTTACAGACAGGCAGGCAGGCAGGCATGCATACAGACAGAGAGAGAAAGAGAGATACACAGACAGTGAGGCATACAAATAGACAGGAATACCTACAGCATCGCAGACACACCGGTACAGACATAAAGATTCCCAGGTAGCGAGAGAGAGACACACTCAGTCAGGAAGACAGATATACGGGAATACCAACAGCCTCGCAGACAAACACACCGGCAGAGACAGACCGGCAGAGACAGATCGGCAGACAGACAGACAGATAGGAAAACAGGCAGACAGGCACGCAGACCCACAGACATACGGACACAAAGGAAGAAAGAGAGAGATACACAGGCAGACAGGCAGAAAGATAGGCAGGAATACCTACAGCCTCGCAGACAGACGCACCGGCAGAGACAGACAGGCTGATATACAGTCAGACAGACATGCAGACAGAGAGACAGGCAGACGGGCGGACAGACAGACAGGCACACAGATAGACAGACATAAAGGCAGACCAATAGACCCGCAGACAGTCAGACGCACGGGCAGAGACAGAGAGAGGCAGACAAGCAGACAGACAGGCAGACCGACCGGCAGACAGACAGACAGATAGGAAGACGGGCGGACGGTCACATAGACCCACATACTCGCAGGCGTACAGAATCACAGGTAGAGAGAGAGAGATACACAGACAGTCAGGCAGACAGATAGCCAGGAATACCTACAGCCCCACAGGCAGAAATACCGGCAGAGACTGACAGGCTGATAGATAAACCTGCAGACAGATAGGTACACTGATAGACAGACAGAAAGGCACACAGACAGACCGGCAAAAATACAGACAAATAGGAAGATAGGCAGGTGGTCACACAGACCTACATACCCGCAGACAAACAGACACACAGAAAGGGAGAGAGATACACAGAGACAGTCAGATAGACAGGAATATCTACAGCCTCGCAGACAGACACACCGGCAGAGGCAGACAGGCAGTTGTACATACAGGCAGGAAGAAAGGCAGGCATACAGATAGTCAGACTGAAAAAAACGAAAGAGAAAGACATTCAGACAGACCGACAGAGAAAAAGAGAGAGAGAGAGAGAGAGAGAGAGAGAGAGAGCTCTAGGCTCGCAGACAGATAAGAAGAACCGCATATTCGCAGATAGACAGATAATAGGCAGTCCGACAGACAGACAAAGAGACAGACAGGAATACCTACAGCCTAGGCAGACGCACCGGCAGAGACAGACAGCCTCATATACAGACAAACAGACATGCAGACCGAGAAACAGGCAGACGGACACGCAGACCCACAGACTAGCAGACACAGAGACACACACCAGCAAAAATACAGACAAATAGAAAGATAGGCAGACGGTCACACAGACTTTTATACCCGCACACAAACAGACACACAGGAAGGTAGAGAGATACACAGAGAGTCAGGCAGACAGATAGCCAGGAATACCTACAGCCCCGCAGGCAGACATACCGGCAGAGACTGACAGGCTGATAGACAAACCTGCAGACAGATAGGTACACTGATAGACAGACAGAAAGGCACACAGACAGACCGGCAAAAATACAGACAAATAGGAAGATAGGCAGGTGGTCACACAGACCTACATACCCGCAGACAAACAGACACACAGGAAGGGAGAGAGATACACAGACAGTCAGAGAGACAGATAGACAGGAATATCTACAGCCTCGCAGACAGACACACCGGCAGAGGCAGACAGGCAGTTGTACAGACAGGCAGGCATACAGATAGTCAGACTGAAAAAAAGGAAAGAGACAGACATTCAGACAGACCGACATAAAGGGAGAGAGACAGAGAAAGAGAGAGAGAGAGAGAGAGAGAGAGAGAGAGAGAGAGAGAGAGAGCTCTAGGCTCGCAGACAGATAAGAAGAACCGCATATTCGCAGATAGACAGATAATAGGCAGTCCGACAGACAGACAACGAGACAGACAGGAATACCTACAGCCTAGGCAGACGCACCGGCAGAGACAGACAGCCTCATATACAGACAAACAGACATGCAGACCGAGAAACAGGCAGACGGACACGCAGACCCACAGACTAGCAGACACAGAGACACACACCGGCAAAAATACAGACAAATAGGAAGATAGGCAGACGGTCACACAGACCTACATACCCGCAGACAAACAGACACACAGGAAGGGAGAGAGATACAAAGACAGTCAGACAGACAGATAGACAGGAATATCTACAGCCTCGCAGACAGACACACCGGCAGAGGCAGACAGGCTGATAGACTAACATGCAGACAGATAGGTACACAGATAGACAGACAGATAGGCACACAGATAGACAGACAGATAGGCACACAGACAGACCGGCAACTTTACAGACAAATAGGAAGATAGGCAGGTGGTCACACAGACCTACATACCCGCAGACAAACAGACACACAGGAAGGGAGAGAGAAACACAGACAGTCAGAGAGACAGATAGACAGGAATATCTACAGCCTCGCAGACAGACACACCGGCAGAAGCAGACAGGCAGTTGTACAGACAGGCAGGCAGAAAGGCAGGCATACAGATAGTCAGACTGAAAAAAAGGAAAGAGACAGACATTCAGACAGACCGACATAAAGGGAGAGAGACAGAGAAAGAGAGAGAGAGAGAGAGAGAGAGAGAGAGAGAGAGCTCTAGGCTCGCAGACAGATAAGAAGAACCGCATATTCGCAGATAGACAGAAAATAGGCAGTCCGACAGACAGACAAAGAGACAGACAGGAATACCTACAGCCTAGGCAGACGCACCGGCAGAGACAGACAGCCTCATATACAGACAAACAGACATGCAGACCGAGAAACAGGCAGACGGACACGCAGACCCAAAGACTAGCAGACGAAGAGACACACACCGGCAAAAATACAGACAAATAGGAAGATAGGCAGACGGTCACACAGACCTACATACCCGCAGACAAACAGACACACAGGAAGGGAGAGAGATACACAGACAGTCAGACAGACAGATAGACAGGAATATCTACAGCCTCGCAGACAGACACACCGGCAGAAGCAGACGGGCTGATAGACTAACATGCAGACAGATAGGTATACAGATAGACAGACAGATAGGCACACAGATGGAGCGGCAAAAATACAGACAAATAGGAAGATAGGCAGGTGGTCACACAGACCTACATACCCGCAGACAAACAGACACACAGGAAGGGAGAGAGATACACAAACAGTCAGAGAGACAGATAGACAGGAATACCTACAGCCTCGCAGACAAACATACCGGCAGAGGCAGAGAGGCAGTTCTACAGACAGGCAGGCAGACAGGCAGGCATACAGACAGATAGGCATACAGATAGTCAGACTGAAAAAGAGAAAGAGGCAGACATTCAGACAG